>JARVGQ010000001.1:55313902-55325106 GCA_031762355.1 Hypsolebias martinsi | reverse complement strand
ACTCCATTGGAGGAGTTGTGAATGAGCAGAAGAGTGCTTGTGAGGACTTTAGGTTGTCTAAAGTGTGTTTTGATGCCTTTTGTGACCTACTTGGAGGAATTTCAATCCTGCCTAGTTTGAAGGGTGAGCTGTGTGGGCTTACTTGGGAGGTTATTTGGTTGTGTGGCTGACGGTGGCCGTTGTGAGGGATTTAAGGTTCACTCTTTAGTATTATTATTATTGCTCTTAGTATTTATCTCACCGGGTGAGATTTGGTAGTCCTGTTTTCGTTTTTCTTTTCAACTATAGCAGGAGTTTTGGTCAGGTAGTCTGTCACCTGACAGGCTTCGACGGCCCTGTACAGGGTTGGCCCTGTTCAGGTGACGTTATTTTCTTTTTGGCCATTCTCACCTGGTCCACCTTTTGTTTCTTTTATTTATTTGTTTGTGACGTGGGGCCAGAAGAAGGTTCGCTCCAGTCCAGGAGGGAGGAGCATGAGGACCTCGCCAGCTGTTGGAGTTAAAATGTGAAAAATAAAGATTTTATTTAACCTTCTTTTGTGTCCGGCGTCCATTCACTGTGTTCGGTCTGAGCCGGCCGTAACAACGTCTCAGACACTTTTCGTGTAGGTGCTATTAGCATTTCGTTTTTCATGGCGAGATGTCAAACTTTGAGGTCTGGCCCCACCCCTTCAGCATCCTCAGAAACAAACTGTTTTAGGAAACTTTTCATCCCTCGTGCCTTTTGAACAAAATGGCCAAGTTTGAAACCGATTAAGCGAAATCCCTAGGAGGAGGAGGAGTTCAAATGCGGAGGCTGTAAACCGCCAAAAAAGGTGTGAAATTTGGGACGGCATTCCAAAATGGCCGCCTTCCTGTTTATTGTACAATGTTGGTGCCAGAGGGTTTTCTGTGCATCTTGGGGAATTGGAGAAGTGTACCAAATTTCATGCTTCTACGACAAACTAAGACTAATGCGGAGGGGATTTTGAACATTTCCAGGTGGGGGGCTTGAGCTGCTTCTGTTGCGATTTTTGCGACGCCCTCAAATTACATAATTTTTCCAGCAATCCTGATGCGTCTGCCAAAATTGGTGAGTTTTTGGATATGTTAAGGCCCCCAAAAGGAAAAAAATTGCTGCTCGGGCATTGAACAGAGCGATTACAATAGGCCTTCATAGCGCTTCGCTGCTGGCCTAAATATACCAGTGGAAGAGTCCACGTGAAGTTAATGATGTCCAGTTAACCAGTGAATACAGGGTGCAGTGGTAGGTATGATAATCACAGCCAGTTATGAATCTTAGTGCATCATGATAGACAGCATCCAATATCTGCAGGGTGCTTGTAGGAACGTTCATGTAGATGATGTCACGGTAATCAATGGAAGGAAGGAAAGTCACAGTTACAAGGTGTTTCCTAGCTTTCAGAGTTAGACAGGATCTATTTCTGAAAAAGAAACCCTGTTTAACTTTCAGTTTCTTTACTAGGTTTTCCACGCGGAGCTTAAAAGAGAGATGTGAATCGACCAAGATATCCAAACATTTATAGGAATCAACAAACTCAATAGGGACACCGTTTGAGGATAAAAGCAGTGGAAGAACTGCTGGGACCGACTTCCTGTTTCATCATCTGGCCCTTGATCCAGTTTGGACCCATTTATGAGACTCATATCGGAGGAGGACTCATTTGGTCCAGAACCTTCATTTATCATGCTTTAATTAACAAAAGTAGATACAGATTAAAACTTACCAGCTAGAAAAGACGCCATAAAAATCCCACCAGTTTAACCTTAAACACATGAAAATGATTTATTGTGAAGCTGCAAAAGACCTAAAATTGTGTTGTCATGAGCAGTGACGGCTGGTATCAATGGGCTAGGAGGGCTAAGCCCTGACTCCTGGCATTTGCAATAAAAAATTTAAAATAAACAACTTCAAAATAACAAATTCAAAATAAATACATTTTAGAAATAATGTCACATTTTGTTAAATTTACAACAAAACTGGTGTCAAACCGCCTGGAAAAAATCCCAGGGTAATTTCAAAGTGCTAAATTCTCACAGCCCTGTCCTGTTACAGTTCCTTCATGGTTCAGAATGATTGACAGACATCTTGCCACGCCCCCTTGGTTTGCGGCTCATTGGGGCTAATTCTGGTCAGCCCACAGTCACAGGATTCATCCACTGAGGACGGACGTGCCTCAGCGCGACTGTATGTGGGCGTGGTATGGTGTAGACTGACGCGATGGTGAGCAATACTGTATTAGCATAAACGAGGTGGATTATTTAATCAATAACCACTTTTCCTTAGTGTTTATTGAGGAAAAACTGGAGGTGAAGAGGTTGGGGCCAGACAAACCTGAGGATATTCAAATGCAGTAAAAAGAAAACCGTGCTGAACTTGGCTGGATATTAATTCAGATTGGTTAAATAATTTCAACCTGTCAGTTCGTTTTAATTCCTCTTATAGCTCACTCTGTGTTGTGTTTAATGATGACCAGAAGACGAGTGTTGAACTGAATGCTGTTTAATCTACATAAAAACATGCAATGGTCATAATCTGGGCTCATCGCAGCAGGTACAGCACCTACTCGTCTTATCATTGAATGGCACTGCTACAATACACCTGTAACAAACCCCTGTCTAAACGGGAGCTTGTACATGCACAAGAGAGTTCTTTAAATTATTTTTCAAAGATCAGAAATATGTAATACAGCAACAAGGCCAACCAAAGTGCTGTACATAAAAAAACTGTCAACACATAAGCAACATACAAAAAGTAAAATCAGAATACAGTACAGTATAGACAAAAAACGTTGCAGATAATACATATAACGACTGTGACACAAACAGGTTCAAACACAGATCAATTGGTGTTGAAAGCTACGGAATAGTGGGTTTTTAAACAGGGTTTGAAAACCGAGACGGAAGGGGCCTGTCTGACAAGCAGAGGTAACTTGTTCCAAAGTCTTGGGCCTGCTACAGAGAAGGCCCTGTCACCTCTGCGTTTAAGAAGAGTTCCTGGAACTGTGAGAAGTAACTGGTCCGCTGACCTCAGAGAACGTGGTGGGACATACGGCTGTAGCAAATCAGAGAGATGGGCGGGGGCGAGACTGTTCAGCGATTTGTAGACATACAGGAGAATTTTGAACTGGATTCGAAGATGAACCGGTAGCCAGAGCAGGGAGGCCAAGACTGGTGTAATGTGCTCTCTTTTGCCTGTACTAGTTAAAAATTGGGCTGCTGCGTTCTGGACCAGAGGGGCCAGTATACAGTAGTCCCTCATTTATCATGGGTGTTTGGGACCACACACCTCCGCGACAAGTGAAAAACCATGAAGTACAGATACAGTAGTCTCAAGTTCAAGTAAACTTTGTCATTTCATCTCATGAAAAGTGAATATGGATTTGGTTTCATGGGCGATCAACTCTATTGACAAGATTTTTTCCACAAAACGGCAAGGTACAGGGGAACCAGCCTGCCCGTCGCAGAGGCACTCTAGCGGATACGTGATGGATTCCTGGGGCGAGTGGAAGGTCATATGTCTGTCGAAGATATTTATATAATTGGATTTATGATAGCAGGAGCTTTACTCTTTAGAATCTGTGGAGCACTGTTCTATTGGAAATTGAGGAAGACTTCGGCTCCCATATCTAAGCTTCCAAGTCAGAGTGAGAGTTTGACCCGTGCCATGACCTCGATGAATCAGCTGCTTTACGAGCTTAACCAGAAGGTGGAGGCAATCTCTGGGGATCGCAGGCTACCCACGGGTTTTGGGACTCGTCAGCGCAATGGAATCGATCTGGGTGAGGATTAATAACATGGATCAGTGGTTGATTCCCACAATCAGACCACATTGGATTTTGGATCGTCTATATGGACTCAAGGCTGCAGAAAAAACAAACTGTCAGCCGAAAAAAATCAACAACCGAACTTATCTCAATCTGACTCCCAACAGCTTTGAATGAGCTGATTAAATTTCTCCTGGGTCATGAGTATCTGAGGGCAACAACTGCATCTATCACATTCCTCACCCTCCTCTCCCCGGAGAACTTTCTGTGAGCGCTTATCAGAAAAGCTGACTGAATAAAGGTCATGGGACTAAATGTCACTGCCTGGACCTCAAATGCATATGTGATTTGTCTCAACTGTGCTTGCTGGTAGAGTTTTTTTGATGTCTCAAATCGTGTCCTAATAGATGAGATGTGAAAGATCTTTTTTTGAAATACCACTATCTACCCTCATGGTTCTTTCCCCTTTTTCATATCAAAGATATAATTCCGATAAGGAGTGAGTTGGCCGCGCTGATGAATAGCTGCAGCTTCACACACTTAGTCCATCTTTCGGATGACTATGCGTACATACTCACGTTGTACCCAGTGCAATGTCAATAAAGACTACTCTGACTCTGATGTGGTACATGATATGGAACGAAATTATGTACACAAGAAGTATTTTATTACAGTATTTACAACTATAGTAGTAAGTAGTAGTTTATTTTAGTATATATATCTATATAAAAGCTTTATAAACCCTGCCCACTCTTGCAATATTCTAAGCAATGTTTCTAAACTCTAAATGCTCTAAAAGAGCACAGCATGTCATGATCTCCACTCTTTGCCAGCCCACTTCTCTGCTGCAATCACACACATCGCCAGTTTCACTTAGGGATGTGCGATATGGCATAAAATTCATATCCTGATATCTATTGGCGGTGGTAACGATATACATTATATGTTTTTGGTATAAAACTTGCAATAGGAATAAAAAAAAAGGCATAAGGTGTCACTTTGCCAGCATTTATTTTGAAAACTGCTATATCACAAAATAACCTCAATCAAGAAAATTCCACTAGGTCCATAAAAACAAATCAAGTATTAGGCTTATTTCTTGTAGTGCATAACAGTGCAAAATATATCAAATGTAGTTTTAGCCATATGCTTTAAAAAATTGTGTCGTTAACGGTTTCCATTCTCACTTAAGAAATGAACAGCAACGAGCAACATTTTACATATTAATTAAAAAGTACACACTGAAAACACAAAACTAAAATTCAAAATCTTGTCATTTGTTAGAGCCCAAAGATTGTTGACCAAGAACGTCAGCTTGTCCATAGTCTCTGGCTTTAACAGAGACCATGTTGCCACCAGTGCCCCTTTCTGAAGGAGCACTCATGGCTGGAATGCAAAGTTATTTCTTGGCCAGCCTTGCTATTCTTGGAAAATTAGCCTGGTTCAGTCTCCACCTGTCCAGTGGGTCAGTTTCAGACAGTCGAAGGTTTAGCTACAAAAAGCAAAGGTTCTCCAGTGGGCGTCCTTCCACTTTAAGGAGAGCTGACACAAAATGGCGACCAGTTTCCTCTGTGGCTTTGACCAGAGAGGGTCTCGCAGTAAAATCATACAACACAGCGTTCTTTTCACAAATCAGAGAGCAGGTTTAACCTTTATTTATTTTAACACGAATGCACATTAAAGCTGATCAATGCTTACTTTAACTTCTGACAGAACACAGCATTCTGCGCATGAGTCTGAATATGGCAACAGTACAGCAAACCGGCTGTAGTTAGCTTGTAGCTTCACTACTTAGCTTTTGAAGAAAACGGAACAGTTAAATCTGACAACCGATTTTACATCAGACACAGCATTACTGTGGTTATCCAGTAGAAGACAGATCTCTATCATATGCTAAATGTCTATAATTCCTACTGTGTACTGTATACTGTATATTGCACATTCCTAGTTTCACTCCTAATCTCCCTCCTGCTGTGTAAATAATCGATTTAAAGTTAAACACTGTAATATCAAAGGGTTAACCCTTCATGCAGCAGATGCAGCATGGAGCAGAATGCACTTCTTGATCAGTTACTCTGTATCAACTGAACATAGAAGTTCTAAAATAATTAAAAGTAACTTTTAACACATTTTGTGATTATGACGATTTTACGATGTGACATATTTTGAATTTTAAGTTGGAAGACAAAAGTCTATCGTGCAGCTGGACAGCAAAGGGTGGGCGTGGCAGAGAGCAGAGATCATGACAGGCTGCAGGAGGGAATTTCGAGCAAATAAATAATAGTTTTTAAGTGTTAATCTTGTTAACCTCTTGTTAAAGTCCTCCCGTGCACACTCCTGTGGCCGTCATTTGGCAGCCAATCGATTTTTGGCACAACACTGGCCCATGTTTCTGGATGGTCATAGGTGACGTAAAATAAACGAGACTTATACGTTGAAGCAACATATATATATTTTTCCAATTTATTAGGCATATGACAGATGTGACTTATATGGTGGAAAGTACGGTAACATTAACAAGAGAAGCTTTCAGCTTATTTTAACTAAGCGTGGCTCTTCCTCTTGCCGTGTTATTGATTCTGTTTTTTTTTTTTTTTTTTTTCCCAGAGACGTCTCGTCAGTGGAGCTGCTGATGAACAACCACCAGGGCATCAAGGCAGAGATTGACGCTCGTAACGACAGCTTCACTGTCTGCATCGAGCTGGGAAAAGCCCTGCTGGCCCGGAAACACTACGCTGCAGAGGAGGTGGAGGCAGAGCTTCAGAAAATCTGCATGCTCATGAAAACTGAAGGATTGTTCTTAAAGTTACAAGTTATTGATGTTTGACTGGACCTAAACAAACGTCCAGTCCTCATTCTTGGCAAAAATACAAATACAAAAATACATCCTTTAATTCCAAAAATACTAACAAAGTAAAAAAAAAAAAAAATAGAAAACTTGTGTATTTCTAAAGTTCAGCGGTGGACACTCTTGTTTCACCTCCAAGTGGATTTTCAACATAACAAACTGGTTTTGGGACTTTGACAAACTCAGTTGTTCAAATCTGGTCGGCCTGGTTTGATTTTACGTTTTTTCCTGACAAACATGTTCAGAATTTGAAGCACCAGTTTGTTCTGTTTCCACAGCCAACATTGACTGGAGAAGAGAATGAAGTTAACATAAAGATCTAGTTGACCAGAGCCTAGACCTGGTCCTGAACCAGTTTCATTAGAACTGAGTTGCTGATATTTTTCTTTAAATGTTTGTAATTCACGCTTCTTCCCCACAGATTAAAGAAAAGTTGTTACAGTTGACGGACAAGAGGAAAGAGATGATTGACAAGTGGGAGGACAGATGGGAGTGTCTCCGACTGGGTGAGGAGTCCCTCAGGGCGTGCAGTCTGGTTTTAATGGCTCTCAGGTGAAAAAGGTCTGGTCTGACACGAGCTTGTGCTTTCAGTCCTGGAGGTACACCAGTTTTCCCGGGACGCGGGCGTGGCCGAGGCGTGGCTGCTGGGTCAGGAGCCGTACTTGTCCAGCAGGGAGATCGGGCAGAGCGTGGATGAGGTGGAGAAGCTCATCAAACGCCACGAGGCCTTCGAGAAGTCTGCCGCCACCTGGGAGGAGCGCTTCGCGGCGCTGGAGAGGCTGACCACGGTGAGCTGGGCAGGAGTGGACCGGAGCTCAGGGGTCAGAACAAACGTGCAACGTTGACTGGATTTCTGTGTCCAGATGGAGTTACTGGAGGTGAGAAGAAGGCACGAGGAGGAGGAGAGGAAGAGGCAACCAGCAGATGCTGCTGACGCTCAACAAAGGTGAGGAAGTGTCATGGTCTGGGACTTCAGGTGGGCGGGGCTAACGAGTGACAACGCTGGAACATTTTATTTAAAAGCATTCCTCCATTCTTAAGAAAAAAACATATTTGTTCAAATTAGCATCTTGATTATAATTAAATATTTAAAAGTCACTAATTTTATTGTGAAAGATCTTTATCAACTGATGCACAAGGTTTGATTGTAAAATCAATTTATTTTTTAAGTTTTAGTTTTCTCCGACGTGGAAATGAATCACAAGCTTTACAACAATTTACTTCACTGAACGGTTTTACAAGAACAAAATGTTTGATCAAACTTCAGGTTTCATATCCATTTCAAAACATTAAACAAGAACTTTTATTAGAACAAAATGTAGAGTAAAACAAAAATGTGAATTTATTCTTATGACAAGTTTGTTTTATGTTCAGATTTTATTGTCTGAGGAATAAAAATGGTTTTCGATGAGAATTTTAAGAAACCTGCAGGTTTTAAATTTACTTTAAGTCTGAAAGGTGAAGAAAATCTTTGAAAATGAAATTTATTCATAGCTTTGGATTTTATTTGCTTGTTTTTTTACATTATTTTTTCAATATGTTTTTCATTTATTTACTTACATACCTGTCTTACACATTTACATCATTGGTTACCTACTTACAAATGTAATGACTTAATTTTTTTCAATTCATCATTTAATTTTTTAGTTTATCTATTTTTTAATTAACTATTTGTATTTTATTTAGATTTATTTATTTACTTATTATGTTTGATTTCACCAGATCTAAACATGCCTTAATTTATTTAGTCAATTATTTGAATTTTTTGTTTGTTGTTTCAAACTCGTAAAGCTCTATAACCTTCATTAAAGTTAATGTGAAGGATTAAAATTAAAAAAAAATATCCTGTTGCCAATTAGTTTATTTGATAATGTAACTTTATTTCTTTAGTTGAAAATATTTTATTTTAACCACTGCTTGTGGGAAAAGAAAAAAAAAAAAAGAAAACCCACACAAAAATAATTTGGTGCATTTTGCTTCTCATTATGAACATTTGCTGCTTTCAATTTTCCTGCTGTCAAAGGGCAAAATTAGTGTTTATCTATTGTTTATTAACAATACTTTGCTGTTATTAATATTATTGTCACAATAATTCACTCAAACTGTCAGCTGTCAGTTTATAAATTGTCTGAGAATCTCACAAATTAAAAATCTGATTTCCTAATATGCCTACCCAGTAATTTTGAGCAACTAAATGTCTGTTCCAGAAGCCTCCATGTTCCAGAAGCTTCAACCAGCAGCACGCCACACTTTAGTTTCATCATCAGGTTTTCATGATCATTTTAGCATTTAAACCAACTGGTAAGCTGACGAGTCTCAGCTAAAGCTGCAGAAAGTCCTCATGAAACTTGAGGACTTGGCACTAAACGAGAACATATAATGTACCTACAAGTAGGGCTGGGTGATATGGACCAAAATTAATATTTTGATATTTTTAAGATAAATCATGATCATGAATCATGATATATATATATATATATATATATATATATATATATTTTGTTTTTTATTTATTTTTTCAATAAATAAATAAAAATATATATATGAGTTGAAGCTTTGTCCTAGTTGTCACACAGGCACATTTATAACAAACAGCTGTAACTCTTTTAAAGTCTAAAGCATAAACTATTTGCATGTATTAAATAATAATCCTCTTCAGCTGTGCCACCTGCACTATGTTAGTGTGTGTGAAGCAGCAGTGAGGGGCTGTTTGTATTCAGTGAGGGAGAAGGAGGGGTTGTGTGAAGCTGGCGGCGCAGATGGGAGAAAAAGAACTCCACAGATTTTCAAGTCTAATTATACTCGATGGTTGCCGTAGAGCCGATTTAACCATCGTAAATTTAAAAACTTGCGATAAATTGATTATATTCGATACATCGCCTAGCCCTACCTACAGGGATTATTTTGACGGGGCAAAAGTGAAGCAGTGATTTAATGTTTGTTGTTGTTTGTTTACCTCCAGAGAGGGCGAGCCAGTGTCCCAGAACGGGCTGCCAGCGGAGGCGGAGTCTCCCAGGGTTAGTTACCGCTCACAAGCCTACCAGAAATACAGCAGCACCCTGCGGAGCCGCAGGGCCGCTCCCTCACAGAACCGCCACGTCCCAACATAAACACACACAACACAACAAATACCCATCATGACTGTAATCATCAGAAAACAAATGTTTATTTCTCCTTGTATTGACTGAAAATATCCTAGAGGTTTATCTTGAAATATGCCTGCTGGATCATTTCTTATTTGAATAATAGACTTTAAACTGAAAGTCAACAGCGTGATGTGAAACTGAGTCTTAAAACGGATCTTTTTACCTGAAGTCTTCCATTAACTGCTGATTATCAACAAGTGCTTTTGCAGGTTTAACTCTTCCATTCAGGCTGTAATGAACCTCACATGTAGCTTCTGTTAAAACATTTTAAATGTCCTTTTTTTTGTAAGTCCAGCTGTTGCTTTCAGTAATAGTAAAAGGCCTATAGAAAAATGCTGGCCATAATTATTTGAGTCACATCTGGGTGATAAGTGGACAGTTTCATAATGAAAAGCTGCAGTTGAAAAGAAGTTTTATTCTTAAGATGCATACTTTTATGGTCTTTGTACTGTTAGTATTTTTAAATGCTCCACCGGTCCGAAACTTGTTCTTTATTGAATGTTCTGAACTTAGTATTAAGAAGTAACAAGAACAGTCTTAAGAAATAATAAATGTGCTTTAGAACAATAGAAGCAGAAAATGAAATCATACTTGATGTGACCTGACAGCTGTGTTTGCTTTGTGTGAGTGTGACTGCCTGAAACTGTTTGGGACTGCATACACACATAAATACACACAAAATCTGTTTTTATCCTCAGACCCCCTCATTCTTTCTTTTTCCCTTCTTTCGTTTCTTTCTCAGCTCGACCCGCCTGTCATCATCTCCCCTCAGCTTTTAATGTTTCTCCTTGTTTACGTCATCATTTATAAACTCACCCTGTGGAATATGAACACATGAACCTAAAATCAGGTCACTGATTTTTTGATGATGAAAAAAAAGTACTTTTTTTTTTTTTTAGATGTAAATCATGCATCATCAGCATATTGAGAACTATTAAAAAGCAAAATGTCTAAAACGCACAAACAATTAGCCTATTATTAATTGTTAAATCACTGATAAACAATCCTGATCTGGTAAATGTCTTACTAATGCTGTCTTAAAGGAAATAAAGTGCCCATAGTTTACTCACTTATTGTTATTTGTTTGTTTAGAATGCAACATTGTTTTCTCAAATATGAAAAAGTAATGTTTTTTAGTAAGTTACTTTTGCACTACTGTTTTTAGAATTTATCTGAATGTTTTAGTGAAAAATTATCCGCCTGTTCGGCGTCTCCGTCTGATAGCTGACACTCATCTTCAAATCTACCATCACCCATGTCACGTCACTGAGTCCTTATTTTACTAATACGCTTCAAAGTATAGTATTGTTAACAATATTAAAACACTATAAATTAGTTCAATATGGTTTTATTTAAGGGTAAATTAAGTGGGCAGCACGGTGGCACAACTGGTAGAGCTGCTGCCTCTCAGCGCGCAGGTCCCCGGTTCAAATCTCGGTCCGGG
>JARVGQ010000001.1:55137912-55155606 GCA_031762355.1 Hypsolebias martinsi | reverse complement strand
CAACCCCCAAACATCACTGAGAGAGATGTGGCACACTGGCAGCATCTTAATGGGGTTTTCAGGGAGCAAAGAGAGAAAATTCAGCGCAGCCCAAGGAATTCACCTCCATCTCAGTGGAACATTATATGAAATTACACCCCCCCCCCCCCCCCAAAAAAAAAAAATCCAAAAAGGATGAAGCAGGTGAACGATAATGGATGGAACATATTTAAAAATCATAATATGGAGTTTATGCATAAATCTGAAACTGTCAAATAAACTAAAAGTGTCTAGAGAAATACTTGAGTTGGACAGGATTTATGGGAACAGCCACACAAGACTATTATAACAAGAATAACTGGAACCAGAAAGTTGCAGGTTCAACTCCCCGCCATGCCAACATTTCATGGTGTCCTTGAGCAAAACACCTAATCCCCAATTCCTCCCCGGGTGCTTACATAGCTGCCCACTGCTCCACCTGGTGTATCTCAGGTGTGGTGGGTTAAATTCAGAGAACTCATTTCATCATTGTATGGAAACATACAGTGATGATTATTATTATTATTATTTCTGCTGATGAAATCATCGTCACACATCTAAATTTCATTTCATCCAAGCATCAGTTTTTCAAATCTCATAATAACGGTCTTTGATCATGACAAAATAAACACACTCCTCTTTCAGCTAAAACAGAATCGCTAAGAAAATTGTTTTCTTTCTTTCTGTGGCGACACTGACAATTGTGCTCAAATTCAGTTTTACATTTTACAGAAACATGATCACCTTTCCTGAAGAACACTTGTCCCATTTTGCTGTGGGATTTATCTGAGTTCGCTTTCATGGCACTGAAGGAGCTCGCTTCTGTGATCTGCTGGATCTGAGCGTCGGTCAGGCTGAAGCCGAAGAACGTGGAGATCTGACGGACGCCAGCGCTCAGGTCCTGCAGGACACCAAATTCAAGCAGGACACAAAACTTAAAGTTCTGTAACAGAAGTAAATTTTACTTTTCTGCAGGTGGGCTTTAGAAAGAAATGTATCTGATCAATAATCAGTAAAAAAAAAAAAAAACCACCTCAGCAGGAATGTTAGGAAACAGACACCATGCAAACAGACGTTCTCTCTCAGGTGATTTTGACATTTGTGTTTCAACCATTCTTGAGATTCAGCTGAAGACTCAGTGATTTACCTGTTTCAGTTCTTCATAGGTAACAACCATGACTTGTGGGTCGTCCATTCTCTTTTCCCAGGCGAGGGCATGATCAAAGTATGAACCCCAGGCAACTGAATGAATGAATGAATAAATGAATAAATAAATAAACAAACAAATAAATAAAAATCAAAACCACCACTAACAACAACAACAACAAAATAATTTTACTAAAATAGAACAAGGTGATAATTTCCGAGTCATTTCTTGTTTCTTGTGGACTGTACTAAAGCGTAGAGGCTCACAAGCCACTGTGGAGCTCCAAAATGATTTTTCACTTTCATCTGAGGAGACTAAAAACAAACTTATTCCTTACATGCTTTAAAAAGAGTCAGGCGTTGAAATAAAACCAGTTACAGTAAGTGGCGGATGGTGTTTTGTGGCACAATTAAGACAAAATTGATAATAAGCGATGGTAATCATTGAGGTAAAATAAAAACATTGCTTTGTTTGTCCCAGTACAAATTTGTGGCTGATAGTATCAGAATTTACATCAACATGTAAACTGTGAATTACTGCACAAGTACAATTAAAAAAACTGTACATTTTGGACTACTCCAGGGTCATTGTGGAAGCTTTTCTTTTCCTAATGATTAAAATTCCAGTTCACTGAAATTTGATGTGTTTGACCTCAGTTCAGAGTTCAAGTGCAATGTTCAAATAATAATTCATTAGACTCCTTTTCAGCCCTATACACCGTCCAAAGCACAAGTTAGAATTACTGGGTGGATTGCACGTTTAGCGCTGCAGACAGGAGAGTACAGAAGTCCTGCTTAATGCATACAAAAATCACTCCACAACGTACAAAATAACATGCAGCAGGAGCACTTTTATGTTGCTTTCAGAGCAGCATTTTTTTTGTGTGCCATAAGTGCAATTCTGCACCTAAGTAGACAGTATGCATCAAGACCGAATGTGAACAGTGGACCAAACAAAAACGCCAGCTAATGCTTTATTTGTCTCTGACTGCACAACAGTTTCAGAATGAATACGCACATGCTAACATGTGTAGGATCCATATTTGTTGTGCAGTGTATGACGTCATTTTCACTCGAGTGTAATGGAGGTTGCGTTTAAATTATGTGTGCAATTCTGCACAGAAATTAAAAAAAAAAAAAATCTGAGCAACAAATAAGAAGTGAGCATTAAAACCTACAGTGTGAACGCAGCCTCACTCACCATTTCCACTCATAAAATCATTAAAGAATGAATCCCACTTGGTCGCTGGCAGGACGGGGTTGTTATTACTGAAATGATAATATGAAACCAAAGTGTCTTTTGGGTTCCTGAAGACCACCAATGTCTGTGCAGAAAGAAAACAAAAAGCATAGTAAACACTATGTACTTATAAAATAACACAAAAAGCATTTAGCAGATAAAGCCAACAAAATGAAAAACGAGTTTTCTCAGTAAACAAAGATTTTGTGGAGTAAAAACAGAATAAAGTGAACAAACAACAAGAAAATAAACACCATTGGGGGAAAAAAAAAATCAGAATTTTAGTTATATTATTTTAAAAAGTAGCTACCTTTACGTTCTTTTCTTTGAAAGTGGCAGGTATGTAGTCGGGATGAAGGTGAGTCCCCATAAGCCTTGGAGAGGGGGCCTCTTCCACCATCTGAGAAGATACAGGCCAACAAAATGTTCTTTAGGAAATTGCAGTGTAAATATAGGAATTATCACTTTGCAGTTTCTTATTCTGTCAACTTTAATAAATCCTGTGTGCTTTTCTCGTCCGATTATCTCAACCATAATAAACTGAAATGGACATTTTTATTAACCTTTATTCAACCAGGCAAATCCCAGTGAGATCACAGATCTCTTTTGCCAGGGAGGTCTGGACCTGAAGGCAGACTAACATCATGTTTTTAGACTGTGGGAGGAAACCGGAGTGCACGCAGAAAACCCAAGCAAGCACGAGAAGAATGTACGAACTCCACACAGAAAGACCCCAGGTCCAACTGGGGATTGAACCCAGGCCCTTCTTGCTGTGAGATAACAGTGCTAACCACTGAGTCATCATGCTGCCATATTTGACTTCTCACTTACATGAAGGTAAGTGAGAAGTCAAACACTGAAGAACATAGAATACACCATTGATTTATGACAGTCCTTTATTGTTCATGATATGATAAATTATGTTTATTATTTCAAGCTCTGCTGTTGATTTGTGTGTACATTTCTCCCTTTCACCTCCTTATGTTTAGCCTCACCCAGTTTGAACAAAGACAGCAGAACGGTTTCTAATACACCTCATAAACAAACACTGCAGCTATAGATTGACACACCTTAAACAGGAATTCATCACAGAGGTCAGATAGATGTGGAAATCGTAGCATTTCCATAAAGCACCTAAAACGTTTTGGCAGCATCGATGCATATTTCTTAACATTTAACTTTAAAATAAGACCAGACACGAGATGTGAGTACCTTTAACATTTCTGGTCCCAAAAACTCGATCAGTGGAGGCGCCTTGGATTCACTTTCACGCCCTGTGCCCTCTGCAATGGTCTTCCTCAGCACACCAACCAGCCAGTTAAAACCTGTACATGGACACATTTACACATTTCAAACCATGTGTCTTAAAATGGTCCCTTTCAAATTCAACACAGAATGTTAAAAACCTATAAAAAAATCACGAAACATCAGCTTCGTACAGTCAAATAAACATCTGTATTTATCTCATTTATTTGTTTTTTTTTTGTCTATTTATTTATTATCAAATGGACAGACTGAATAGACACTGAGAAGACTGACTGAGTGTGAGTAAGACAAGACACAAGAATACCCAAAACAACCCTAACAATAAAGTAAAAAAAAAAAAAAAAAAAAAAACACAGATTGGACAAGATCTAAGAAGAAAAAGAACAGAACTGAAGTCAAAGAATGATCAGGTAAAAAACAAGAATTCCAAGACAGACAGCAAAATTAAGAACCCTGAACTCAAACACAGTCAAGCACAGATATGAGGCAGAGAAGGTTCTTGTAAGACCAGTGATACACCCTTCATCCATTTCGTCTTCTGATAGGATGTACGAATTAATCGAAAATATTTGTTCAATCTACTATCAGCATTTTTAGTTCATTTCAAAAGGCTTGGTTTACACAGTACTGTCTAAGTTATCTTTACATACATATTCATGTACTTTTTTGGTTTAATGGGAACGGTGAATGAAACGTTACCGTTGGAATATATTTATATTGTGTAAGAAAATATCTATTTGTACAGCATTTTGTAAAGGCAGTTTTTTGGAGCAGAACTGATTCAAAACTTATGGCCAATTGTATTATTTTGCCATCCATCCATCCATCCATCCATCCATCCATCCATCCATCCATCCATCCATCCATCCATCCATCCATCCATCCATCCTGCCTTTCTTACTTTAAAACACATACATCCCTCTCCCCAGAAACATATTCCAGCTTCTCCTAGATGATCCCAGGATGTTCCCAGGCCAGCGAAGATACATATTAGGGGTGCACCGATTGCAGTTTTGTAGCTGATCACCAATCTCTAAAAAGTCTGACCTGCCGATTCCGATTTTGTTTTATAAGCAACACGGTCAGGTGTTATAAGGTCACAATGCACCTTCAATTTTCCGATCTTATTTTATAATAATAATAATAATAATCTTTATTTATATAGCACCTTCCTACAATGCCTAGCATTGACCAAAAACATATTCAAAAACATTTCCTTGAACAATATCCTAGAAACAACACAAAATAGTTTTAACTGGCCATTAATTAGTGCTCTGAAATATAAATGGTTTAGACAACTGTTAAAACAAACAAAAGAAAACTCTGTAAAATTGGTTTCTCATGCAAGTATCGGTCGATTTCCGATTTCCCAAAATTAAGGAAATCGGGGCCAATAAATCGGTGCACCCCTAATACATATTGCCTAAAACGTTGGGGTTTTCCATAGAGTGATATGTGCTGAAAACCATTGTAGGTAAATCAAGTTAAGTCAAGTCATCTTTATTTATAGAGCACAGTTAAAACAGATAAACTGCTATTAAGGTGCTTCCCCTAATCAGAGGCCAAAATGACTAGCCTCCTCGGAGTGATTGAAATTTACATTATGGTACAGAAAATGTACCTTTTCACAAAAAGAACGGTGAAAAAGCAGATTGCCAATTCCCTCCAAAGCACCAAAACAGCTACCTTTGAAAAGTTAAAACAATCAAACAAACAAAAAAGGGCGTTAAAACAAAGATCCAAGCTTTGATTTCTCATTGAACTTCACAAAGCTGCTGCTATCTATAGTTCAAGTCTTGTTTAGCTGCATGCAACCTTTTCCATCCAACCAAAATAAAGGTCTTTTTCTTGTCTCCAAGACGGCCTTTTATTACATAAACAGGAAGGATATAACGTCACACTGACAAAGATCTCCCTTCGTAGGCCCCCCGCTAAAGCACACCCAGGCAAATTTAGCATTCCTCCTCCTGATTCTCATTTGTCTTTGTGCCATTTTTCTCCCTGAAAGCTTGCATGCAACAAGCTTCCTGAAAGAAAAGCAAACTCTCCGAAACATGTTACGTAAAACAAAACGTATCACATTCCTGAAAGGCACCACAGGAACAGCTGGATTAGTGCACAAACACTTTGTATGACTTTAGAGGCAAAATTTACAGCTGGAGCACAATACTTCCAAAAACCCAAAGATTTTTCCCAGTATCCCCTCAGGATAACTCCTTGGGAATACTGGTTATTTCTGCACTAGCTTTTGCTTTTCAAGGCACATGAATTATGTCCCTTTGGCTTTCCATATCAGGGAGCCCCTATAAGTTAAAAGCCAACGCCCTGGGCTTTGGATCAGTTTACAGTCTTGAATGTTTTCATTCATACTTATCCAACAAGTTTGAGTCTCAGTCAGAGTCACGAACACTGACGTGAGACACATACAGTCGGTGAAAGGTGGACAGGGTTTGAACCCTTTTCTTTGTCTGGCTGCAGAAAACGTCAGTGAACCTGAAGTACTGGCTCATAAAAGTTTGTCATGCATAAAGATAAAGGGTTAGACTCTTGACCTGGTCTACAGCTGATAACGAGTCCTACTGTTCTTCTGCACTGAGGGTTGTGTTTAATTTCATTCATTCATTTAAGTGGAGACCTTCCATCAGTGCAACAAGTGACGACACAGAGGACTCATCAAGAAAAAGTAAAAATTCAACTTTGTTACAGATCAGTTTTCCGAAAACTACTTTTTAAAATACAAATAGTACTTTCACCTCACAATTATGACAACTATACAACAAAAAGTCTGTGTAAAAGCATGTAATTATTGCTGTGTTTGGATTTTTTAAAACTCAAATGAATACAAAGACTAAATGGTGAATGTAATAAACAGATGTGAAGCCATCAAAAGTCAAAGCATCGCTTTTTTTTTTTCTTACTTTAACTTTTATTAAGGAGTTAATTTTGCTTTTACTCACCACATTTGGGATAAGCTATCAGCATGATGTCGTCTTCTCTAGCCTTGATGTCATCTAGACACTTTAAATTCTCCTCAGGACACATGAGTGTGGGGTACAACACCCCATTAAATCTGTACACCTTCTCCGCTTCAGTCATTGTCTTGGCCTTCTCTGCGTTGGCCTGCATTCTGCCTTGGAAGGTTTTGTCACCCATCCTGGTCTTTGATGGATCTGATCCTACAGACAAGAACCGAAAAGTAGCTGCAGCTCTCCAAGGAATCAGGCAGAGTGGAATATAAAGCTGCCTTGCACTCTGTTTCATAATGTGTGAACAGACCAGAGAACAGGAAGAGGGAGTGTTCGGCTGTTCTGGGAGGAGGAAACACTAAGCACCTCCTCTGAATGTACATGCAGGGAGATGTGTTGATTCAAAGAGAAGTAAACCATAAATGTTCACCAGCCAAACTCCTTCTCCTTTGAGATCAGTGACAGAAAGAGAACAGGAAGTTTGTGCTCTTCTTGCAGTGTCTCTGTTCTGTTGCTGTTATTATGTTATAACTCTCTTTGACAGCAGAAAGCAGAAAAGACAGTGTTAGAAAGACAGTGAGTCCCTTTAAATGGGAGATCGTATAGCTAGGAGACCTGACTCTGGACCACTGGGATGCACATGATAAAGAATTACTTTTTTTTTTCATTCAACCATTATTTAGACAGACTTTATTTAGACTTTATATGTTATAGCCAGCAAGTGTGCCACCCGGCATTATGACTGGATTGAAACAGTTCATGGTATATTTATAATTGAAAAACTGTCCTATTCTCTAAAGGTGCAAATAGATAAATTTGATTCAATTTGGAGTAAATGAACTTAATATGTAAAACCTGTCAGATCAGACTTTGAGTCATTGTATTCGTAATGAGGATTGATTGTCACTGTTTTTGTCTTTGATTCAGCTTCTCCCTTCATCAGGGGTCACCACAGCAAACTAACTCGCACGAAGACTTGGCGATTGTTTTTCACGTTGGAGGCCCTTCCTGACACAACCACAGATCACCGAGCTACCACAGCCCTCTGTGTGGAGCAGAGAGCTGATATCTATGGTGCCCGGGGGAGCAGATGGTGGGGGTTAAGGGCCTTGCTCAAGGGCCCAGAGTGGGGCAGATGAGGGTGGAGGCAGGTGTGGGAGCTTCACATATCCACCCACATGTTGATGTTGTCGGTACTGAGAGTTGACCCGGCGATCTTTCAATCACAGGCTCACCTTTAAATGTCAAAAACAATAGCTTAATCCACCCATCCATATGTCTGCTAGATCCCATCCCAACCATACTGTTTCATTTATTTCCCCTAATTAATGTCCACATTTTGGATCTGCTTACTTTGTCTTTAATGAATGGTTACTTTCCACTGCACTTTAAGGTTGCTGTAACTAAACCTTTAAACCTTTAAGAAACCTGATCTTGAATCTGAAGATCTGGCCAATTAAATGCATTTCTCTAATTTAACATTCATCTAAAAATTCTTGAGAAAATAGTTATGAATTAGTTGTGTGATCATCTGCAAAGAAATTATCTGTTTGAAGAGGTTCAGTCAGGGTTTAGAGCTCATCATAGCACAGAAACTGCACTGGTGAAAGTTACTAATGATATTCTCATGGACTCTGATAATGGTCGGGTGTCTATACTGGGCCTGTTAGACCTCGGTGCTGCATTTCATACAGTTGATCATAATATTCTATCACAGAGACTTGAACATGATATTGGAATTACAGGAATTACTCTAAATTTGTTTAAATCATATTTATCAGATAGTCTCCAATTTGTAAAATGTAAATAATGAATCTTTATCAAACAGCAAAGTTAGTCATGGAGTTCCTCAGGGTTCAGTGCTTAGACCAATACGCTTTACTTTATATATGCTTCCATTAGGTAAAGTTATTAAACAATATGGGATACATTTTCATTGTTATGCTGATGATACACAGTTATATTTTGTTCATGAAGCCCGATTAACCCAATAAGTTACTTAAGTTACAAGCATGTCTTAAAGACATAAAAACCTGCATGACCCTTAATTTTCATCTTTTAAATCCAGACACGACTGAGGTTGTGGGTTTTAGACCTGAGCATCTTAGGAATAAACTTTGCAGCCTTTCTCTTCCTCTGGATGACATTAATTTGGCCTCCAGTACTAATATAAAAAAATCTTGGTGTTATTTTGATCAGGACATGTCTTTTAACCCCCACATTAAAGAAGTTACCAGGACCATTTTCCTCCATCTGTGCAATATCATTATGATTAGAAACATGTCCAAAATGATGCAGAAAACGTGGTCCATGCATTTATCACATCTAGGCTGGACGATTGCAATTGTTTTTTTTAATCTGGGTATCCAAAAAAAAAAAAAAAAAAGTTAAAAAGTCTTCAGTTGATCCAAAATGCTGCAGCTCATTAAAACTCCAACGAGAGCCAACAACACAGATCTTATCTCTTCAGTTTTAGCTTCCCTCCATTGGCTCCCTGTAAAACTCAGAATATAATTCAAATTTTCACTTTAACATACAAAGCTCTCAACAACCTAGCTCCATCTTATACTGCAGAACGTATTGTTCCATACATTCCCAACAGAGCACTTTGCTGTCAGATGGCAGGTTTACTTTTGATTCCTAGAATTTCCAAAAACAGAATGGGAGCCAGAGCTTTCAGTTACCTGGCTCTTCTCCTACACACTTCCAGTTTCTGCCCATGAGAATGATGCATTGTCAACTTTTAAGACTAGGCTGAAGTTTTTTATTTTTCATAAATCCTATAGTTATCGTTGGCTTGGGTTTCCTGCTATCCTCTAGTTATGCTGCTACAGGTTTGGAAGACAAATTGACCACATTTCCTCACTGCTGCTGTCTTTACTTACTCTGCTCTACCTGTTTGTATTTGTAATTATTTATATCCTTAACGTGTTGTTGTTGTTGTTGTTGCTGTTGTTGTCTTTCCTCCTATACAAAGGGCATCTGGACCTGCCATTCTGTTTGTTCATTTCTCCTTCCTGTTCTCTCAAACCCCAGCCGGCCATAGCAGATGGCCCCTCACCCTGAGGCTGGTTCTGCTGGAGGTTTCTTCTTGTTAAAAGGGAGTTTTTTCTTACCACAGTTGCCAATGTGCTTGCTCAAGTTGGGAGACCACTGCACAGTGAATATTCAATACAATCTGCTAATTAACTTGGATTATTTTATTTTTTTAAAAGTTAGTAAATGTTTCTGTACAGTGCCCTGAAATGACTTTGTGACTTGGCACTATATAAATAAACATAATTAAACTGAACTGAATTCAGTTGTGCTTTCCAAATTAGAACATAGCAGGTTGCAAGTTGCTTTCACTCACCTTGTTGCCCACACTTGATTTAGATGATACTGATAACATAAGAGAAAGTGAGACATAAGGAAAATGTGGGTTTATTACAACTGATGTTGTCAGCACAATATTAAATGATAATGTTGCATATTGCATTTTTTTTCCCAACGTCATGAATACCTATTTTATAGCTTTAAATTGTCTTGAAGCACAAACTGAAACACATGCAAACTAATCATAAACGTTAGCTCACTCAGATGTGCAAATTATGTTTTGATGAGGACTGTAACTGGTTTGTATGTGGATTAGCAATCGCCTCAGGATGTCGGGTCAGGACAGCAATGATGCACTGTATGTTCAGGTGAGTTGAGACAAAAGAAGAGAATGTTCTGGGTTTAACTTGTCTTTAATTAGACTTGTGCATGAACATTATCACTCCTGGGTGTCTTGAGTGTGGGTTTCTACAAGAAAATAAACCATATATAAATTATAATAGTCTATGAGAACTATTTGTATTACAATACAACTTAAATGTCCACATGGAAATAAACATAAGACCTGGTTGATAATTAGCTATGGAAATGTACAGCATAAATGAAGTGATTAACTCAATATATACATCACACAACAGAGTGATGTGGTTTTATGCCAATGCCTTGTCTGTAGGCAATCACTTCAGTTGGAAAATATGAGCCACAGTGGCAGAAATTAAAACTACGAAAAACAATTCTAAACTACAGAAATACTAAACCAGCAAGCTGAAAACAAGCAAATAACAGGCTTATGTACAGTTTGGATTTTGTTACATCTCAATACACCACCTCATTAAGGTTTTATTTTATGTTGATATGAGCTTGTCTATAAATCCAAACTCACAATTTGACATGCTCTTTTGTTTTGTGTTTTAATTGGAAAGCACACTGAGTTGTTTTACAGATAAAATGTGATACATTAATAAAGTTGGACTGGACTGTAGCCATATTTTTTTTATATTTAAACATATGTTTATTTTTATTTATTTTTTTTTTTGGCACAACGCGTATTCCATACATACGGCGCTTTACAGGAAGTTTTAATGAACCCTTTGAACTCGCGCATGCGCATTTCAGCTACAATCGCTCGGAGGCTCCTGGGTACAGAAAGTCCAAGATGGCGATGGACGGGATGATGTCCACGTCTCCAGGTTTGACTTATCAAACCGCCGGGGATTTTTACCCCCGAAAGTTTGGCCCGAAGCCGGACGTGGTTCCGTCCGGGGTGACGGAGAGGAAGGTGGTGCCGCTGGATAAACCTGACATGGTGTCAGTGGACGTCATTAACATCAAGGATCCAGGTTTGTTATGCTATCTGTGCTAATAGCTGTTGAGAGCCGGTGAGTGTTTGGCTCAGTTTTTTTTTTTCTGTTTTTAAAGACTGTGAACATTAACTCAGAGTTCAACAATCACATGGATCATATTTGTTATTTAATTGGCCCCAGACATCCGGACACATCGACACTGTCCAGCTTCAGCTGGATAATCCAGTGTTCACATTCAAGAGAGGATATACACAGGAAGTCTGCCCTGGGTTCTCCTCCTCTGAGCTCCCTCTTCTGACTCCTCGACCTCAAGCTGAGCTTTTTCCCCGACAGAAGATCTTTTCTTTTCAATCACTTCCAGAATCTCATTCATTCCACCTTTATTTAGACAGGTTCATCTCTTTGAGCCTCGAGGACTCATTTACAAGAGAGACCTGTAAATCAGGACCGTGTAGGGCTGATGCTGCTCTAAAATGTGGGAGTAAAAACAGGACTGCTGCAATGGATATTGGACAGGAGTTTTATGCAGGAGACCCCATAAAGAATGAGGGACTTTTTAAAAACAGATTTTAAACAAAACAAGACTAAATTCTGCTGGAAATTGGTGTAAACTGGTGCTGCCTTGGAAAAAAATTTAAAACAAAATCTACTCCACAGTGTAACTCCTACCCACAAAACTATTAAAATGTACTTACTGTACATTCCCTGTTGAATTCCAGTCCAGAAAACAGTCATGTTGAAACCTACAAACATTCACTATTTAAATCTCTTATCATCAGCGTACCATTTGTTCTTTCTACAAAAGACGTCTAAAACGCCTGTAAGGCCATTAGACAAAAGATGGATCCATGTAATTTATGAGTCCTGCAATCTGTCTCATCCAAGATATGACAATTCAAAGTGGCTAAATAAAATGGAACTGGACTTCCTTTATTAATTTTAAAGCGTTTTGGTTTTGCCTCATCTAAAACACTTGTTCAGTTCTGATCATGAGTCGGGGGTTCCAGGTTTATGTCATTATAACAATCATAATACAGTCAATAATGTTACATGAGCTGCTGATGCACCCCTCCATCCTGTGATTGTTGTCACTTGTTGAATGTCTTTTCAGACTGTCCAGTATGTGACATTTTTTCTTTCGTAGTTTTTACTAAGAAGAACTATGCATGGCCTACAAAACTGTTTTGCCAGCCACATACACTAAAATAAAGACATGATTAACAGACAGTAGATTGGTCATGCAATAGAGTCTCAATGTTTATGCTTTAATTTTTCTTGTTTTGGAGTCATTTTAAAATGCACAGATTTTTTTTTTTTTCACCAAAGTAAAATATTGACACATTTCTGCAGCTGCTGGTTAACTCTTCTTGAAGCATGCTGCCTAGTAAAAGTTTAATTAGTTAACTGTAACCTCCACTCAGAACGAACAGCCAAAATCTAAAAGGAAAACCACAAGGAATGATGTAAAGATATTTTCTAGGGATTTTATTTTTGACATATTCAGCCAATGAGGAAGTTGTTTATCTAATTTCATGAACTTTTATTCATATTTATGACAGTATTTTGTATAACACAGCTGATTGTTGTTGACCAACTGTGGCTGTATGCTGTACTCGTGTTTGAAGCAGCTTTTTTAACTTCAGGCGCTCCATTCACTGCTGCTCAAAGCAGAGGGGTTGTTTCCCATTAGAAGTGGCAGGAGTGTTTCACAGAGGCGAACTGGATGTGTCGCTCTACTTTGTTTAAGCGTTTCAGATGGTGTTCTGGAGATTTTTCAGCTCAAAGTGTGTTTGTATAATTCTGGGAATATATCATAATTACATTGTTTTGTTTTCATTTAACAATTTTAACTCTTGAGCTAAACAAATCAATTACTACAAGTTCAAGTATCTTTATTGTCATTTGCATGTGGTACATGAGGTGGAACAAAATTATGTACCTTTTTTTTTTTAACTATAAGGTGCACCGGGTATAAGGTGCATTAAGCGAAATAAGTTCATTTTGACAGATTTTTGAGCGCCGTGTACCACATAAAATCAGTTTGAGGTCAGTAGCACAACCAGAATTAATACATGAGGCTCACTGTCGATTTTTGAGAAAATTCAAGGATTTTAAGTGCAGCTTATAGTCCAAACAATACTGTGCTCATGGTCCCAGTTACACCCAAAAATAGCAAAAATATAAAGTATAAAAAAGAAACGACATATAAGGATCTAAGATAAGCACTAAACAAATGCTAAGATTATTATAACACTATTATTATAACACTTATTATAATTATAACTACAGTATTATAATGCTCAGATTATTATATTAACTAAAATTATACTACACTGTACACATCAAATTTGTATTTGTTGTCTGTTCAGTTTCTGCCATGCTTGTTTTAAAATAAATGCTAACTGAAATCAGGTTGTCAAATCATCCAAGTAGTCTACCTGGATGATGCAACACTTCTTCTGTACCGCTATGACCTTGGTTGTCCTCAGGCTGTTTCTGTGAAAGTAGCAAGTTGGTCATCTGGCCTAAAACATTTGATTGTTGTACATGATGATTGATTGTTCTGATGGGTGTGTGTTTGCACGTGTTAAAAGCCTGCTTTAGAGATTCCAACAGGAGCTTGGCTTGAAACACAGCAGTGAAGGCTACTTATGGGATAGATGATGTTGTCAGTTGTCAGACTGTAGACTGAAGAAGTCCTCTGGATGGGGGATGAACCTTTTCCCTCTGGACCAGATGACATGTTTACCCTTTTTTGTTGCTAACTGTAATCTTTTTCTTCACAGACATCCCTAAGAAACATGAGCATGACACCTTTGTCTTGGTGAGTTTATCTGGGTGGTTTTAATTTGTTTTGTTTTATTTTATTTTCTCGTCTTGACATAAAGGCTCAGAGATTTATATTTAAATATTTTTGGATCACATTCAGCTTTCTGTAGTGTCGTTTAAGCTGTGGTTTAAACAGAAAGCCACTTTTAATAATTTTACCAGAATGTCCCAAAATTAAAAGTATCATCTGAACTTTCAGAGACATTTTGAATAAACTTTAAATAATGTCAGCACAGATGCTAACATTGTACTTTTGTTTCATCAAGGGCTGTCATAAGCCGATCGCACGTGTCAGATCAGGGTCCCAGTGCTGTAGTAGCTGACCACACTTTTCATTTCATCAACTCTGTAATACGTAAAAAGTTGTGATGTAACATGCCAACATCATTCAGGACAAAAAATATTTTAGAATACAACATCAAGCAGTTGAGTATTTGAAGTGTTTGTAATGTGTGAGTCTTTCTTGTGGTGGTAGTGATAAAGCTACATTCAAGACCACAAATTTAAACATTTCAAACCCAAACACTTGCCCGAGTACCCTGATGCATGCTCAATAATCCAGGTAGAAAAATCTAAAAAAAGTTAAGCCTGGTCCTCTGGACCTCTTGCCCGAGTGCACTCAGTTCACAAATTTTAGTGAATTCAAGTGAAAAACTACAATTAAAAAAAAAGTTAAACAATATTGGTTTTATTATGCATATACATGTTGCTTCAAATAAAATATGTTTTTCTTGGTGTGGACATTAAGGGTAAAAATATGTTCATGCTAGATTTTCACCAAACAGGAGTTTCAACTCATGGCAACACTTTTTGTATTTTCAAACATTTAAACAATATTGTTTGTGTAAAAATAAAGAAATAATAAACTGAAATTTGGATTGTATTTCAATAATACTATATATCATAAAGTTATGTTAGATACATTGAAACGGACTTATGTTAATGTTGTTCCAACACACACCAGTTGGTGGCAGTGTTGGACAAATTTTACCTCCTTAAAAACGTTCAGGCGCTTCATGCAAGTTAATATAGCAGACATTTCCCACATTCTCACTTATTCTTGTCATACTTTATCAAAATAATTATTTTATTTTTTCTAAGTTTGTTTTTAATTATTTACTTTAGACTAATCAGAACTTCTAGTTTATTCCCTAAAAGGCCTTGTTTCATTCAACCTTTATTTATCCATATGAGTCTTATTGCATCACGAGGACTCATTTACAAGAGAGACCTGTTTTAGACAGACAATATTTAGAGTACTGACAACAATTATTCAACAAAAATCAATTTAAATCAGATAAAAGAGAAAGAATAAACTGTGGAGACCTTTTTAATTTTACTAAAACATTGTTTTAACTATAAATTGTATAAATGAGGAATTAACGTAAGGACATAAAACTCCAAAGTTTCTAGTTTTATTGAATGAATTAATGTCATTGTGAATCCTGACAATTATGCAGGTATTTTATTCAGCTGCACACTTTTGTTTTAAACAGTAAAAGCATAAATAATAGTGTTTTATGCCAAAAGTCACTCAGAACGGACGTTTTCCTTCTATTTTATTTTATAGGGTACAATTCATCCATTTAGGAAGTCGCAAAGATCCATTTTTGGAAAACTTGTGCAGGAGTTCAGACTGGTGGCCTCCGACAGACGGGTAAGAGCTTGGTGAAATCTCTTTATACACCCCTAACAATGTGATTTGGGACATTTTATTTCTTTAATCTTCACTCTGCTCCCATCATCTCGGCCTCCCTTTACATTCCTTTCAGTAGTAAATATCAGGGGAATCCTTCGTTTCTAATCCCACCATGCTGTAAGCCTGTTAGCTGCTGGAGTCATGCAGTCAGGGTGAAACACCTCCAGTAATCCTGTTTTCCTGGTAGGATTGAATGTTCTGAGGAAACCCTCAACGAGGGAAACATCAGCCACGTGCCGACTGCTGCAGAGCTTCACCTGCTGTCATGTTTTTGGAGTGGGCAGCACAAAGCCTTGTTCTCAGTCTCACAGAAATGTTGTGAGCAGAGCTGAAAAGGCAGCCCACAGACCTGACTCGGCTGCACCAGTTGGGTCTGGAGGAATGAGGCAACATTCCAGTCAACAACTGTGAGAAGGTTGCGGAAAAAACACCAAACATTTGACCCAAGTCAAACAGTTTGAAATCCATCCAGCCGCTCTTTTTATCCACTTCTTCCTTTTTGGGTCACGGGGGTCACTGGTGCCCACGTCCAGCAGTCACTGTGTGAGAGGTGGGGGACACCCTGGACAGGTCTCCAGTCCATCACAGGGCCACATAGAAAGAAACGAGACAAACAACTATTCACTCTCTCACTCACACCTAGAGACAATTTAGAGTTACCAATCAGTCTAACATGCATGTTTTATGTCTGTGTGAGGAAACCGGAGTACCCGGAGAAAACTCACGCATGCACGGAAAGAACATGCAAACTCCACCCAGAAAGGCCCCCTACTCCCTGCTCTACCAGTTGCGCCACCATGCTGCCGGTCTGGAGGTCCTCCACCATAAAATCCTTAATAAAGTAGATTCCATTTACTGCATTCTGGTGTACAAAGTATTTTAAAGTTGTTGTTTTTTTAAACATCTTCATTTGCCTCCATAAGTAAACACTAGTGTGCTCGGCACAACAAGAAGTAGTGTTAAGCTAGCAACGTGCAATACAGACACACTAGCTAAGATGCTACAGATGTAGCGCTCCACTTAAACAACCTAACAAATGCTTTGTACAAAATCAGTTCAGTTTTAACTGATCATACCAAACAAATACTAAACTTATACAACAGAAGTTGCAACATATATCTACATTTAAAACACACAAAACAAAACACAACTAGCATTGAGCATTAACCTTAAATTTAACCATTAATCATACAAAGTACAATGTAATAATGACAGACCATGGAGGATTTACATTCAGTTACATTCGTACAGATGAACATGTGGTAGTTCCTGTTTATCGCTGTTCAGCTGCTCATACGGTCAGCCGCAGGGCTTTATCCATATTTTACATGTTTCCAGTTTCGGTTTTGGAAATGAAACAAACTGTATTCCAACCTTTAAACACTCAGTGTCTGAATTACATATTCTCCACTGATGACATTTAACCATTTTTAATCATGATTTTGCACGTAATGTAATGTAAAGCGTTCAAATGCAAAACCCCAGAAAAAGGGGGTGGAGCTCCTGCAGGTAAGGGGCGTTTCACTTTCAGGACAAATTGAGATCGCTGATTGGTCAGTTGATGACAAGTCAGCTGGATTGATTGACAGGTGGGGTCGAGGAGCCAACTCATGCAAAAGAAAACATTTTAAAAATCGTAGATTTTACTGTCCTGTTTAAGACTGTTATCATTTATTTAACATTTATTCCAAATTTGTTCAATATTTTGGTGAATTTAAGGTTTAAGGGCTGAGCTTCCTTACAAAATCCAAATGATGATTTCTTTCAAAGAGGGTAAAATCTCCACTGCTACAGTCTCAGTTGTTACACTTTAAACTGTTGTGTTATATTTACAGGGAGTCCTCGGTTTACAGCCGACTCGGTTACTGGCCGTTTCGCGTTTACGGCCGCCGCCCCAGTGATGTCATCACA
>JARVGQ010000001.1:54972832-54987418 GCA_031762355.1 Hypsolebias martinsi | reverse complement strand
GGAGCCGGCTGATTATTCCATCCTGATCAGAACTCTTACAGTGCCCTCGAGAGCTTCTATGGACATTGCTCACCGTTCTCTGTGTCCCCCCACCCCGCAGAATGTCTACAGAATGTGCTTATTTGTGCAAGGTGTTTTTTAATATTAGAATTTTTTTCTCAGGCAAGAAGAAAGATTTTAATAGGAATTTTTTCACCTCCATTTCCTAATGTGTCCAGTTTCATTACTTTTTCTCTGTCTGCAGATCTCACTTGTAAATGAGTCTTCTAGGCTCAATGTGACTTATCTGTCTAAATAAAGGTTGAATGAAAAAATTTAGAACCATTCTTGTAAAATTAATCTTGGCCTGTTAAAGTTTTTATGCCTGTTGTCTGAGAATGTTCAACTTATTGAAAAGCTGGTTTATTCTGCTAATATCAGTTGTTTTTGTTTGTTTGTTTGTTTGTTTTTTTATTTGCTCTCTTACAGCTTTTTTCCTGACCATTTGAGTTTCTATATTAATATTTATTTCCCTAGTTTTCACGCCCAAGCTAACTTTTAAGACATTTCTTTTATTGTGCAAATGCTTACTAAGCATCCATTCCCAGCTACTATTTAGCTGTTTCTATGCTAATATGAGCTTTTTCAGCTTATTTTACATTTTTGCACTTTTTTCAGCCTTTTTGTTTCGGACAATTATGGGCGGCTGTGGCTGAGTGGTTAGAGCAGTTTTCCTCCAACGCAAGAATTGGAGGTTCGAATCCATCAACAGTCGCATGCCGAGGTGTCCCTGGGCAAGATACTGACCTCGTCATTGCCTCCGATGTGTGTCCCATCAGTGTATGAATGTGATAAAGCACTGATTTGTCTCTTTAGAATGAGTTGTTCAGTTAGCTTTGTAGAGCTTTAGCTTTGAATGGGTAAATGATGGCACAGATTGTAGTGTAATGCGCTTTGAGTGTCTTGATAAGAAAGAAAGGCGTTATACTGAATATGTACAGTCCATTTACCATTTACTATAGATAACTTCAGCAAAAACTTGCTCTCTTCATTTGCTTCTGGTAATTGTAGGTTCCTTCTGCCTTTTTTGTTTTTTGTTTTTTTGTTACATTGCAACTGTTCCTCTGTGCGATGTATTTTAAATAGACATAGCAGCCAACCCAAGTACCTCTAGATTAACCCTCTATCAAGGTGATGGTAGTACTCTGGGTGGTTCCCTGGGAACATTGATGTGTCAATAATAACAACGACCAGTGAACAGGACAAACAAATATCAATCAGTTCAACATTTATACTTATTTATGATTTTTAATCAAAGTGGTTCCTTTATTAAAACAAAACAAAAAATACATGGAATACAAACATTTAAATAATAAAGTATTTTACTGAAAGTGGAAAAAAATGTATGTTACAGGCGTGATATGTAGCTCGGGTTCACTGTGACCCAAGAGCACAAATGGTCACTTCACTTGAAACCAAGCAGTAAATAAATGCACATGCTTCAGTTTACTCACAAATCCTTACAGTTTTCTTAGGTGTGGGGGATGTATGAGGCCTTGTCTGTGACCATGCGGGTCCCACTTGACAGCTGAATTGGAATTTACTTCGCATCACAATCTACATAGAGTACACTGGCACAACTTGACCTTTCAATCCACAGCATAAGAGTCCAGAGAATTCCTCTCGGTCCACTGTGTGATAAAAGTTTCTGTTCAGCTTTGTATATTTGGCTAAGGCTAATACTCTGGATACATTTACCAATAGCTCACACAAAAATGCTAATGCTACCTCATGATTAGCATCGTACATTTATGCACTTCCAACATTTCATTTATGCACAGAAATCATTTACATTGAATACTCACTCATCAGTGTCAAAACCTGAGGAACCCAGAAAGTATGACAACCAGTGAGTGAGACAAGACTCCACACGAAGAAAAGTTAACAGTGCTTTATCTTCACAGAGAGATATTAAATGTACAATGATGATCCGCTGAAGTCCTGAAGGGCAAGGATATAAATCAGGTGAGTACCACTTAGAGGCTGAGGATTTAAACAAGGTATTTCGTATTTTACAGGCTGAGGGGAGGTCCAGGTCTTGGATTGATTCAAACCCACAAGGCTCCAGGAAGAGACACAGGTTTTGCAGACCAGTGGATGGAGGGCCATACACAACGAGGTATTGGGATCCAGGAAGGCCAGCACTCTGAGGCACTTGATGACACAGGTAAGCTAGGACACAATAAATTAGAGATATTTGTAATCACTTTCACAAAGACACTAAAGGGCAAGTAGCAATAACTAATATTAATCACTAATTAATGCTCCAGTGGAGATTAGAGCTCATCTGCAGCCTTATGTTGTGGCAGATCATCGTCAATGCGATGGCCTACAGGTGCAAGTGATTGGCGGCCATGTTGGGTCCGGGCTGCAGAAGGGCTGCACTCTCACAGTACCTCCCTCTCAAGAAGCGCCTCCTGGCGACCTGAGATGTTTTACAGGGTGTGCCCTAAATAAGCTGGCAATGAGGTTGGGGTCAAGGATGAAGGAGCACAGAATCCAAGAATGTTCCTCCAGGCCATAACCCTCCCAGTCCACGAGGTATTGAAATCCACAACCCTGACATCTCACATCCAGGATATGTTGCATCATGGATGCTGGGTGATTGTTGATCTATCCGGTGGGTGGAGGGAGATCAACCAGAGGGCACAAAGGACTTTGTGAAAAAGATTTTACCTGGAACACATGGAATGTAGGGTGGACTCTCGTCGAAGAAGGTGACTGAAGTCTAATTACCCAAGTGTTGATGATCTTCACAATGGGGAAGGGACAAATGAAATGGGACACCACCTTTCTGGGAGTGTCCTTTAGGTGGAGGTTTCTGGTGGCCAGCCATACTTGTTGCCCCACTTGGTAGGATGGTGCAGAGGAATGATGTCAGTCGGCAAACCTCTTATTTTGGGCCGCCATACGTTGCAGGGCTGCCCTGGCTTGTTGCCAGACCCTCTGGCAATGCCGGAAATGGTGTAGGACACAAGGCATGGCTATGTCTGTCTTGTCGCTGGTAAATGAAGGTGGTGCATAACTTAGGTAGGCCTCAAATGGGGACATACCAATGGCCAATGTCATGTGAAAGTTGTGGGGATATTCAACCAATACCAGGTGTTGGCTTCAAGCCAACGAGTTACTCTCAGTAACATATCTTAGGGTGGTCTCAATCTCTTGTTTGCAGCATTCTGTTTGCCCTTGCGACTGTGGGTGATAACCAGAAGTTAAACTTGAAGAGGCTTCCAAAGACTTAAAAACATTGCGCCAAACTTGGGAAACAAATTGTCCGCCTCGGTTTGAGACCACATCGGAGGTTATGCCTTGGATCTTAAAGACATTCTGAAGCAAAAGTTGGGCTGTCTCAAGGGCCAAGGGAAGCTTGGGCAGAGGCATGAAATGGGCTACTTCAGAAAACCTATTGATAATGGTAAAATTTATTGTGTTACACTCAGAGGGAGGCAGTCCAGTAACAAAGTCCACAACAATGTGTGACCATTGGCGACTAAGGGTAGATGATGGCTGTAGAAGCACAGCAAATGGTTGATTCCCAGGCTTGTTCCTGGCACAGGCTGCGACAAACTCCATTATGTCCTGGTTCATGAATGGCCACCAAAATTGTCTCCTATCTAAGGATGACAAATGGGAAATCCCAAGATGACACAGAAATTTGTTTGTGTGAAGCCAAGTTACAATATTAGACCTGACTGTGGAGAATACATAAAGGGTCCCAGCAGATCTGGTGCATGGGTCAGGTTTCATCCTTTGGCCTCACGAATCTCCTTCTCAATGGACCAAGTAAGGGTCCTGACAACACAATATGAAAGAATAATGCTCTCTTCAACCTCAGGAACATCTGGAGGAAAGAACTGATGGGACAGGGTGTCTGGTTTGACATTCTTTGATCCAGGTCTGAAAGTTAGAATGTCATTAAAATGAGAAAAATAAAGACTACTGTACCTGTCTGGGATTTAGCCGCTTAGCATATCTAAGGTAAGTCAAGTTCTTAGGATCTGTCCATAAAACAAATGTTGTCTCTGTGACCTCCAGCAAGTGTCTCAACTACTCCAAGGCTAGTTTAATGGCTAAAAGTTCACCATTTCCTACATCAAAGTTCTGCTCTGCTGGTGCCAACCATCAAGAAAAGAAGGCACAAGGGTGCACCTTGTTGTCTAATGAATACTTGTGAGGCAATGCTTCTATGTCAGTGTCTGAAGCATCCACTTCTGGGATGAACTGTCTCTTGGGGTCCAGATGTCAGAAGATGGGTGTAGAAGAAAATAACTACTTGAGCTTACCAAAAGCTGTGTCTGCCTCAGGGGTCCACTTGAAAGTCCTTATGATGGAAGTCAGCTGGAAGAGGTGGGCGGCGATACGGCCATAATTTCTTATGCAGCATCTGTAAAAATTGGAGAAACCTAGGAAGCATTGCAGCTGTTTCCCAGTCTCGGGAACAGGCCACTCTGTCACTGCCTTAGTCTTTTCCTGATATGTTCTGTACTGGCCACCCTCAAAAATGAAGCCTAGGAAAGAGACAGTGGTTACATGAAATTCATACTGCTCCCATTTGACAAATAACCGGTTCTTATTGCGTTGAAAAACAGTTCTCACTTGCTAGATGTGTTGTTTCATATTTTGGGAGTAAATGGGAATATCGTCCCGGTAGACAGATACAAAATCATTGATAAAATCTCTTAGGATTTCATTTACGAGGACTTGGAATATGACAGGGGTGTTAGTCAAACTGAAGGGCATAACCAAATACTCAAAGTGTCCCAGAGGTGTTCTAAATGCCATTTTCCACTCATCGCCCTCCGTTATACTCACTAGGTGATATGCATCATGTTAATCCAGCTTTGTAAATATGGAGGCTGACTGAAGCTGCTCATGAATAGAGTCAATAACTGGTAGTGGATATTTATTTTTCACAGTTATCTGGTTAAGTCCATGATAATCTATACAAGGTCTAAGGGTCTTACCCTTCTTAGCCACAAAGAAAAATCCTGTGCTCACTGGAGAGGTAGAATGGTGAATAATCCTTGAATCAAGCAATTCCTCTATATATTTTTGCATGGCCTCCTTCTCTAGGTCAGAAATATTATACAGTCTGCCTGAAGGTAAGGCTGCCCCAGAATGAGATTGATAGAGCAATCCTACTGGCGGTGAGGAGATAGAAACAAAGTCATTTTCTTACTGAAGACGAGCACTAAATCTTGATACTCAGAGGGGATCTTGGAGATATCTAAATGACGGTTGTCTCTCCTTATATGAGAGGAAACTGCAGCACGTGAAAAATTCTTCAGACAGGCTGTACTCCACCTTTCAATTTGCTCAAGTTCCCAGTTAATAATAGGATTATCTTGTCTTAGCCGTGGGAACTGCAAAAATTAATTGTGGGTTTGGGGAATCGAGATGAAGGAGAAAATGAGGAGGTTCTCACTAGTGAGAACTTCAAAGTGTTCCCAGGCCAACTGAGAGACGTAGTCTCTCCAACAAGTCCTGGGTCTTCCCTGGGGTCTTCTCCCAGTCAGATATACCTGAAACAATTCCCTAGGGATGTGCCCATGGAGCATCCTTACCAAATGCCCATACCACCTTAACTGGCTCCTATCAGTTTGGAAGAGCTTTGGTTTTACTCCGAGTATCTCCCAGATAACCAAACTCCTCACCTTATCTCTAAGGGAGAGTCCAGTTACCCTGTGGAGGAAACTCATTTTAAACACCTGTATCCACAATCTCATTGTTTCAAACACTACGCAGAGTTTGTGACCATAGGTGAGGGTAGGAACGTAGACCAACCTGTGAACAGAAAGCTTTGCCTTACAGCTCAGCTCCCTCTTCACCACAACAGACTGGTACAGAGTCAGCAATACTGCAGATACTGCACAAATGCACAATCTAACATCATGCTCCATTCTTGCCTCACTTGTGAACAAAACCTGAAAATACTTTAATCCCTCCACTTGAGGCAGAACCTCACCCTTGACCCAAAGAGAGCAATCCACCCTTTTCTGACTGAGGACCTTGGCCTCAAATTTGGAGATGCTGATTCTAATCCTAGACACTTCACACTTGGCTGCAAACTGCTCCAGTGAGTGCTGAAGATCACAGCAAATGACGCCAACAGGACCAAATCATCTGCAAAGAAAAGAGAAGGAATCCTGAGGCCACCAAACCGGAATCCCTCTGTCTCCTGGCTGCACTGAGAAATACTGTCCATAAAAGTTATGAACAGAATTGCTGACAATGGGCACCCCAGGCAAAATCCAACTCCCACCCTGAAGGGGTCTGACTTACTACCAGCAATGCAAACCAAACTCTCACACCACATGCATTGGGAACTAACAGTTTGTCGCAATGGGCCCCCAATCCCATACTCATGGAGCACCCCGCACAGTGTATCCTGAAGAACATGGTCTAATGCCTTCGCCAATTCCACAACACACATGTAGACTGGATGGGCAAACTCCCATGGCTGCTCAAAGTGAGGGTAAAGAGCTGGTCCAGTGTTCCACAGCCTGGACAAAACCTGCATTGATCCTCATGGATCTGAGGTTCAACCAATGACCGGACTCACTTATCCAGTTCCCCTGAATGGACCTTAACAGGGAGGCTAAGGAGATTGATGCCCCTGTAATTGGAGCACACCCCCTGCTCCCACTTTTTGAAGAGGGGAACCACCACACCATTGTGGCAATCCAATGGCACTGCCCCCAATGTCCACGCGGTGCTGCAAATGCGTGTCAACCAAGACAGCCCCACAACGTCCAGAGCCTTAAGGAAATCAAGGAGAGTATTATCCAATCCTGGAGCCCTGCCTCCGCGGAGCTTTTTAACTACCATGGCAACCTTAGCCACGGTTATGGACAGACCAGCCCTGAAGTTCCTAAACTCCGCTTCCTCCATGGAAGATGTGCCGTTGGGACTGAGAAGGTACGAGAAGTATTCCTTCCACCTCCTGTCAACAAAGTAACAATGCACTTTACTAAGAGAAATTTAAACAGTGATTCAGTGTATGTGTACTGTGTTCTTGAGCCACTATGTATAATATTGGCTGCGTGGATAACCAAAAAAAATGTATTTTAACCTAGAAAAACTATAAAAATAAATCATTAAAAATTCTATATTAATGATATTTAGTGACATTTACCAGTGCTTGATTGTTTGTTGTTGTTTTGTTTTGTTTTTGGTCTGAAATAAAATGCACTGTTCGCATTTATAAGAAGAATAGAATAATGTTTGTTTAGTGTTTGTTTTTATGATACCCATGAACCATGAGATTTGGTTGTAAATGAGTTAGGCTGAAATGATTTCTGTTTGCTAAAATGGATGCCAGAAGGATTTGTTTCTATACAAATTTTTAACAGGACACATCTGAAAACATAAAGATTCTAAAGATAAATTCACATTTAATCAATTTAATTCATACATTTGATGTTGAATACCATTTGTCTTTTTTTTTTTCTTTTTTTTTTACATTTAACTTTTTTTTTTTATTTTATTTTTGCAGGACTTACACACACGGGCAGTGGCTCGTCTATGCCAGTCTCTCTGAATACAAACATCCCATTAGGTTCCAATCTGGGCACCGGTGATACAAAAATCTGCTTCGGTTCTTGGATCAGAGGCATGACAGGAGGTCAGAGGTCAGTCTGTATGATTTATTCATCACTTCAACCCAGTTTTTGCTCCTGACAGCTCAGTATTGTCAGTGTTGGAAGGAGATAAGCTTTATGAGTCACTAAGGAGAGACAAGAGCGAGAATAAAGTCTGAATCATCTGCTTGAACCAAGAAGATTATTTGGTCTGATTTGAAGATGAAAAAATGAAAGATTGTTTTTATTTTTCTATTTTTGTAGTATTTGGGGTTTTATATTGACCCAAAGAGGGGAAATTAGCCATCAAATTTGACACTGGTCTATTCTAATGACAGCTTTCAAACTTTATTAAAACACTTAGAAAAAATGTTTTACCATATAGAAAATAACTTCACCAACACACATTTATGCAATTTCAGTGTTTTGTAAAATTTTAAATGGAAAACTATCATCCTTCTTCAAAAGGAAAAAAAAAGTACTGATGGTTTGAAAGTCGCACCAGTTTCTGTGTTGCCGTTTGGATTTTCTTCTGGTTGATGATGGAGTGTTTTTGAATTGAATTGAATTATAGTTGCTGCTTGTCCGTGCAGTAAATATGAACCTACCAGTCTGCTGTATGAAGACTGGACATGGGACAGAAGCAGCTTGCAAATTAAATTCAAGGTACGTTCACAAAATCTCTGCTGGAAGATTTTGTGTATCCATCCATCCATCCATCCATCCATCCATCCATACATACATACATACATACCTACATACATACATACATACATACATACATACATACATACATACATACATACATACATACATACATACATACATACATACGTCCGTCCGTCCGTCCGTCCGTCCATCCATCCATCCATCCACTCATTCATCCATCCATCCATCCATCCACCATCTGCCATACTGGTATTTGTTTTTTCCCACAGGCTACAGTAGGTCAGTCATGAAAGTTCAATGTGTTTTTCAGTGGATTCAGCCAATTGTTTAGTTTGCATCAAGTGTGTACTAGCATTTCAAAATTACTTATGAAAATATATATGCATTATTACTGGAATAAACTATTTCAAAATGTGTCGTGTAGTATAGTTCAGTATAACCCTTGTATGTTCTATTTTATAGTTTGTGATGAGTACTAGACACAGAATTTACGGCTCTTTAAAGGAAGCTGGATATTTAGGGGCAACTGTGGCTGAGTGGTTAGAGCAATTGTCTGCCAGTGGGAAAGTTGAGGGTTCGATTTCACGAGCAGTCACTTGTTGAAGTGTCATTGGGCAAGACACTGAACATCTCATCGCCTCTGATGTGTGTCCCATTGGTGTGTGAATGTGAACTAAAGCAGTGCTTAATCTTTGTAGAGCTCTAGTAGAGTGAGGTAAGAATGGTTACATGAAGGCACTGATGTGTAGTAAAGAGCTTTGAGTAGCTTGATCAGATAGAAAGGTGATATATAAGTACAGTCCATTTACCATCTTGTGGATCCATATGTTTGAAAGAGAAGTTTAATTTTAAACAGTCACGTCATTACGCATGGCCTAATTTACTGCATATGATCAAACAGACATAGGCCATACAGTACGTAGTGCTGTGCAATATACTGCATCTTGTCCAGCAGACTAGCCCCCCACCACCCGCTCCTGGTGCATGTTTTCCATGTACAGCAACTGCTGTGTCCCTCTCCTTTACTTGTTCTTCGTCTCACTGAAAAAGTCAAGGAGCGTGTCTGCATTTAAGCAGGGAAACATGAAGTCAATACAAAACGAGTGGCTCTGTAATTTCTCAATGTTCATTTTAAACAAGAGTTTTCAGTCACGTCTGTAACCAGAGCAAAGATGTAGCAAACTGTCTCAAAACTTGATCCACTGATACGGACTGAACTCTCCTTCAGAAAACATTGAAGGGATGAAATCTGACCGCGCTGAGTGAGACAGAAAAATAAAACGAATCGGTTTAAAAAGCAAGAAAACTTAAACCTTTTACTTTTCTGAGTATCTTAATGGATTTTTTTCTCTTTTTATTCATTTATTTTTGTGTTTGTTTGTTTGTTTATTGCACTCACGCCATCAATATGTATTATACAAGACAAAATATCCCTTCTTTCTCTTATTGTTGGGAAATGAAGCTGGCAGAAAGTGCTTTCAGAAAGCTGCATGTTGTTCTTTTAGGACCAGTGCTTGTGCACTATACAATGTGATTGATGGGATATTTTGCTAACAAACAGGCAATTACGTGATCATTCACATTTTATGGTAGTAGGTGATCATGAATATAATATTAAGGAAACAAACAGATTATTTTAATTTTAGTGCAGATTCTATCTCTTTCAAGGTGATTGGACTTGTTTAATTCTCTAAAGCTCTGACGAACTTTATGATTTTATAAAAATATCTCACTGCAGCTCAAGTTTGAGCTGAGAAAACCACTCAGAAGACAAGTGAAACAACATTTTGTCCAAAATAAAATGAGTTCTGTCACCATTTTAGAAAACAAAACAAGACAAACAAACAAAATGTCTTGGGCTGTCCAGTTGAACCAAAGAGATGGAGCGTCTGACTCTGACACTAAGACCTCTCTCTCTGTCCAAATCGCTCTGGAAATTCAGTTACATTCTTCCTGTGGTTTATTACTTTTAATAGTCAATAACTTGGAAAATAGTTCCATATTTAGTACAACTGAAGTTGTTTCCATCTTTTTTTTTCTTTTTGTGTTTAAACAATGATTCATCTTTATGTCCAAATCTGCTCAGTTTTGTCTTAAAATGACTAAAATAAGACAAAAATATATAATCAAGTCATAAAAGGAGAGTACCTGAACAACACATGGTCTATCTCATCTTATCACACCAAGAAAACGTCAGGTTGAATAAAAACAAACAAAAACAAGAAGATGCTGAATGACTACACATAATTATTCTAAAAAAAGTACAGTATTTAAAGGCAAAAGTTTTTAATACGCCAAATATTTAGTTGTGTACAGTATTAAACAAAGATAAAGTTGACAACCTCACTTCAGAAATGCGGACAGTTCCTAAAAATGACATCAGACGTATTTGATGAAAAACAAACACCAACTTGTTTCTGTAGTTTGACTTATTTAAATGACAAACTATATTTGTTTGTTTGTTTATTGTTTAGTTGTCAAATGGCTTTATGTTAAACTCAAGTTTTGTTCTCAGAAGTATTTAAGTGTATTTTTGGTAAAATTCCAGAAACATCCTAAAATAATGTTTTCTTTTCTTTTTTTTTTTCCTTTTTTTGTGTGTGTGTGTGGGGGGGGTGGGGCACCACTTTATATTAAGGCTCCCCTTATAGATGATTGATGAATAGTTTATACATTATTATTTCCTCTATAAGCACTTTATAAATCATTAATAACTGTTAATTAAGGCTGACAGAGACATAACTAAGCAGTTTCTTGCCACTAGTGTGCCAAATCTGTTCATGTTTATATTTCATCTTAAACATTTCAGACTAAGTTACTACCTTGTTAGCACAATAAGCATTTGTAAACCTATTTCTTTAGCATATAATATTGTCTTTATCATTCTGGGTGGAGTTTGCATGTTCTCTCCGTGCGTGCGTGGGTTTCCTCCGGGTGCTCCGGTTTCCTCCCACAGTCCAAAAACATGCATGTTAGGCTGATTGGTAACTCTAAATTGACCCTAGGTGTGAGTGAGACAGGTCCCTCTTGTAAATGAGTCCCCGTGGCTCAACGAGGCTAGCCTGTATGAATAAAGGTTGAATGAATCATTGCAGTATAAGTATCTACAACTAATATTATATCCTAAACAAATTAAATTTACAAAAGTTTATTGTGTTTACAAGGTAGTGACTTAGTCTGAAATGTTTAATATAACATAATGAAATATATGGTGGCAGATTTGTCTCACTAGTTGACAAGAAACTGGTCAGTTTTGTCTGTCACCCTTAATTCATACATAATAAGCAGTTTTTAATGATGTATAAAGTGTTTATAGTCATTAATAACATATCTATAAACAATGTATTAGCTATATATAAGGGGAGCCTTATTGTAAAGTGGTACCAAGTTTTGTTTTGTTTTTTTTTTGGTGCAGGAAAGTGATTTTCATATTGAATTTTTTTTTTTTTTTTTAATCATCCAGGAACATGTGCTGACCACAGAGTCTCTAAACAAACTGATCAACATGGACTCAGTTTTGGCTCTAAACAAATGTTCCTCCAGTAACATGCTCAGACGCATGGAGCCAAACAAACTAAACACTTAATCATGTCTATCAGGAAGGAATACTTTAATCATCTGTATAATTAACTAATGAAAAATAAACAAATTTGTTAAAATTATCTGTGTGTGTTTCTTGCAGATGTCAGTGTTTTTGTTTCTAGGTCAGCTGAATGTGAACGAACATGACTTTACGCTTCGCTGAGCAAAACTCCAAGACAAACCATTAAAATATTCATAATCCTGATTAATTAGGCCTTGAACTCTTCACAGAACAAACATAAATAAAGAAAGAAATACAAAATGTAAGAAGAAGGAAATATGATTTCTGTGATGTGACTCTTCATTGCACAAAGCTGTACAATTAAAAATAATATAAATACAGATACACCTTAACGCTTTATGAAATATCTGCGTGCGTCTTATTTAACTGTGACTTTAGAAAAAAAATGGAACTATTTTCAATTAATGGAAGATAAAATTGTTAGAAAATAAATCTAATAGAAAACATAGAGCTCCTATGATAAAAAATAAGTAAAAAAAAAGCTAAACTGATAGATATTTGCTCAGGGACTAAAAAACAGGGATTAAATAAATTTTTTTTGGTCATAACTCATGTTTTTCTTCACACATCATCAGACAGAAACTGCTTCAGATCATTTCGTCATTTTTAATTTTAGTTACTCTGGAAAATAAAAATAAACAGCAACAAAACAGACAATACAAATGTCATCATACAAGTGAACACTAACTACAAAAAGTGCAAAAACAAAATGAAAACAAAAAAATCTGTAAAACGTTTTGTTTTTACAAACTAAAGATGAAACAAACGTATAAAAGTGTTGAAATAAAACGAGTCTGCTGGAAGTTTGAATGCAGTGAGTCTCAGTCGGACCTGCCTGATGTGGGCCTTTCAACAAAAGGAATACATTAATTAAAAGTAGAAATAAACTTTTAAGAGATTACATCCACTCAGCAAAATTAAAACCAACCTGCAGGTTTCTCTTTACAAGAGTTATTTGGAATAAAAATCCCAACATTGATCAAATTTATTGGAAATATATTTAGATTGTCTTTAGCAGCAGCAGCAACATTTTCCCTTGAATTTATTTATTTCATAATATAAAAATGTTTATTTTCATATTATGATCATATAAATGTTTTGTTTTTCCTGTTTGGAAATAAATCTGTGCATTCTGTTTTTTATTTTATTTTATTAATGCTTAGAAACGATTTTCCTGTTGAGTTTTGTTCAACTTTTTGTTAAGCCTTGTTTTTAAAACTGTTTATTATTTAACCGAGTAAGCTTTTTTTTCTTTATTATTTTTATTTCCAATCCTTGGCTGTGTCTCTGTTGGTTAGATTTTTATGTTTTAATATATTAAAGTGTTCAGTTATTGTTTTAAATTGCTGTGAGGGGACAAACTAACTGACTGACCCGCAGGTCCGAACGGGTTTGGTCAAATGTCATTTTTGCAGCTAAGTGTTAAAAAATAAATGTTTTTTGGAGAGTTTGCATAATTTAGACACAAAAAAGTTGTTAAAATATATATTTTAAATATCAAGAAAAATACTATAAAACTTGCAGTAGATTATTTTGTTATATTTTAAGACTTTTAATTTTAACTGAAGCTTCTGTTTTTCCTTTTTAGTGAAATTAAAACACAAAAGTTGCATTTAAAGTACAAGAATTCAGCAGGAGGAAAAACTTCCGCTCCTTCATTGTCGTGCAATTTCAAAGATTTTATTTTATTATTTCTTTTCTTTATTGTTATTATTTTTATTTTATTTTTTACATTTACACATTTATGTTTCAGATTTATTTATTTATTTATTTATTTTTTTTTTTTTTTTGCAGAAAAACGTGGCAAAACAGTGCAGAAATAAAATGAGGAATGTTTTGTTTGGAGGTGCAGGGCCTGTTTGTTTGTTTGTTTGTATGTTTGTTTGTTTGTTTGTCTTTCCTGGGTTTGTTTCCGTCCTCCCGCATCTCTGCAGCGAAGCAGGTCAGCGGGTTAGAAAATGGGACCAAGGCGCGCTCGCGGGGGGGTGGGGGGTGGGGGGGTGCTCGCTTCTGTGAAGATACGCATGTTTGTGGCCCTGTTCGCACATGCGCAGTTAGTTTTACGCTCATTCAAGGCCTACACACACACACACACACATCAAGCCCAACTAAAATTATTTTAACCTAAATTAATCGAGATAAACCTGATTTTTTTTTCGTCTTCCTACATGAAAAGTTAAAAAAAAAAACTTCAAATTAAAAGTTGGAGATTTTTCTTGTGATGCACAGAAATAAAATTCTATTTAATTTTTAACTCCTCACAGTGAACATATTTACTAAAACTAATATTAATAATATTATTAGGCCTGAGATATGATTAGGCTTCTGTTTCCTCTGAAAACCCCTGATTGTTTTTATAAATTTTAAGGCTTAATAAACTGTCTTTTTTTTTCACTTTTGATTGTCTTGTTCTTCTCCTTGATTGTCTTTAATTGCATAAATAATCAACCCTGTCGCTTCGTCTTAATACTGACACACTGAAACTTTAAATACAATAAATACAAAACATAAATAAACGACTCAAAGACAGTTGTGAACAGATTTGTACAAGATATAAATAAGTTGAAATATTCTTATCATGTTACCTTTGGCAAGTCTAGTTTACAGTTTTACAACCCGCGGGTAACACGCTCCCTTTTTCCACAACAAAAACTAAAGAAAATCAACCCGCAAAGTTTCGGGGGTGGGGGGTAA
>JARVGQ010000001.1:54840081-54851957 GCA_031762355.1 Hypsolebias martinsi | reverse complement strand
CTGGCCTCCCTCTCATTCACACACATGTACTCTGTCTTACTACAGCTGACTTTCATTCCTCTTCTTTCAAGTGCATATCTGCAGTTCTGCACTTCTCCAAGTTCTCTTCCACCAGTTCCCTTTTCTCACCACAGATTACAATGTCATCTGCAAACATCATAATCCATGGGGATTCCTGCCTGCCACTCCAGATTTCCTCATGCAATACCACACTTCCTCCCTCATCACCATATGCTTTTTCTAAATCCTCAAATCACAATGGAGTTCTTTCTGACCCTCTCTGTATTTCTCCATCGGCATCCTCAAAGCAAATATGGCATCCATGGTGCTGTTTCTTGGCATGAAATCATACTACTGTTCACAAGTTTTCACCTCTTGTCAAAGTCTTGCTTCCATAGTTCTCTCCCAGATCTTCATTGTGTGATTCATCAACTTACTTCGCCTATACTTGCTACAACTCTGTACATCACCTTTGTTCTTAAAAATGGGCACCAGCACACTTCTCTCCATTCCTCAGGCATTTTCTCACCATCCAATATGCCATTAAATATTTGAGTCAATATCCCCACTGCCATCTCTCAAAACATTTCCAAACCTCCATTCGTATGTCATCAGGTCCTACTTCCGTCCCCTTCATTCTTTTCAGAGCTGTTCGGACTTCACCCTCACTAATCTTTCCCACTTCCTGGTCCACAGTTTGTGTGACCTCTTTGTTCTCTTTCATTCTCTTCATTCATTATCTCCTCAAAGTATTCCTTCCATCTTCCCGTCACACCTTCCTCACTTATTAGAACATTACCATTCCTATCTTTAACAAGCCTAACCTGCCGCACATCTTTTCTAACCTGATCTCTCTTTCTCGCTCTCTTTCTCGCCATTCGGTACAAGTCCTTCTCACCCTCTTTATTGTCTAGCTTCCCATACAACTCATCATATGCCTTCTGCTTTGCCTTTTCCACCTCCCTCTTTGTTCTACATTTCATTTCCTTAAATTCCTGTTTTCTTTCTTCAGGCTCTCACTGTCATTTCTTCTCGGCTAACCTCTTTCTTTGAATAGCTTCCTTCACTTCACCATGATGACCAAGGACAAATCCAAAGAGTCCTGAAATGATAACATCATGTTTATTCAGCTGGGCTCCTCTGAAAAGTCCATGGAAATTCCTTGGTAGGAGGGGAGGGAGGGGCAGAGGGAGGGGGCAGAGCTTCAGATTTACAAAACTTCTAGGCGTATTGAGATAGGATGGCCTGTCAAGGCCAGTCAGGGAGCCGAATTCAGATGAAGACAGTTGTTTTGGGGACAGGCAGAACTTTAATGCCATCTACCTTAAGTCTGTGTTGGTCCACTCGGTTCCGAAATGTCCAAATTACATGGCCACCCAAATGGACTGTGCCTGAGAATAATCCCAGAGATCTGATCCGTTCTGCCAAAAGCATTTGAGGCTGGGTGCTCGAGGCATGAACCAAGCCATCATAAGGCAAGCAGCCTGTTCAGGTTCAAATTTGCTGCCGACGACATCCTTGATTTTAGATAAACCAGGAACCAGCCGAATCCAAAAAAGCAGGAACCAGTTATCATAAATCCAATTATATATGTGTCCTGAAAATCCACAAATGACAGCAGAGATAGACATGTCATCATCAAATCTTCCAAGTCAATGAGATATCCAGCTGCGTGCATGCCAACAGGGCAGATCGGCTTGCCTTAAGTCTGTCTTCTCCTCGACGAAATTTTATCAATTGTGTTGAGGGACCAACTGACCAGATCCAAGTTCATAATTATGATTCAGAAAATTTGTAGAAGAGAAGCTCTAAGAAGTTTCACAGACAGGACGGAGCAAAAGCAAAGCAGAGAGGGAGAGGAGGAGAAGACATCCGCCCTTGACAAGAGCAAGTGTTTAAGTGTACTTTCTAAATAAATTTGACGCGATTTCTGCTCAACAGATCCCACAGGAGGAGGAGACGGAAGGGGGAAGAACCCGTCCTTCCCATTGTCTCAGCTTTGTGCTTTGGTGTGAGCTTAAATGAGATACTGATATTTAAACACATATTTACCGTACACAGAAAGATGTCACACAGAATGAATTTTAAAACGTGTATTAAAATTTGTACCAGACGTGACTCCTTTCAAAACATATTTTGACGACTTCTGCTCAGAGAAGCCTCGTGACCCAGAGGGAGGGAAACAGCCAGTAAATGTATTTTTTCCCCCCTGGAAAAATGTCTTTAACACGGCAAAAACAAAAGTACCAGTAGGCAACCAAAAGGCACTCATTATGTTTTTCATTGTCCTGTGAGCTAAAGTCCTCTCGAAGATCCGGAAAAACGTCATAACATACTATCGTTGTCTCGCAGCTGTTTCCTCCAACAGCCAGTTCAATCACTTTTAACTTGAAAGCTGCATCATTAGGAATTTGTGCATTTTCCATTATCTCTGCAGATTAACAGGTGCATGAGGTGCAAAATACCTTAACAATCTGAAGAAATTAATGCACGTCTATTTTGGGGGATGGGTCCGACCTCATAGGTCATTACAGTTAGACTTCTGGTCACATGATGACAGAGTGGGTGGAGTTATGGTAGGAAATTTGAAACCCTTAGCAAGTGATTTTGTACATCTCATTACCTGAGGCATTCACTCTGTGTCACAAAAGCCTGCACTCAAGATGGGTGGACCCTGGGCAGCTCCATAAGCAGCCCAGCTCTGTCCAAGGAAAATGTTAAACAGTGGCAGGAAGCTGCTGAGAAATGGCAGAAAGTCTGTCAAAATAAAATCTAAAAATATATATTTTTTTTTAATTGTGAAAAAAATACAAATTAGCTGCTCCTGCTAATAAACCGTGGGGTATAAAATGTGAGGGGAAAAAAGTAGTGGCTTGTACACCGGCAATTACGGTACTTTCTATCACTTCATCTATATCCTATCAAAATGTATCTTTCTCCTCCACATCACATTCAATCTGTGGAGCATAACCACGACATTGTTTAGCATAAGACCTACTCAACCTTCAGACACATCACCCTATGTGACACTCTTCACCTCTAATACATTTGTCAACTCCTCCTTCAGGACCACCCCTACTCCATTTCTCTTTATATCCACACCATGGTAAAATGCTTACCTGCTCCTTTTCTAATGCTGCAAGTCTTGCTGCCCTTCCACTTGGTCTCTTGGACACATAAAACATCTGCCTTCCTTCTTTGCATCATATCTCGACCTTTGCCTGTCACTGTCCCAACATTTAGAGTTGCAACCCTCAGTCCTACATTCTTGATTTTCTTCTCTCCCTCTGTCTCTTATATGTTTTCCTCTTTGTTGTCTTCGACTAACAGTAGCACAATTTCTACAAGCACCATATTTGTCAACAGCACCGGTGGTGGTCATTTTTAACCCGGGCCTCGACCAATCCAGTATGGTTTCACTTTGATGAACTTGCATTATAGTTTTGGCATCATTGTTTTACATTGGATGTCCTTCCTGACACAACCCTCACCATCGTGGCGGGAAGTGGTGGCGCAAAGGTTAGACAGTGGGCCTGTGATTGGAAGATCTCCGCTTCAAGCCCCGGTACCGACAGCATTAAAAAAAATGTGGGTGGAAAAAGGTGAAAACACCCACACCTGCCTCCACCCTCATTTGCCCCACCCTGGGCCCCTGAGCAAGGCCCTTAACCCCCACCATCTGCTCCCCAAACAGGTCTCTCTTGAAAATGAGTTCTCATGGCTCAGTGAGACTACCTTTATAAATAAAGGGTAAACAGAAAAAAAAAATTACCCAGGCTTGGGACCGGCACGAGAGATACACTGGCTTGTGTTCTTTAGTGGCTGGTTTGTCTTGTCTGAATTTAAAAGCAGAAAATTAAGGGTCATCCAGGTTTTTATGTCTTTAAGACATGCTTGTAGTCTAAATAACTAATTGGATTCATTGGGTTTCATGGACAAATATAACTGTGTATCATCAGCATAACAATGAAAATTTATCCCATCCTGTTTAATAACTTTTAACTTTAACCTTATGGAAGCATATATAAAGTAGAGTATTTGTCCAAGCGCTGAACCCTGAGGAACTCCATGACTAATTTTGGTGTATTAAGAAGATTCATTATTTAGATTTACAAATTGGAGTCTTATCAAATAAGTATGATTTAAACCATTTTAGAACCGTTCCTGTAATCCCAATATCATATTCAGACCTCTGTATTAAAATATTGTGATCAACTGGATCAAATGCAGCACTATCACGTCTAGGCTGGTCTGTTGCAATTGTTTATTATCTGGGTGTCCCAAAAAATATTTATAAAGTCTTCAGTTGATCCAAAATCTTCTGCCAGAGTTTAAATGAGAGTTGACAGGAGAGATCATATTTCTCCAGTTTTAATTTATCTCCATTGGCTCCTTGTTAAATTAAGAATATAATTCAAAATCTTACTTCCAACCTACAAAGCTTTCAACAACCTAGCTCCATCTTATTTTACAGATCTTATTCTGCTTCCTTCCTTAGATTGAAAACTTTTCTATCTGGCATTTCCATATAATGTATGTGGACGTTTCTGTTCAATTCCCTGAGATGACATCCGTTGTGACTGGGTGCTTCATAAATAAACTGAATTGAATTGAATTATTGTTCCATACATTCCTAACAGAACACTTTGCTCTCAGACTGCAGGCTTACTTGTGGTTCCTAGAGTTTCCAAAAGTAGAATGGGAGGCAGATCTTTCAGTTATCAGGCTCCTCTTTTAAGGAGTTTGAGTTTTCCTTTCCACTGTTGCCATTGTGCTCAGGATGAGAGACTGTGACTAAGTGAAGATTCAGCACAATCTGCTGCTTCCTGAGATAGTTAACTTTTACTAATTGGCTTTTTTAATGTATGTGACTTTTTTGGTACAGTGCCCTGAGGTTATGTCTGTTGTGACTTGGCGCTAAATAAATAAATAAGCTAAACTAATGATCGGTTCATCAATATACTTTGATTAGCTGCATCTGGCTTCTACTGAACTCAAATCCTGTGGAAGCAATATGGGGTCAGTTTTTCACAACATTTCAGTTATTGTTTTGTTTATGTTTAATAAAGGTATTTTAGAATCTGCTGTGTGTTTTTGTTAACTTGAGGCTGGATTTAAATAATTTAGGAAGCTGATAACATTCTGATTTTTCTTTATACTCTTGATTACCAGCTCTCCAACATGTGTTATGTTGTTTTGTCTTTTGTAATTTCCCCTCAACATTAATTTCTGAGAAAGATAAACATCATTTTTTTTCTTTTTGTCAGCAGGAACTTTGCTGAGCATCACATCTTTGGCTCTCATAGGAAAATTAATGGTCAGCGCGGCGTTCAATATTGCCTACGTTTACACGTCTGAACTCTACCCAACCGTGATCAGGTGACATGAATGTGCAGAGGATTGAGTTAGACGCAGAGCTCCTTTGTGACAGAGTCAAAAATGAAACGGTTGTTTGTGTTGCAGAAACGCTGGGCTGGGAGTTTGCTCCATGTCATGCAGAGTTGGAGGAATCCTTGCACCATTTGTTCCTTCCATGGTGAGTTTTTGTACAGTTTTATTTTATTTAATTTTATTTTTTTGACCCAACTAGAAAACAAGTTTATCTCTATTTTTATTTGTTTGATTTTGTGTTTGTGACCTTTTTTAATCCTTTAGTAAGTGCCAGAAAAAGTTTATTGTATTATGTTAAAATCTCATTTCTTCTCCTGTTAAATTAAACTGAAAACTAATCAGATGAAGCTGATATAAACCTGGGGTCTCATGTTTGAAAGAATGTGCAACTTTCGTACTGAAGGTCGGTGTAGGGACAAAATATGAAAAGTGCATGCATACTGGAATATTCAGATTTCTCAAACTGTATGCACTCATGTTTCTGTGCTCCTTCATGCTTCCTAAAAAGGGGGAACAGAGTGCACAAGCACATGAGACTCCTCTCCGATACACCTCTGTTTAAATAAATAAACTAGACGCAGTCAGTTACTCTTCACTTTAAAATGTCTAGATGCAGCAAAATTAGGAATGTAAGGGAATGTGAGTCAGAGCCGCTCCTAAGTACAGTATTGGGTTTAACAGCGTGTTTGTCACATATGAGCAATGGGGAGAGCATATGTTGTTGTCGTTGAATTGACTGAACTGGAGGCACAGATCTGAGTTGGAGGCATTTCCAACTTTACACAGGTCTGTCTTGTAAATGAGTCCTTGAGGCACAGTGTTGAATGAAAAAATTTAAACATTTGTTTACACAATTACGGTACTGTGAACACAGAGTCACCAATGAACTTGATAGAACTTTAAAATGTATTATTTTAATATATTTATATTTAATATATTATACTTAATATATCCCTTTTTTAATTATTATTATTTTAATATCATAGCATCACTCTGTGTAAATCACCATTCTCCAGTACACTTTTACTGTGGAAAACTGTAATTAAAAACGCGGACTTAAATTTGCTGGATTTAAATTTTGCGGAAGTTAATTCTGCTAAAGATGTTCTAAGTTAGTGAAAAAAAGCTATTCCACTTAACAGAAAGTTAGTTCTGCTATTAACAAATTAATGGAACCGTGCCCACCATTTCATATTACTATGTTACCAGATATTGGAAGGTGTTTTGCACAATATGACAAACCATTTTGTAAACAATGAGAATTTGAAATAAAGGCTTGTCTGTCATTACCAGATGGTGTTAGGAAATAAATAAATGAAGCAGATAAGACAGCATTTGGGCATTGAAGGGTGGGAGGCACCCTGGATCTGAAACAGTCATTGAGACCTAACTCAAACTGCCAGTAGGTGAAGTTGCTCAAAGAGGACATAAACAGGCAAATTTACTCCTTAAAATAACAGGTAAACGGTGCGTAAAGTACACGTTGTTTACACTATAACACGTAGTTTACGCGCTAATTACGTGTGAACTTTTTTTTTGCATATTTGACCAAAACAACATGCACTTTACGTGTTGTTTACGCGTCATAGATACTAATAACTTAAAAGTTACTGCTGTAGATGTTTTCATGCCACAGAGCGACACATGACAAGAATTTACAGTGAATTTCAGTATGTAAGATTGTAAATTAAATGCTTTGTGCAACATCAGTTTAGTGTTAACTGATCAAATAAAAAAAACACTAAACTTATGCAAATAGAAGTTGCAACATATATCTAAAATGTTTAAAATGTCTAGTTTAAAAAGAATGGATAAATCACCCCCCTTCTTTTAACAAAGTGTAAAGTGCTAGCAAGTGAGGAGACCAGCTGTTAAAGATACTGGAGGTGAATATTATCCCATTCTTCTTTATTGGGTCTTCACAGCTGGCTTTGTTTCATGATGCTCCAAACTTCATGCAGGTCAGCTCCGCACCTGGACTCCTGCTATGAGGCCGGCTGTTTTAATGGATGCGCTATACTGTTCAGAATTGTTTTGCTATACAAGGCCTTCCCTTTAAAACACATCTGGATTAGAGGCTATGTTGTTCTAAAATCTATTAAGTTTTCTGCAATGATGATGCTTTTCAAGATGAAAATTGATTTTGCCATGAACACTAATGCACCCCCGTACCAATGGAGGCAGTTGCAAATTTAATTTGCTCATTTCTTGCTAAATGCTCCCCGTGTTGTTTTTTGTGGCTCCTCTTCCAACTTATTTGAGATGTGTTGCCAATATAAAGTTAAAAAATGTATATATTTTTCTTGTACAATTTCTTAGGTATGTCTGATGCATTGTGAGATTTGCAGCTAATTACATTTTTAACAATAATCCCTGCTTTTCTAAAATTAGGTTTAAAACTCAGTACTGGTTTGGTTTTGTAACTGGACAAAGAAAAGATGTTGAGATTTTCTGGTCATATGCAAAAAAAGAATTGTCCATCTTAAACAAACACTTTAAAACTTCTAAAACCATCTCAGTATTTATGAGCTGATCTTTTAATCACTAATAACGGCAAAACTTCATAGATTTTAAGTTCCTTTAACCTGTTTTTTTTTTTTTTTTTTTGCCCATAGGCTTTGCTGTATGAAGACAACAAATGGAAGTCAAACTACAAGTGAAGCTTACTGCCTCATCTAAATCATTAATCCTGTGGAAACAACTTCATCAGAGCCTTTAGAAAGAGTTGGGAAGACTGATGCTCATTGATGTCCTTTAATGTCTGTGACATGAAGTTGCAAAGATGCTCTGCCTCTGTGACGAGGCCGCAGTTGATCATCTTTGCATTTATTTCCGGAGTTTTGTTGCATTATTTATGCCTTTGTCTGGAGGAAAACGAGGACTGATGTTCTCAGTGGTGCAGATAACTGACCAAGAAGTCTTTGTCTATAAAAAATATATATTTTATTCAGGTTGAAATCCCAAATTCTAACTAAAATATGAAATATTTCTCTTGTAGTCAAAGAGAATTGTTTTTCACAATCAAGAAATGTTATTTGTTCTTCTTTTTGGCAGTTAACTATAGAAAAACTGTTAAAATGTACTTCTAACAAACACTAATACCATAGGAGTGTTAACTCCCATGACTGACTGTGTAAAACATGAGCAGCTAGACTAGACCTTTTTACAAGTGAAATGATTTATTGACATGATGAAACGATGAAAGGAAAATATGATGGATGAATTCTCCTGCTTTCACTTTTAAGTGACTCCAACTCCTCATTATTGGAGTCTCCTGTGTCAGAGAAATTCCTGCGATTTATTTTCAGCAGGGCAAAGTTCACAAATTATTGAAAAATGTCCTCCCACAAAGCCGACAATGAACTGTTTGAAAATGGAAGTGTTATTTTAGCATTGTAGCTTCATTCTCAGATTTATAACAAGGTCTTAAAAATGCATCCAGCCATTATCTTTACCCACATCTTCCTTTTCGGGTCAGGGGGATCATTGGTGCCCATGTCCTGCCATCACTGTGCGAGAGGCGGGGAACACCCTGGCCAGGCCTCCAGTCCATCACAGGGACACAGATGAGACAAACAACCATTCACTCTCACACCTAGGGACAATTTAGACTGGGAGTTGCCTCCGCATCTCCAGCGCTCGTCTCTAACGTCAGGCTCTCCCACCAAGTCACTTTACTTTGCTGAACTTGCTCGTGGACTCATTTCCTTTCCGCCTCTTCCTCTTGCCCTGTCAGAGATAGACTACGTTGGTTACATGGCCCTGTGCCCCAACTCAGAAACACACACTCACACAGTTCACCCACTGAAAGAGGCACGTGAGGAATGTCTCTTAGCCAGCCCCTTCATACTTGCCAAGACTCACTTGGCCACTGACAGAGACCCCTGCAGGTCTGTGACCCTGGTCTCCAGCTCACTCTTTTCCCTGGTGAGTGTCTGAATTATCAACTTGTATCTGAAATACAAATGACATCACGCGGAGTAGGTCAACTGCTGTCCTTTCAGAAAATATTCTGACGATGACTGAGTGAGGCTCTTACCCTCTTACGACCACACACAAGGGTGTTCCGCAGGCTGGCTGGGGGAAGATGAGAGCCGCCTCCTCTCCCGCTTGCTGAGCAGATGTGCCCAGCCTGCTTGAGTCCTCCAGGTCAAAAGTGGAGGTCGTCAGTGGGGTCGGCCCAGATGCTCACAGCTCTGAAAAGAGTCCCAGAGCTTTCAGGGTCTTAGCTTTAGCTTCACCCAGCATCCTGGCCTACTCCTCCAAGGACAGCTCATTGTGCCACTCTTGTATGTGATAGGCGGGTTTCTACCTGCACCTAGCCGCGGGGCAGGGGCAACGGTGTACGTTAGTGTGACCCGATGCCCAGGTCACCAGGATCTTCCTCTCCTTCATGTTGGCCACTTTGTGTGCACCTTTCATGTGCTTGCTCAAGTTGCCCAGAGCATTGTAAAAAATGGGGCAGCGAGTGTCACTTCTTCCAAGACATTTTCTGAAACAAAGCAAAGAAAGCACAATAATATTGTCTCTGTTACTCAGGGCTTACAAAGCATTCGTAACACACACACACTGTCAAGTCAAACTTATTTGCAAATCACATTTAAAAACAGCAGCTGTTACCGAAGTGTAACGCATTTATCAACACAGGAAGATGGTGTAGCAGCCAGTCGAATAACTCCTGTAATGTAATACTCCAAAGTCCGTCCAGTGTATTGCACAGTCTGCACTTTTTGCCCTTTTCACGTGGTGCCGATCTGATACCACTCTGTGTCCCGTAAGGGAAGATGGGGGCATTAAGTGGTGTCAGATGGGCACCAACAGAAAGAGCATAAAGTGGCTCCTATAAGCTTGTTATACTATCACTGTTTGCTCAGACACAGTGTTTTGCTTAAAAGGGTGAATAAACAACTTTTACCAAGAAATTCAGAGTCAAGTCTTGTCAAATTCATTTGTATAGCCCATTTAAAACAGGAACTGTTAACAAAGTGCTTCACAAAAAAGATCACAGCATCCAATAAAATATATAATTACAGCATCTGGAATAAAAACATGAAACCTAATTAGAAACAGTGAAATACTAAAACATTTCCCTGTGGTAAATGTCAGGGAATAAAAGCAAAAGACAAACACAATCAGCAACAATGAAATACTAAATCAGATCACTGCGTTAAATGCCAATGAGTACAGGTGTGGTTTGAGGAGAGATTTAAAAGTGGGGACTGAAGTGGCCTGTTGAATGTTGATGGGCAGATTGTTCCAGAGTTTAGGGCCCGAGACTGCCTCTGAGCTTCAGCCTGGTTTTTGGTACCACTAAAAGCAACTGGTCCGATGATCTCAAATCCCAGGAAGGAGCATAAAGATGAAGGTCAGAGGTATGAGGGTGCAAGGCCATTAATGCACTTTAAATGTCAGCAGAAGAATTTCAAAATCAATTCTGACACGCACAGGAAGCCAATGAAGGGAGGACAGAACCAGTGACGTGCTCAAACTTGCAAGTTCCTGTTAATAGCTGAGCTGTAGCATTTTGGACGAGCTGGAGATGTGAGAGGGAGACCTGACTGACCCCAGCATAAAGCGAGTTACAGTACTGCCGGGTTGTAATGAATGCATGGACAAATTTTTCAAGGTCAGATCTGGTCTGCATGAACTTAAGCTTAGCTAGCTTTTTTTGCTTATTAAACTTAAAATCTGCATGTAAAAACCATCCCAGGATTGGTAACAGACTGCTTTAGATATAGCTGAAGGGAGTCCAGGTTTACAGTATTGGTGACAGTGGCAGAGCTAAACACAGTGACCCCAGTCTTCTGATCATTAAAACTCAAGAAGTTCAGTCATCCAAGTCTTTATGTCCTCAATACATTTTAGCAAAGGGCAAATGTAGCAGGAACCGTTGGGTTTCAAGGTCAGATAGACCCGAGAATCATCAGCCATATGATGAAAGGAAGACCATGTTTTTTCAGGCTAGACCCCAGGGGGAGCAGAAACAATGAAAACAGAAGAGGCCCAAGATTGGAGCCTTGCGGGACCCCGCATGAAAGAGGTACTGAATCGGATAGACTGTTAGCAACATTAACACAGAAACTCCTGTCGCTTAGGTACGAACAGAACCATTCTAATGCTGCACCAGTACTCCCAAGTTCCCAACCCAGTGTTCTATCCGGGATAAAAGGATAATGTGGTCCACATTATCAAATGCAGCGGTAAATTCAAGGAGTACCAGGATCAGAATGATCAAAGTCATTTGCCAGAAGACAGAAGAATGTCGTTGCAGACCCTAACTAAGGCTGTTTTGGTGCTGTATAATTGCTTAAAGCCATACTAAAAAACATCAAGAATACAATTTTCATTCAAGATCTCATTTAATTGTATGAAAACTATTTTCTCCAAGATCTTAGAAATATAGGGAAGTTTGAAGATGGGTCTGAAGTTTGAGCAAGTTAAAGGGTAAATTTTTTTTTTTTTTTTTTTTTTTTTTAAATGGAGTT
>JARVGQ010000001.1:54784583-54794990 GCA_031762355.1 Hypsolebias martinsi | reverse complement strand
TGTAGTAATTTTAAAGCCGCTTTATTTCGTCGGCTTCATTTTGCCATGTTTTAACCGTCAAAGTGCATTTATTAAGAAGAGTTCAAGTGCGACACACCTTTACTATAATGTCAGCAAACAAATAGTTGTCTTTAAGTGTTAATCTTGTTAAAGTCTTTCCATGCACGCTCCTGTGGCCATTTGGCAGCCAATCAATTTTTGGCAAAACACCGGCCCACATTTCCAGGTTGTCAGAGGTGACGCGTAACATACGCGACGCATCAGCGGTGACGCATAATAGATGCGACATAGTTATGGATTTTTCCACTTTATTGGACATAATTGGACTGATGCGACTTATACGGCAATGAGATATGTATGGCGGAAAATACGGTACTTGGGTGTGCACCTGCATGACAACCTCAGCTGGGGCAACAACGCTGCCAGTTTAGTGGACTCACACTCTTTTAATGCACCAACCAGTTTCCTGGTGATAAGATGTACTGCTTAGTGGGGAAACAGTTTACTTGGGACTCCTCAGACTGATGAAGCCCTCCAGATAGAGGGTGAAACATCTTTCCACTAAAGAAACTATCCAGATGACCTGATTGGCTGTTAATGGATTTTGTACCTGGATGATTGAGCATGAACTTTGATACCCGTCACTTCCTCATCCCCTCTGTTTCCTTCACCAACATGTCCATTCAGGTCTGCGCCGATCACCACTCTTACCTCACTGGGAATACACTCTATCACTTCATCCACATCCTTCCAAACTTTGTTTTTCTCCTCCACATCACATCCAACCTGTGGAGCATAACCGCTGACAACGTTTAGCATCAGACCTTCTACATCTACCTTCAGACACATCACCCTGACACTCTCTTCACCTCTACTACATTCTTTGCCAACTCCTCCTTCAGGACCACCCCTACTCCATTTCTCTTTCTATCCACACCATGGTAAAACAGTTTGAACCATGCTTCAATGCTGCGAGCCTTGCTGCCCTTCCACTTGGTCTCGAACACAAAACATCTACCTTCGTTCTCTGCATCATGTCAGCCAGCTCTCTACCTTTGCCTGTCATTGTCTCCACATTTAGAGTTACAACACTCAGTCCTACATTCTTCACTTTCCTCTTCTCCCTCTGTCTCCTGAAACCTTTCCGTCCTCGTGGTCTTCAACTTTGACTTGGCTACTCCATTGGCAACATATTCCATTCTATTTGAAAGATAGAACTGTAACCAGTCCAGAGCAGTATCACAAAGCTTGATAGAACAAAAGCGGCTGTTGAGGAGAATGTTGTGATCAGTGGTGTCCGATGCTGAAGGTAGCACTTTGGCCAACGGTGTTGTTTTAAAGTGCTTTATAAATAAAGTTGTATTGTATTGTATCAAGATGGATAAGGAGAAAAGGTGAACTGGCATCTGCTGCCATCATCTGGTCATTGGAGACCTGAATCAAAGCCGTTTAGGTGGAGTGTGCAGAACCCAGACTGAAACGTCTCAAACAGCTGATTTGATATGAGTTGGCCATTTAGCTGTGCAACACCTTTTTCCTTAACTTAACATCTGAGAGAAATGGAAGATTAGCTATGGGTCTGTAGCTTTTAAGAATGTCCAGGTCAAGGGGAGGTTTTCTGATATGTTTATCATGGCAGTTTTCAGTGGTGGTACTAATATTTAAATGGTTTTGATCTTTATTTTGGCAAAAAGTAGCAACCCAGCTAAATTATTATTTTACCTAAAAAGAAACCAAAAAATATGCCAGTTTATCTTTCGTTTTTTAGCCATGACTGCTCGCTACAGTTCTACTTTTTTTTTTTTTTTTTCAAATTTGAGTTGACAATTGTTTATTTCTGAGATTATAGTTAAAACAAACTTATCATAAGGTCATTTTTTTTCTTCATGTATTAATTTATTTTCCTAATCAGAAGTGTTTTCCCCTTGTTCAGGATCTTCACTCTGTACAGTAAGTCACTCCCTCTGGATGTGGCTTGTCGAGTCTGGGACGTCTTCTGCCGAGACGGGGAGGAGAGTTTGTTTCGGACAGGGCTGGGCATCCTGCGTCTGTACGAGGACGTCCTGATGCAGATGGACTTCATCCACATTGCTCAGTTCCTCACCCGCCTCCCTGAGGACCTGCAACCCCAGACACTATTCAGCTCTATGGCCAACACTCACATGATCAGCAGGAACCGCCGCTGGGCTCAAGTCAGTGATATCACTTTACAGAGTCGCTGATGGCTTATAGAGGTTTATTTGAACAGTTCTTTTGCATGCTGGCAGAATTAGGCAAAATATAATTTCAATCTTTTTTTTTTTTAAATATGAATTGGGTGAACAAGTTGTAATTTTTTTCTAATCCACACAGGGTTAAAATTATACATACAGACTCAAATATGGTACTGTATATCCATGCATCTTGGCTAATATTTGATGAAACATCTCTTTAGCAAGCCTCTCTCACAGTGATAGCTGGGTATGGGCACCAGTGACACCCCCCCCCCCCCGCGACCCAAAAACCCAAAATGGAAGAAGTGGGTGAAGATGATGGATGATGGATGGATGGATGGATGGATGGATACATGGATGGATGGATGGATACACAGATGGATTAATGCATGAATGGATGCACAGATGAATGAATGGATGCACGGATGGATGCATTGATGCATAGGATGGATGGATGGATGGATGCACAAGATGGATGGATGCATGCATGGATGGATGCACAGATTGATGAATGATGATGGATGATGGATGGATGGATGCATGGATAGATGCATGGGATGGATGGATGGATGGCTGCATTGATGGACAGATGGATGCACAGATGGATGGATGATACACAGATGGGTGCACGGATGGATGGATGGACCTAGGTTATTTATTTATTTATTTATTTATTTTGCATCCATTCTAATATTTAATCACTTTGATCTTGGCTCTGCTGTCATTTAATCTCACCATTTGCCTTTTTTTGTGTTTGGGTGTTTGGAAAAAGTATTTTTCAGCTTGTTGTTTGTTAATACACATTAGGTTTTTTTTTTTTAGTCTTGGTCTAATTAGTAATGGTGACAAGTATTTGATTTGAGGTCTGTCTTGTAGAAAATGTCAAAACAAATTACCGTAGTAAGATAAACTACCAGTCACAGTCAGTTATTATAAGGAGATGTTAATAACTTTCAGTTTAAAAGACCTTTATGAACCTTCAGTACCATTTATTAACAGATTTAGGTGAATGTATGTAAATTATTAAACCTGTCTGTATAATTATGACACTGTGTGGATCAGAAAAGATCCATAATAAATTTAAACCTGTGCACCCAGTTTTTTTTTTTTTGTTTTGTTTTGTTTTTTAATCATTGTATATGTTGTACAACCATTAGTCTGGGATAAAACATTAAATCATTGAGTATGTGGAGAGAGTTATGTATTCTGATGTTTAATGTGTCCTATCTGATTGCTTTCAGGTGTTTTCTGCTTTGATGAAAGATGGAAACAATAAAGAATTGGAGAAAACTGGCAGCCCAGCTTTAAGAAGCTAATGCTGGCTAATCCAGATGCTAACTCTGTTAAATGTCCCGTTGTGACGTGAACGCTCCTCTGCCTGAAGCAAGCCAAACTTCCTGCAGGCCAAGTGCGTATTTGTTGACAAGCAGCAGGTTCTGGGACCAGAGACATTAATCGTGGCAGTTAGATGATCTCTACATGTCATTTCCTCTCTGCTGGCTGAGAGTCTTGCCTCCATGTTGGGAGGTCACTAACACGAGCATCAGGCCCCGTATCCTTCTACAGAGGCTGCTGGTTTAACCGTAGGTGCTAATGATTTTCTAAAGGCTTCAGAAAAGATCTCAGTGGTTTCATTCTTCATGTGGATTCTCTTCATTTGCTGTATTTCTGATACCAGGACTCTGGATCTGACCCTGGATCTGTACCTGGTTAATTTGGCTTTTTTAATCTTCAGCTGCTGGAGAAGAAAAACTTTGAATCTAAAGAAATACCAAGTTTGGAGGGAAGGATAATGTTCCAGAAGTTTACAGATGTCCAGTGAGCCTCTGAGCAGGTGTTTTACGTGCATATTAGTATTTAAAGTCATTGAGGAAGAATTTAGATCTATAGTAAATAAGTAAACAAATAGTTTGGACATCACTGAGCCAAGTTTTGGTTATTTCCGTGCGTGCACGGATCAGTGTTTGTCCTCTTCGAGCACTTTATTCACGCAGCAATGAATCTGAAGAATAACAACCGCCATCAAAAGTGGACGAGCGAAAAAAGTGTGAACGTTTATGGTGCAGAATGAAGATTTGAACATCGCTGCAGAAAATGTTTTCATACTAAAGGGTTAGTTCAGACCTTTTGAAATGGGATTTCTGAGAAAGGTTGTATGACTTGTAGATAACTTTTTGAACAAGCTCAGTTTAGAGAAATGGAGTTTAATTCTTGGAGGACTGAGAAGCTGATGACTAGTCTGAACAGAGCAAGGACCAATGTCATTTCTGCCATTGTAAAACAGCTTCAAGGTCTGAACTTTCAGATAAAATGCTCTTATAAACCTTCATGTTGCTCAGTTTCACATTACATACTTATTACACATAACTCTTGCAGTAGTGACATAACAGCAACAGCTAGCTGTAGCACTTCCTGTGCAACATTTGGCACTTCCTGAGGAATTTTATGCAAGTTTGGCAAAAATAAGCATTGAAGGAGACACCCGCAGTGACTCTTTTCTTGTGACATAATTTGTGTCAGATTTTTTGAACATGTTCAGAATCCCAGCAATAACAAGTAAATGATGCTTGAAGACATTTTGGAGACTTGCTGTCCACCAGCAGTCGTAACCCAGTGAGACTGTGGCTTCAGCTCGACCACAAGATCCAGAGCTGGATTCTGAGCACATTTCTGTTTTGTTAAAAGAAATTCAATCTCAAAATATTTCATACTGTTTTGTTTTTTTTAAATACTGTTTTATAAGTCTCTCCACTGTTGATTTTACATTGTACTGTTGTCCTGGCAGAAATGCTAGTTGCTTCAGCAAGCTGCTGTTGCAAGTACCCCAGTATACGAGTTTGATTATAAAAGTACTGTGAAACTGCTGGTGAACCAAAGCTGTGGTCCTGACCCCACTGTGGCTCATGCCAGGTCTCTAGAATATAAATTAGGCCTAAAAATAGTTGATAATAATGTAATAGTTCATTTACTATATTTATAAAGAGTAGGAATTATGACTGGAAAAAGTTTCATAGGTTTTTTTTTTTTTTTTTTTTTTTTTTTTTTTAATTTTTTTTTTGTCCTTCTTTTTAATCGCCAAGTAAATAGCAACATTTGTAAACTAAACCAGCAACAGTTGGAGTCAGATCTGTCATTTTGTGATTGAAATAGAAAGTTTTGGAAACACTGATGCAAATATTTAACATTTTGTAAAACTCTAGTCATTTTAAAGCCGCAGCAATCCACTTTAGACTTGGCTTTGCTCCGAGTACCTGTTTGCTCATCAAGCTGGTCCAAATGAAACTTTCTCTAAAGTCATGTAAAGAGTGATCTACAACAGGTAAGACATTGTTTACATCTTTTCCACAGAACCCCACTACAGAATGCCTGAACTATGTTTTAAATAACTAATAATGAAAGCTGCTTGTACCTGGGTGGCTGAAATCATTCCTGTTTTCACCTGAATCATCAGCAGATAGTTTGAACTTCTTTGACTGCTGAACATTGTGAATCACTTTTGATGCTTTAAAACTAAATGTTCTGTAAAAGAAGGCTCTCCTGACAACTAGTGGTGCACAAAGTTTTCAGACCAAACGTCACATTAAACTTCTGTTTTCTGATCTTTTATCAATAACCCAAATGTTACTGGAGCTGATAATTACTGTCATCAACAGAACAACAACAAAAAGTTGATTTAATCTAGAATTTATTTAAAATTAGGTCCAATTTTACACTGAGTTCTGTAGGTGAAATCATTTCAGCTGTAAATTATCTCACAAATGCCACAACAACAACTGATTAAATAATCTGAACATTCATTCCAAACTTTGTAAAAGCCTTTAAAGAATGTTTGAATGCATCATTTTATTTTCTTAAGATATTTTTGAACAAATGGGCAAAGCTTTATTTGATGTTTAAATTTTTTTTTTGTTGCTAGATTAAAGAAGTTTCCATTGACAAATCAGACAAATATTTAGGAAATAATTAGCTTTATTAGGTCAAATTGTAGGAGGAAAATGCAGACTTGTTCATGTCCTTAAACATTTTAGTTGCAGCCTCTACAGAACCAAGAGCTTGAGAGAAAACTCTGAAGAAACATCTAAATAATAATTAGTCACAAACATCACTGAGTCCTAATGAGTTCATTCAGATCAAGTACATTTTACTACAAACTATCCAAAAAGTAAAACAAACGTTTGCAGTTGTTGAGTTTTTGGAGTTGACGAGTTGAAAACTGGTCTTGCTGCGACGACGATCAGCAGCACCTCTGCTGATCATCTTGTGACGACGATCAGCAGCGGTGCTGCTCAGAGAGAACGGCGGAACAGACTTTGCCGTCAGCTTTCGTTTGCAGGCGCAATCGACCTTCAGTTTCCAAAGTGTTGAATCGTCACTCAGCTGCAGAACGAGCTGTCACAGCTCCACAAACGTTTCTCTGCTGTTTTGAAAGCAGAGAAGCTGAGCGGAGCAGGAAGATCAGAATTTATTTAGTGTAGGACGTTTCATTTTTGTCTTAAATAAATCATTGCTGCTAGATTCTATAGTACAACAGGATTTAATAGTTGAGGCATTTAGAAGTGGGATTCTGTGTAAATGCTAAAATAATATCTTACCTGTTTGATTCTGAGATGGAAATCTTGTAAACGTTTGTTTAGTCATGACACAGTTGTCACTGCAGCTTGCTGTAGTAGAACATGTGCAGCCTGTGAGCAGCTTCCTGCAGAACATAACCCACAATAAGACTTTTGAAACTGGACGTGTTTTATGAGAACTACAGTAAATATGCGTTGGAGCTGGTCCCACTCGGACTCACATGATGAACTAACAGCGAGTCAGAATGGAGCCAACTTCAATGCAAACTTTGCTGACTTGAAACATTTTCATGTTTCACGTGGATGCTATTATTTAAACAGTTCTATGTTTCACAGTGAATGCTGTTTCTCAGCAGAAATGTTGTGATGTGTCTGCAGGCAGTGCTACAGCTAAATGTTGCAACATTACTAATGAAATAAAAATCATTCAAACTGTGTTTTTATAAACTACCGTGACGGTTTAGAGACTGTCCACTTCAGTCTCTGTCCTGCTCTGACTAGCCATTAGCTCATCAGATTAGAATTAAACTTTTTCTCTAGATTGAGTTTGTTCAGAGAGCTTTCTCTCGCTGGTTAGATATTATTATTATTATATTATTGTGTCCAAAACTCAACTTGAAGGTGCTCAAAATATCCCCTTGTCAAACAGATCAGTAGAAGAAAAGAAAAACTTTGGCACCAAAAGGTGTATGAAGTGATGAAGCATTTATTTCTTCAACGATCATCTTCTCATGGTCGTTCCTCTCCACTCCACCAGTAAAAAGTGTTTGTTGAATCTGGATATTTCAGGTGATAAACTGTATTTATCAAATGAAGTTCACATTTATGAAACAGTCGTTTTGTTATTTATAATAATCTGAAAGGTAAACGCCTGCAAGCGAGCTGTTCTTGTACACTAATGTTCTTGTTTGTTATTTAAGGGTTTAGTGAAGGAAGTGTTCTGTTATTTTCAAAATAAAATTCTACCAAGGCACTTGGCAGTAAATAAAAAACAACTGGAAACAGGTCAATTGGTTTAATAATGACCACGTTCATTATATGGCTCTTCAGTGAGACTTTAAAACTCAACACATTTGGTTTGGGATGAATCTCTAGCACTTTGTTGTATATTTTATTGTAGACGCACTAATTCAGCTGCTCTTAGAGTAAATAACAAACTAGTTCCTGACAGTTTTTTTTTTTTTTTGTGTGTGTCACCACGATCAAACAAAAAAGATAAGATCAGTAAATATTTCTCTAGATTTTGGTTTATGTTAAAAAATACTGATCCTAAACATCCAAAGTTTGTTGATTTTATTCAGATGAAATCAGCAACACAGTTCTGTTTGTCTGAAAACAATCAAGTGCTTTAAATTCTCCTTTTCACCCATACATTTAACGGAAACCAGTTAAGAGTAAGATCCCAACGAAGACCAGTTCAGGTTTTTAATCATTGTTTCAGATGATGAAGATGCTCATTTATTGTTTTTTGCCCAGAATTCTCTGCAGGATGTTGTAATTCCTAACACTATTATTCTGCTTCATTAAACTAATGGGAGAAACTATTCCACAAAAAAAAAAAACACTTTTTATTTAAACTTTATTGTTGCTTTCAGTTGTATTTTATTGTAAATTCATTTTATTTTACTTTATTGTACAGTTTATTTTCCCCATAATGCCTTAAAGATGGTGTAAATAAACTGTAAATGTTCTTTTTCATATTAGCAGCCACTATAACATGTAAATAAAACTTATCTGTGCAAAAAGACTTCTGGCTATTCTTTACGTGTACACTAATGAGCCACAACATTATGACCACTGACAGCTGAAGGAAATGAACTTTATCAACACATTTGCGATTAGGTAGCAAGTTAACAACTTGTGATTGAAGCAACCAAGTAAGTTTACAGTTTAATGTTCATTTTTTATTCTTGTTTAACACTAACATACTTACATTTTAGTGTAAATATGTAACAACATATCCAAACTGACTTCTTGATCCCAAACATATCTTCCATGGATGTCACCATTATTAACCAATTTTAGTCACTTTTATTATTTCTGCATTATAACGTGGTAGTTGGCAGCTGTTCTCAAAGTTTAAAATATTTAATCATTGACATAAGAAAAGTATTTAGTTAATTTTGTTACTTTATAAATTTAAATGATGTTTTCTGATACCTTTAATGCAGGGTTGGAGCCAGAAGTTTGACTGGAGTGGCAGCTCCCAACATCTACAACCTGACTGGCCACCACAGTTGATTTGACAAGTCACTGCTTGTGGAGCTGAAAGTTGCACGATTCAAGCAAGTCCTTTAGTCAATCATGCAGTTCCACAGGCATCTGTAGGGGTTGACATGTATGTCATATACATGTCAACCCCTACAGATATCTACTTGTACATTGACCTTCAAAATCCTTAGTACTCTCATATGACAAACTTTATTCACATCAACGTGAATATTATGTTGATTGTAGATATAAATTCTACTGAAATATACACATTGCAATCCAGAAAACACCTCAGTGTCCTCACAGGTGATCCTGGTTATGTTCAATAATCACTGCTCACAGTTTAAAAAAAAAAAAACATTCAATGATTTTGTGTGTGAAAGCCAGAGATTCTGCTCCGATCAAAGTCTCATGATTACGGAATTACCTGAGATTCAGGGATGAAAATAGAATCAGACATCAGTTTCTTTGTCTACACCACATGCACATGCTTGCGTGAATTTATGATCAGGCGACTGTTTCATGAAAACAAGACCGTTAGATTTACAGTGCCAGCCCTAGCCAATTTAGCCCCCTGGGTAGGATTTTAGGTGGAGCCCTGTTAGAAATATTTTATGAATGTTTTAAATTGTGCTTGAGAACATCCTGCCATGCTACTTCATCTCATTCTGCTTCCTATCACATCTTCATTATCTCGGTCTGGAGGCCGACTCGGGACTAACACATGCAGATTGTACCGGGACGGTGCCTCCCTGACTCCTTCTTACAACTTCATCTGTAGATAAGGAAAACAGGATTTGAAAGACTGTAGATAATGCCCACTGAAATTATCGTGTGTTAATTATAAAAGTCCACAGAATAATAGGTTTGCAGTGCATTCTGTGACACGGTATGGTTGTACATTGTCCGTTTGCAAGTAAAAGCTGATTAACTATCTTCACCTGCCATGAGTTTGTGGTTCTTTATTGAGTCAACAATGTTAGTAAAAGAGACTTTTTCCTATCAACTTGGTCCTTCGAGCCAGATCCCAACATATTTCCCTGTTTGCCAGGCTTGGGCCTGAACCATGCACGGGGGAGTCAGGGACCACTGAATTGAAATCCCTCTAGCTGAATTGCTGATTTTAACAGAGACCATAGTCTGTTTGCATTGAGGGAGGTGACAAGGTCTGACCTGAGCTGAGCCGATGATTAATGATGAGGAGCTGATTTTGTTCATTATCTGAATAGAGTGATAGTCTGTCAGAAATAGTTCAGAGAACTATAAATAAAGGAAATCTTGATTTCGAGAAAATAACCTGGAGTTTTCAGAAGGGAATCTGGGATTATCAAAGATCTATTCAACCTTTATTTAGGCAGGTTAATCTCATTGAGCCTCGAGGACTCATTTACAAGAGAGACCTGGCTACAAAC
>JARVGQ010000001.1:54514146-54525307 GCA_031762355.1 Hypsolebias martinsi | reverse complement strand
ATAGATAGATAGATAGATAGATAGATAGATAGATAGATAGATAGATAGATAGATAGATAGATAGATAGATAGATTAGTTAAAAACAGATCCATCTCAGAGGAGTCTGTTACTTTATTTGTGTTTGAGGTGAGGAAACTGGATATTCAACATTATTTCCTGTCAAATTCACATATTCTTTTAGACCCTAATTGATATCTTGTTTCCCTAAAAATTTCCATGATTTTTAAAAAAACAATTTCATGTCTTTTTTAAGTGATTTGTGACTTGGAAAAGCTCAACATTCAAAAACCAACAAACAAAACAAAGTAATAATAACACTTATTTTCCAGGATTCATCAAAGTATCCTCTCTGCATTAGGAGTCTGTGGTACATGCTGTACCACAGTAGTAAATGTTGATGTAATGCTTTAACTCTGCAGCTTAATAATTAATGGACACTCTTGTAATTGTTTTTTGTCTTCTTTTTTTTTTCTTTTAAACCGTGCAGCTTAACGAACTAAGTGTTCCAGTGTTCCTGTGGATTCATTCACTTAACAATGTTAATATCGGTCCCTGATTTGATTATCTGTCCATATAATGCATGGATGCATAAAGCTAAAAAACAAATCAGTGCTTAGCTTGAGTCCTAGACTTTTGGTTTGATTTCTGACATTTTTACTCATAAAATTTCACCTTAAAACAGCATTCTTTTTGTACAAAATTATGTTAATTCAAAATTCAATTTTTTTGTGAAATCAGATTCAAATTTCAGTATATTGGCAAGCTTATGGACCATAAAGTACTACATGTTCAGACAGGCCGCCTATCGAGGAGGAAATTCACACGAATCAGCAGGACTGGACTGTAAATGTGCTGCAGGACTGAAACCAGACCCAAAGCCCTCACACTCAATCTCATTTGCTTTAAGCAGGGAGTCCACGGACTAAAGGCTTTTCAAGCCCTCATTTAGAATAATGTGTTCCGCCAGAATACAGCCATCTCTGGAACACACCTCTGTGAGTAAATATCTGCTCAGTCAAACAGTTCATATTAATCGAAGCTAATCTGGAACATTCCTCGTTCAATGGGCATGGCTCAATCGGGTTGTTTTTCACTTGAACCAGCTTCTTGCATCTGTAAATGTCTAGGAAGTGATGGACTCAAGGTTCTTTATCTGTCATTAGCACCTCATGTGGTACATGTGGTGGAATGAAATTGTGTACAGTGTCCCAGTTACATCCAACAAAGGTACAAATTGTAAAAGAAAATAGTAATAAGATCTTTGGGAGCACATGTTCTAAAACCTGCTCATTCATTTTGGCATTGATGGTGTCTTTGCAGATGTGTAAGCTTCCCATGCTGGAGGTTCTAATGAACCCCCATACCATCGGAGAGGCATGCGTTTGAAATGTGAGCTGATAACTGGCTGGTCCCTCTTCTCTTTAGTATGGAGGACGTGGTGTGCGTGGTTTCCAAACATAATTTCAATTTTTGAAGTTTGTCTGACCACAGAATGAAATGAGCTTTGGTCCAGAGAAGACAGCAGCGGTTCTGGATGGTGTTCACATCTGGCTTCTTCAGTGTCTGATAGAGCTTTAAGCAGCACTGTGTTTACATACAGTGATCTGTGAAAGTGTTGCTGAACCCATGCAGTGATGTTCATTCAAACTTTATTTCTACAGGTTAATCCCACTGAGCCTCAGGGACTTATTTACAAAACTCCAGTCTATGTGCAGACCTGCTTTTAATGCATGTGGCCCCTGAGGGCCTGAAGATCTCGCTCTTAGAGCTCAGAGATTTCTACAGATTCTTTAATTGTTTTATTGATGAAATGATTTGTAAATGTAAGATATTCAAACAAGGAACAATATTCTGAAATTATTCCACTATTTATAGCTCAGTTTTTCCAGAGTGGTGAACCTCTGCCCATCTTTACTTCTCAGAGTCAGCCTCTCTGAACTGGTCTTAACTAGTCCTCTTACTGACCTGTAGTAGCAAATCCTCCTTCAGCTGTTTCTTGTTTGTACCACTTGCTTTTACAGCCTTTTGTTGCTCCGTCCTCAACTTGTTTTCTAGATGTGTTGCTGCCATTAAATTCAAAAATACATTCAGACTTTTCATAAAACATATGAAATTTGAAAATCATTGCTTTCTGATTGTATGTGAATATTTGGGCGGTTGTGTTTTGTGAAAGTGTGAGGCAGTGTTTTGCTTTCTTCTTTTGGACTCATGGATGTGTCCTCCTTCGCAGCCCTTCAGCATGGCAGAGAAAGCCGATCCGGCCTCGGTCAGCATCCCCATGGAAGAGCCCAAACTCCCCGTGGGAGCACCCCAGGAGGCCCCGCTCCTCACCCACCTCAAGAAGGTGGAGAACCACATCACGGAGGCCCAGCGCTTCTGTCATCTCCCGCGCCGCTCCACGGTGGACCTGGAGTTCAACGAGCTCTCGTACACCATCCGGGAAGGCCCCTGGTGGAGGAAGAGAGGTACCTTCCTGCTCCGTCCTTATCGTAGCCGTGATAGACAAGCGAGCAAACACCGCTCGTGCAGAAATTTCAATGCACTGAAAAGCTCATGACATTTAAGAAACAAACGTTTTGCTCGCTGGTTGCTGCTGTTGCAGCTTTGCTTTGTTGCTCTGACACATTTGTCCCACCACGGAGCTCCAGCATGCAGCAGCAGCCAGTCTGCCATCTCTGCTGCACTCAGCACAGTTTAGGCATAGTAAATAATTCACGCTCGCAGGTTGGCACACTGCTCGCATCTCTTCTCTGTGACAGAATGAGTCAGACCCATGATTTGCTCAGACTGTTTGAACAATATAGAGACTACCGCCATCAGCAAACATCAACTTTCACCTTTTGGTCAGTTTGTCAAATAATCCACTTTTTTTTTTTTTTTTTTTTTTTTTTTAACAAATGGTTACATTTGTCTTTGAGGGTGGAGGACCTCAGAGAAATCCTTTATTTACATTTTCTACATGAGATCCGGCGCCAAACAGTGAACTACAGATTGGGTCTTTCTTGCACAACATTGACTCCCATTAAAAAGCCTGGCAAAGGAGAGTATCAATGACACCTGGATTTAAAGAGCACATTTATGTCCAGGGTAGAGAACACTGAGTTTTTATTTAATTTTGTTAGTGGTATTTATTTATTTATTTATTTATTTTTGAGGTGATCATCTTATGTTAAGAAACAACAGAGTTGTAGTAACGTTGGACACGATCTCGTGCCAGATTGCAACATGTCACACTCAGCGCATGTGTTGGGAACATCTCTCAGCTTCTACCAAATCAGATTTTAGTTCAATATCTGCAAAACTGACGGAAGTAAAGCCACTTTTTGGTTTGTTCATGTTGCGTAGCTGCTAGTGTTCATGAATGGGGTTGACCCGATGTAGACGTACATGCATTGATTACTTTCTGGGAGTTTCATTAAAATATGTCCTCCGGTTTATGAGATATTGTGCTAACAGTCCAATAAAGTTGAAACCAACAGTTATTGCGAAAGTTTCAGGCAAAGATCTTGTGCAGTGAGTGGCAATTGGAGTATGTGTTGTTACTCGATCTCAGCCACAAGCACAATAAACTTTAGGACAGCGTCTGTAAAACTGACTGACTTGGAGCCATTTTTAGATGTTTTCAGATGTGGCAGCCATCTTGAACTGAATTTGCTCAGTCACTTGTAAATAAATGTTTCAGCTCATAACAGACAAAGTTGATGTTAAATTGTTTATGCAAACTAACAAAGACTTGAACAATCTGTTGCTCCGAATTTAAGTTGGGTAACTCCGATCTTTAGGTCTGTATCAGTGAAACTGACTGAGTCATGAATCAAGTTGACTCCAAAACCTAATTAAAATGTATGCAGTAGTTTGTGACATATTTTACTAACAGAAACACAGACATGTGCAAAAACATCATCCCCTGCCTTTGCCTTTCTGTAGCTGGTGATGATAGTCAGCTCATAAAAAGTCTCTCTCTTTTTCTTTCTGTTCAATCTAAATAATTCCTCTTTCGTCTCTTGCCTTGATTAAAAACCTCCGCCTGCCTCAATCAGCAACTTTAATTTATTGGTTGTGGTGATTTGTTAGTTTTAGCTGTACAATAGGAAGCTTTCTCTTTGGTTTGAGGAGTAGGATGTCATTTAAGGGCTGAATGGTTGACACATCTGTGTTGTTCAAGTACTTTCTGTTACTTTACTGCACAATTGAGTAAAATGTTCTGTGTCCATCTGTAGCAGCTTCTGTGAGGCTACTGTACACCAGGACTGGAGGATTGTTGTCCCCCCTGTCCCCCCAGACAGACTGCTCGCCGGCAGCTTTCCCCGAAAGCTCCGGGTTTCAACTTTAGCGGAGGGGGGGACACCCGCCGGTGAAATAACGAGGACGTGTCGTGTCCCAGTTGGACGGCACGGAGGAAGCAGGTGTCGCTCACCCACAGGCAGGCTGCACATGACGGCTGACATTCTGGAGGGGCTCGGATCAAATGGCAGCTGATGACTAACAACTTTCTTAAGACCGAAAATAAAATCACTGTCTGTGTGATCACTTACGACTGTTATGGAACGTGTAGTTCTCTGGTATCTTGAACTTTTTCTCCAAGTCTTTTCGTTAGCACTTTATCCTTAAAAAGTCTGAACACGTTGAGTTGACGTGTGTGCACCGTAAATAATAACAGACACACAGTTAGACCACTAGAGGGCAGTGTGATAAACACAACCATGCACATACAATTGTAAGCCACTAGAGGGCGGAGTGAACAAACTAATGAGTCCCGGTAAGCGCTTGTTTAAAACCAGGACTTTATTTTTGCGTCATTTTCATTAAATTACCATATAATTTACTGTAAGAAACACAATATTCACAGATTCAAAGCTAATACTATTATTGCATAAAGAAACACGAACAATAAGTGTTTATTTAAAAAGGCTGTGACATGCCTAAAAATAACAGTTTGCTAGAAGGCAGAAAACAAAAAAATCAAATTGGGTTCCTTAAGATAATGTTCATTTTGAGCATTGTTTTATGTTGTTTAATCATTTTCTATAAAATTTCAACTGGTTATAAATATATGTGAAACATTTAAACTGTTTTTTTCTTCAAATTTTCCTCATTTTTATGAAGGATCTATGATTTTTTACATGTCTGTTTGAAGTGTATCTGTGGCAGTAAGAGCTACACCAAATTAGATTTGCCACTCACACACACAAGAAATGCTAAAGTTGTATTACTTGTTGATATACATTTTCTAATTTATAGCAAATACTTGTAGAGAATGTTACTTTAAGAACAAGCTATTATTTTCAGATAAAAACATGTTTACTTTTTAAACTAATGTAATTTAAAATGTAATACCTGGCCCTGTTTGAGCCAAATGAGTTGTTTTAATTCTTCATTTTCTCACGTCACTTCACTTCCATGCACAAAGAAAAAGTTCAGTCACAAAAAGCATAAATTCATGCAAACTTAACAATAAATCACAGAAAAGAGAAATGTTTTCTGCTCATGTTAAGCATCCGGGAATTTTAGTTTCCAGAAATATAATATAAATGAAATTGTATTTTCTTTTGACCAGAAATTGAAAATTAAAGTTTTATCAGTGATGAATTCACAAACGCACACATAATAATTATAAATCCTTAAGTTTTTCTGGTTGTCTGGCTCTTCCTGACTGGTGTCTTTGGCTTCATGTTGTTGGGCCTCAGCTCAGCCAGAGCTACATCCTCTGGGTTAACTGGTTGGAGCACATTTGTAATAAAGACATGAATCCAGGATGATTTTAATGTTCACCTCTGCAGTTAAATTAAACACAAGTTAAAAACATCAACCTGGTGAGCCCCCAGGAGAGTTGATGGGGGGTGCTTATCTGCGGGGGGCTTCAACTTCTGGCTTCCAGTCCTGTAGTTCTAATATATTTTGATGGAAAGAATGCTGCTCTGTCATAGTTTCTGAAAAGCTCTGTATTTTTCTGTCTACACAGGGCCACCAGAAAGTGTTTTAAAATCTGTTTTTCTCACCAAAAACTATGGATGTGAGGTGTTAATTCAGCCAAAAATGTCCAGAGTGGTCGCATTGCATGTACATCAGTGAAATCACACTGATGTCAGACTATCAAGCAGCCATGTAATTATTAATTCAAAGCTGCACACACATTATTAATTTTTTGCACATAATTTCAATGCTGAAAAAAAATAAAATGCAAACAAGGAACAAAAGCTAAGCTGAAAAACAAAAATCAAACTGCTCTTTGGCAGAAAACCTTTCCTTGTTTAAGACACTCCTGATCACTTCAAACAATTTGTAAAAGTCTGTTTCTGACATATAGTTTAATGTTAGTGTTTCTGTAAAAGGCACCAAATAAAAATATAACGGTTCTCAAGATTTCCCTTTTCTGTCCCAAAGGTTTCACTTAGGCATAAAAAATAGTTCTGTATTGCAGAAAGCTGTTAGTTACACCAATAGTTACCTCTGGATTGACATGTGCACTCAGGAGACAGTGTTGGTGCAAACCTGCTGATGAATCGATACATAAATCTGAGATCATCTCCGCTTAGCTTGACTTCATATTAAAGTGGTTTTGAATCTAGTTAAGTGGATTTTGCACAAACAGGCACTCAGACTCAGATAAGAGATCCACTTTATTCACTGTTTCCTACAAAAGAAAACCTCTAATGTACAATTTCATCAAACATTTCTGGTTATTTGACAAGTCAAAGGGAAAATGAGTAAGAAGAGTGATGCACATGTTAAAATTTACTTGTAACTTACAGCAAAAACACCAACGAATAAGAGCTAAGTGTGAGGCTGACACATCAGCTATAGTTGTCTTAGTAGTCACTCATTGTTCAATTAATACTGATGAACATTTGAAAAGTTCTCTAATAAGATAAGACACTCCATCCTCATATAAACACAACGACATGGAGTCAGGTGGCTGTTCTGTCCGACTCACTGTTAAAGATGAAAACTTTAAGATAAATTTCAAATGGGTGTCACATTTTAAATTGTAGCTCTGCATTGCCCTCTAGTGGCTGATGGTGAAACTGGATCATTGTCAACAGTTTTCTTTTTTCTGATGTAGTGCAATTCTCTTCAGCATTGTTACTTACAAAGATAGAAAAAAAAACTGATTAAACTTTATATGGAAGGTGGGGCACAGTTTTATCCAATCAGATGCTTGGGACGCATCACATGACATCTAAACCCACAAAAAACTGACATTTTTCTCACACTCATGATGTTGACTCATGTCGAAGTGATCATTAGTACACAAATAATCTACCCTATTTTTCTTACATTTGAATCATTTATTTGCACCATTATGTTGGTTATTTTTTAGTGATGTGAAAGGAAGAAATAGAAAACATAAGGAAATTAGTGAATTAGGTGGGAAAGGAAAGTAGATTTAGCAAAAGACAGCAGAAGTTCTCCAGAATTTTTTACAAAAATTAATAAAGAAGATTATGATAAAGATCACAAACTCAAGAAACAGAGGAAAATTCCTTAAAGGCTGAATTATTATTATTATTATTTGTCTCCAGTAAATCTGGCCACCAAAATGTATTAAAAAGGGATTAATTTTCCAAATCACACCAGTAAACAGACATATGTATCAAGAAATGGATTTGTTTAGTCTGCAGAAGCTTAGAATCGAGGGGAGGGATCATTTAAACACATTTTTATTCATTAAATGTCACACAATGACGGGTTTCTAAATCAATATACAAAAGCTTAACACACACAATCTGGACAAACTATATTTAAAAAACATTCAGTTTATTGTTATTAAAGCTCAGTCTATAATGACTTCCTGCTTTAATAACTGGTGGTAAATGGTGTCTACAGGTCTTAGTGTCTCCAGGAAGTCAAAGTTTTATTTATTTCACACACAAACCTCCAAACTAACACTGCTTCTTTGTTTTGGTGTAAGAATTAACTATAAAACAAAGTAAAAACAGCATTTAGTCCATTTGTTATTGGACCACTGAACTGTAGCTTTGCTCTGTCGTGTAGTGTTTTATTTTACATAAAGTTCAAATTTTGAACTTTATAAGATTTTTTTTTTAAAGTTGTACTAAAATATCTGACACTCTAAAAACGCAGAACCGTTCGGTCACAACAAAAGAGAACAGTGTTAAACTGTGGCCCTTTAAATCTGGTTGATTGTAATCAACAATCAAAAGCTCATGGGAGAAATTAATCCCTTATTACCAAATAATTTAATATTTCTGCAATTATAATACATCTTTTTCCCCTTCACACATTCTTAATTCTTCACATTATGATGCGTTGCAACATATAAACACTTGCTTGCTGTTTGAATCATCTGACACTGACAGGCAAACGCAGAAGAACTTGCAGAAACTAATCACTGCACGTCTATTACTGACTGGCTTTAACAGACGGCTGCCACAGCCGACTGAGATTACCGTATGTTGCAGAATTTAATGTGCACTTAAAATCCTTTAATTTTCTCAAAAATTGACAGCGAGCCTAATAATCTGGTGCGCGCCTTATAGTCCGAAAAATACGGTAATTAAAGCACAACACAAAAGTGACTATAACTCAGTCAGTTTTAATGTATTCTACAAGTCCTTAAAGAATGTTAGGGATGCTGCAAGTTTTCATAAAACCAAACAAAGCTGAACAAACTTGTGACATTTGCCGTTCAAAGTATCAGCTTGTAAAATTTTAGTGTTCAGTCCTGTGCTGCTGTAACAGACTGCAGCTCGTCAGTAATCAAGTTCAGAGCGTTGGGATTTATCATCTCTACTGATGTGACTTTATTGGGCTTGTTTTCCTCTGTTCACTTCTGTTTCTTTATTATCCGAAGGCTCAAAGGACCAAAATGGAGGCTTCGTTGTGTGAATTACTCCCCTGAGAGCGGAGGTGTTATTTTCCTCCACATCTCCGCTGGTTTTGCAGCTGCAGTGCAGCAGGCGGTTTGAGTTGTCCTAGCTGTCCTCGTTGGCTGCACCTGTGAAGGTGCAGATAAATGGCTTCCCTTCTATGGCTCGTAGGGGATTTCACCTGTCCTGTCCACCAGGCTCGTGTGCGTACTTCAATTTAGTTTACTTCTTTGTCAAATGAAACACTATATTTGTTGTTGTGTTGCAGGGGCATAATTAATTTGGGGCACATGCATATTCAAATTTGATTTTACTCGACACGAGACGCCACAATTCATTAATCAGAGTGGCCACTAGTTAGCAGTTTGAGGATAAAAATGTTGGCAAGCGTCATTTTTGCTCTTAAACGTCACATTTTTAAAAATATTTTAGAGCTTCTGTTTGATAAAGACATTGGAAAGACTAAACAGTCACAACATCTGCTCTATTTCTGATCAGGAATACATCACCACTGACAAACTCGAAACAATCTGTTCAAAGTGGGAATTTTTCCCTCCTAAAACAGGTTAAACTGACAAAACTAATTACCATTAAGCATTTCCTGTACAGACTGTTACTCCTGCTCCACTTCGACCGTTTGTTTTACGTATTTCCATCTGATCGGTCATTTCAACAGCAGATTGTTTTAAAAATATGCAATCTGAAGAAGGTTCAACACATTTAACCAGTTGCTCCATTTATATTCTTTTTTTTGTAATTATGGGAAAAAAAATAGCAATTGATCTCTTTAAAAAAAAAAAAACACACATTTTCTCAATCTACAGTTTAGTGTGTAAAGTCATTGACCAAACCGCAGGAGGACGGCTCTTGGCTACATTCTGCTACCGGAGTCCAGTTCGAGCTTCATATTAAAACTAGAGCCCTTAATAAAAAGAGTTTACAATAAAAAGTGGAACAAGCTGAGCCTCTCCTGTGATCACAGAGTCATGCTGCAACAAGATTAACAATATCTTCCAGAACACTGTTATAATTTTGTGCTGAAAGACTGAACGCTCGGACTTGGAACAAACTAGGTATTTCAGTCAAAGTGATTACTACTATTTTATTACAAAGTATTTATACTATCAGCACACAGAAAGTAACAGCACACTTTCTATTGTGTACACCCTACAGAGACTTTACCTTTAGATACGTTAAAACGATCTGGAGGGTGGTAACTGTGTGTATTCTCACAACAATTACTGTCACACTAATGTTCCTCTTCTTCAAACTGATCCATCACACAGAACGTTCCAATCAGTCCTAACTCACGATGTTAAAAACATAAAGAACAAACCACTCGACCGTTTGTCATGTGGGTCTTTGTCGGCGATGGCCGAGATGTTCTTTAGGAAGCTTCCTAACCGAAGCAGTTTTTGGTTTCCTGGCATCAAACGGCCGGCCTCTGCTGCCCCGTCATCCACAGCAACGCTGGAGTCTGATCAGGTGATTGGAACTGTGTGAAAGGTGAGCAGACGTCATTCGTTTCCACTGTTTGGCCCTCGGCTGCTCCCAAGAGCCACTTCCCCCTCACCCAAGAGCTCGAGTGCAGAAAACCGATTAATTGTCCTACGAGATCTGGTTTGCTGGGAGCTGTGGGGAGTTGTCGTTATCGGCCCTTTCCGAATGGTGTTTATGAAGGTCACATGGCATGAGAGGGAGGGGCTGTCCCTGCTCAGCCAACACCGACTCGTAAGGCGGCGCTGCCTCCAGGGAGAAGGAAATGGATGCAATGTGTTGATGCTCCTGCAGTCCCAGGGGGTAGTGGGAGGGGGGAGGCCAGGCAGTGCTGGTTGACGTCTCCCCATAGCTCGGAGAAGCATCTGGACTCGTGTAAACGGGCTGCTCCACTGGCTCTGCCAGGCTCCGACAGGGGTCCAATAAAGAGTAAGGAGGTGGGTCATCTGTGGGTAAATAGATCTGAGTGGAACCTGGACCGACACACTCATCGTAACTACAGGAGGGAAGACAAAAAGAGAGATGAAGATGGAAAATCTGAGGGTTATTTAAAACAAAACATATTCATATGCACAGCTGTAAATGAGCTACATGTGAAAACTCAAGGCCCGAGGGCCAAATACGGCCCTTGTTAACATTTTATCTGGTCCCCAAGATGATATTTTAGAAGTACAGGTAGTCCTCGGGTTACGACGGTCTCGAGTTACGACGTTTCGAGTTTACGACGCACCTCCCATTGAAAAGCATTGTTTCATGTTACGTGGTTTATGCGCCTTTACACCAGAATATATGGTACTGAAACGAAACTTAGGGAGCAGGAGGGAGGGAGGGA
>JARVGQ010000001.1:54287831-54298061 GCA_031762355.1 Hypsolebias martinsi | reverse complement strand
TAGTGTTAATTGGTCTTCCAGCTGTTCGTTATATGCTCAATTTCCTTTTTCCAGCCACTTATTGCTACTTGTCCCAATTTTTTTGGGATTTGTTGACACTGTGAAATTTTGAATCAACATATTCTTCCTTTAAAATATTACATTTACTCAGATTAAACTTTTGTTCTGTCATCTATAATCTATTACGAATAAAATATTGAAATTTGCCATCTCCACATCATTGCATTCAGTTTTTATTCACAGTTTGTTTAGAATCCCAACGTTTTTGGAATCCGGTTTGTACATACCTCCACCCCTCCAAATTCTCCTGCCTGACCTCATCTGTTAGTCGATCCATCACCAGAGCAAACAAGAAAGGGTATCAGAGCCTCTCCTTGATGCAATTCCAACTCAAACTTGCTCATTCCATCTTTCACTCCCACAGCACTTCTCACCCCTGGCCTGCTGTCCTCATAATATACTGTATATTTGTATGTCCTATACCAGTCTAACATGTACACCACAGCCATTTTCATTCTCTTGGCCAAATCTATCACCATCCTGTTTTTTTCCCCTGACACCATATCTACCCATCACTTCTTCATCCCCTCTGTTTCCTTCACCAACATGTCCATTCAGGTTTGTTCTAATCATCACTCTCCTAACTGGGAATACTCTTATCACTTCATCCAGATCCTTCCCAAATTTCTCTTATTTCCTCTACATCACATCCAACCTGTGGAGCATAACCACTGATATTTTGCGGTTTGTAGGATAGGATAAGATAGGATAGGACAAGATAGGATAAAATAGGATAGGATAAGATGGGATAGGATAGGAATAGGATAAGAAAAGATAGGATAAGATAAGATTGGATAAGATAAGATAGGATAGGATAGGACAAGATAAGATAAGATACCGGTACTTTGTTGATCCCAAAGGAAATTATATGGCAATCTTTAGCTCTCATTCATACAAACAATAAGATAAAAACACAACAAATAAAAAACCATAGTATTAAAAAAGATCAATAAATAATTTAAAAAACAACCCTAAGAGGACATAAAGCAACAACTATGTTAGGGGACATAACCAGCTAGCTTCTCTGGTTCCTGCCAGGAGTGGCTGAATTATACAGCCTAATGGCACAAGGGACAAACGAGTTCTTTAGTCTCTCAGTAGAACACCTCAAAGAATGGAGTCTGGAGCTCATTGAACTTCGCTGGTTAGAGAAGACGGAGTTCAAGGGGTGGCCCTGATTGGACATGATGGACATGAGGTGGAGTTCTGAGGCGATGGTGTCCTCTGTTGAACGGTTAGAGCAGTAAGGAAACTGAAATGGGTCAAAGGAGGGAGTAGGATTAGAGATGATGTGTTGCTTAACAGGACATTCTAAGCACTTCATCATGATGGGCATAAGAGCCATGGGGCAATAATTTAGGCTGGCTATTGTTTGTTTTATAGGCATTGGTGTGATTGTGGCTACCTTGAAGCAGGAGGGCACGGTGGCTTGCTTCAGGAAGTTGTTAAAAATGTCTGTCAGCACAGGGGCAAGCTGGTCTGCATATTCCTTGAGTACTCTTCCTGGTCGGGTCCTGCTGCTTTCCTGGTGTTTGTTATTCAGTGTCCTGCAGGCTCAGGGAGTGCTTGTCAGGTGGTGGGGTTTCCTTCACTGCTGGGGAGTTGTTTTGTGCCTCGAATGTTTTGTTTCCTCAAACGATGGGGGTGGTCCATATTTGGTGGCAGCCATCTTGGATTTTGACATGATGATCCAGTTTTTGAAAGGAACTTTTTTTTACACCTAGATGTAGCCACACACCAAAATGGAAATCATTTCCTCATTTACTAAATTATGCACAGCCAGATGGGTGTATTTCAAATTCTCCCTCTTTGCTCTGCGACAGGGGACAATAAACCTTTATTTACTCACTTTTTATTTGCTAAATCAACTTAATGTGTTGTCGTTATGCACTTGTTTCCTCTTCTTGCAGGACTGATCTGCTGTCTCCAAAAGAAATCCTCAGTGGAAATGGTGAGTTGATGTAACCTCTCTGTCTGTGCTGAAGTTGTGTTACAGTCTTCTTAAGGTATTTAGAAAACCTGTGACAGTTTATTAGGTACCACTGTCCAAACAGAGGTGTTGTTTTTCAGATGAGGTGATTGGTCAGGTGATGAGCATCATGAAGACCCAATCTGTCCCGTACACAGCCATTTACACTGGCTTGCAGCCCTCAAGGGTGATTGCTGCTGAGTGTTTACATATTTGCATCATTTGCTGTGATTATTAATTCAGCATGTTTATAGTTAATTAGTTTTCCATCGTCTGTTTAGGAGGCTGTGTCTCTGTCTTTGGAACCAGTCCTGGGAGGAGGACGCTCTCTGTTGCAGTCCAGAGGTGGATACAGGGACCGATACAGGGAAAGAGAGCGGCAGCAGAAAGTCAAGGCTGGGATCTATGCTCCAGTAGAGTTTAAGGTGTTTAATTGTCCTATTAAAGCAGTGCCTGGGCACCATAAATCAAATGTATCTATTCACCATCACAACATGACGGCTCTGAAAGCGAAGCAGAAATAATTATATGAAATAAAACATTAAAACAGACATTTACTGCTCTGTAAAACCAGCAGTTTTTTTTTCCCAACAATTGCCATCAAATAAATATTTTGTATGTTTATATTTGTATTTTAGGCTGCTGTGGCTGAGTGGTTAGAGCAGTCATCCTTCAATGGGAGTGCTGGGGGATCAATTTCACCAGCAGTCACATGTTAAAGTGTCCCTGACTAAGACATTGAACCTCCAATGTGTCCCATCGGTGTATGAACATGATCTAAAAACCCTGATTAGTCTCTTTTAGAATGATTTGTCCGATTATCTTTGTATAGATCTAGTAGAGAGCTGTATGAATGTGTGTGGAGGTAAATGAGGGCACAGATTGTGATGTTAAGAGCTTTGAGTATCTTGGGTGATGTACAAGTATAGTCTAGTTATCATTAAAAACACTGAAATGTGTGTTTTTATTTATTTAAGACCCTTAAAAAGTTTAATTTGATTCTAAAATGTAATAATTTAATTTTAGGCTAAGATGGTGCTAAAAGATTGACTACGGTAGTTTTTTGTGTGTGGAAAAAAAGGTATTTTTTATCAGTTAAATGAGGTGGTTTATTTTTGTTTCCCCCTAAAGGAGCATGAATGGTCATAAAGTTAAAGGACGATAAAAGATTTAACCAATGTTCTGTATAAAACATCCCGCTATGCAAAGATGGTCTTCAAAGAGTGCATTAGGAATATGTTGTCACACATTTGTTTACCTTTTTGGTCTAACGGGAACGTGCTTCGAGCTTCAGGCCATGGGCAACCTCTCCACGGTGACTTCTTCCTTTTCTGAGTACAGGAGAGGGAGAAAACCTGCATCCTGCTGTGGTCCAGGAGACTATCGGTCAGCATCCTTCGCAGCGGTCGCTGGGAAGATCATGACCTGACCTCGTCTACCTTTGGTGAAGGCGTTAGCCCCAAACTTCATGAGTCCAGCTGTGACCAAAACAAAGCAAGGTAGTTTGTTTGTCTAGTAGGAGTTTAATGTGTTGGCTGGGATTGTCATAAAATTGTACAATTTTGCATACATGTCGATAATTAAAATGGCACCTTATTACAATATTATTACCATTGGACTAATCACACCATCACAGACCTAATAGTGTTTATATCTTTAATCTTTGTCAGAAAACAATCTTTAAGATTCATTTTTAGTCAGTTTGATTCATCTAACTACGCATAGCACTACGCGTTGCTTTGGTGTCTTTTTAACTTTAATTTTTGAGTGATGACAAACACTGAAACATTAAGAGATAGATTAATCTCTAGCACACAAATTTTCACTATGTGTATTTAAGTTCAGATAAGATGGAACTTTATTGATCCCGCAGAAAATTGTGCCAAGGTTTCAACACAAAAGAACATGTGCAGCGTTTCCACCTGGGTGCGCGTGACCGTGGTGTTTCATCAGACATAGCAAAACAAATTTTTAAATCCAGCTGATTTGACCATTACATTAATTTATAATTGTTTTAGGTGTTTATCTTGTTAAAGTCCATCCGTGCACGCTGCCGTGGCTGCCATTTGGCAGCCAATCCTTTTTTGGCAAGACACCGCCCACATTTCCGGGTTGTTAGCGGTGATGTGTAACATACGCGACGCGTCAGCAGTGACGCATAATAGATGCGACTTATACGGCGGTGCGACACATTTATGGATTTTTAAAATTATTGGACATAATTGGACATATGCAACTTATAGGGCAGTGCGACTTATAGGTCGGAAAATACGGTAATTAACTATGAACTTGAAGGGATGCAGGCAGGATTAGCTCATATATTTACACCCTACAATGAATTATTCAGGGACTAGTTCAAGTCCAATGAATATTAATTATTTATCACGGATTCTGAAGGCACCTTTAACTTAAAGTTTCTGGCGAGGAGAGGTTTTAAGAGAAGAAGGAAGGAATAGGGGACTTATCTTGGGGAGATGAGTTATATCAACCAGGATGACACACTTTCCGGCGATTTCAGCTAAACGCCGTTCACTTGGTAGAAACATTAGCGACCCTTTACCTTTCGACGGTCAGTCAAGAATGGAGCTTCCTTGATGTCCGAGAAAGTCGGTCCGTTTTATCTTTCCGTGACTCAGACATCCGCGTCTCATCGGACCGAAATAGCGACCAGTTCTGGTTGTTTTTCTAAATCAAATATTCCTCTTTAGGAATTTCATTAAAAAGGCTTGTGGCTTTTACGCTCGGATGGGTTCACAATAGGCATGCTGGAACCCTGACTGAAGAACGAGGTCTTTGGCAATATGACCAACGTCAACAGCCTAGAGAGGTTCATTGAGACTGAGCAGAACTCGAGAACTTCTGTCTTGACTCAGCAGAAAAAAACTGGAGAGTTTCCAGGAAGTCGAAACTTTTAAGGAAAGCCCGCCTCCCGTGACTTGATATCCACTGATTGGTTGTTGACCAGGGAGGGGGAGTCGGTCAGTGTGATGTCAGAGGTTACTGAAAGTCAAAGGAGAGTGATGGATGAGAAATTAGCTTAGGAAGAGTTGTTTTAGAAAAAGAACAGACCAGAAGATGCCAGTTTCTGATATACAGATTAAACTTGTCTTAAACTTCTAAACAACTTCTGAAGAATCATTTTGACACATCCTTGATCTTTGACAGAATTAGACTTAATTCTATTCATCATACACTCTGAAATCAAAATTTATTTCTTAGTAAAACATTCAACTTTGCATGATTAGGTTTAAAATCATTAATAGTCTCCACAGTTGCCTCAAGTGACTGATTACTTCAACATTATAGTGATATGAAATAACACCATTAAAATAAAGAAAAGATACACAAATTAAATTGTTTCTTTTTTCTTAATTATTAAAAGTGTCAATGAAGTGTCCTCATAATGACTTTGACAAGAGTCTTTGCTTATCAAAATATTGAAAATAATGATGATAAAAATAAAAGAAGATTGTTCTTCTGATTATTTGATCTAGGACAAAATTAAAGTCTCTCTTGTGAGATAATTTGTGTCCTGGATTCAAATCAATGGGATAACAGTTTCTGTCCTTATGGATGTCTTTCAGGGACTAGCTTGATGGAGGAGGTTAGATCACTACACATACATCACTCTACTAGATCTCTACAAAGCTAACTGAACAAATCATTCTAAAGAGACTAATCAGAGCTTTATCACATTCATACACCTATGGGACACATATCGGAGGCAATGAGGGGTTCATTGCTTTGCCCAGGGACACTTCGGCATGTGACTGCTAGTGGATTTGAACCCTCAACTCTTGCACTGGAGGACAACTGCGCTAACCACTCAGCCACATCTGCCCAGAAACTAATTTGAAATCACTAAACTGTTTATTCCTTTGCCATTTTCAGGTGCAGGTAAAAAGGAGAGAGGAGCTCCCCCTCTTCCTCCTATACCCAGGTGAAGGAAAATGGCCGCCATCACAACACTTGGACCTACCACCTCTCCACTGCTTGCCTTTTATTTTTTTTCCTCTTGCGCTCATTATGCTTTTGACTTGTCGATCATGTAAGGAATGCAGCGAGAAAATGGAACTGATGTGCAGTCGTCCAAATAAATCACAAGCTCGATGTAGAGTGTAGGTCTTGTGCCTGTGTAGCAGCAGAATACTGGTGCGAAGTGACCAAAAATTGTTTACCTTCTAGTACACTGTGTTCTGGAGTAAACAAGTTTATATATTTGTTTTAAGTTTACAACCAGTCTGATTCTGGAGGATGTATTGGGAGAAACTTGTCAATTTTCTTGCTCTGATTATTGATGTACATTCATTTTTTTTTTTTCAGATATTGCTTTCGCTAATTGATAATATGTAAAACAGCTAGCTAAACATCTCATTAATCCACCAGCTAATCCCTTTGAGAACAAACGCAGGTATAGCAGGTAGCATTATTATCATCTTATGGCAATACATTTATTGCAGACTTAAATGAAGCAACACTGCAGCCATTTCTCCTGATTCAGAATTTGCAAAGTGCCTTTTTTTGATATAGTTGCAATACACACCCTTGTGCCTTTTCTGTTCTGATTGTATTTTGAGTTAATCAAAAGTTAAGGGAATTAACAAGAGACAGTTTTGTATCATTAAGACGTTTCAGCTTCTTGTTTTATGTGAAAAGGTGAAAGTCTTCATTGGAAATGTAAAATCAAAAGCACTTATCTCCTGAACTTAAAGAGTAATAATACAGCAGGGCACCTTAAACACAGCAGCAGTACAAAGAGGTTTGAACTAAACTTTAAACAGGCACAACTTCCAGCCTCCTCTGCAAAAAATAAAATATAAATCTGGGAAACGGTGGCATTGACTCAGCCAAAAGTGCTTTTACAGTGTGAATGTATATTTTGTCGTTTTTTTTTTTTTTTTTTTTTTTTTTTTTTTTGCTTGAACCATTGAACGGTACATTTTAGTTGATAGTTACAGGTTTTGCGAGGAAGCATTTAATATATAATTTAAGATGTTTTTAAGAACATTGTTGAGGGTTGTAACCACAAGAGTGTTGATTCTTGTTTTGCTGTTGTTTTTAAAGCTCTCGACTTGCAATCAAGGACCTGTGTGGATACATATTTGTATGATATAATCAAGTGATATGGAAGGATAAGTTACGTTTGCAGTATTACGTTCGCTATTAATTTCCGCTTTGAATGTTTTTTTTTTTAATTTTGCATTATTGTCATTTGTAAGTGTAAGAGACTTTTTTAAAAGACAAATTATACAGAAGTAAACTTATTTTTGTGATTTAAGATGCTTGATTGGAGATCAAGGGGTGGAAAGAGGACTTTACAAACATTTTCCTGAACATTAGACATCTGATAAAGACAGATAAAATGACTTGTTTTGTATTATCACAAACCTTGTTGATCATTTACATATTTGTGCAATAAAATCAATAAAAAAATAAATTGAAAATGTGTGACCGTGGTTAACAGATATTACTTTATTTGTTTATTTTGCAATTAAATGTTTTTAGACATTAATTATAATAACCAAAGCATTTAGTTGTTTAATAAGTAACTGCATTGAGTTTTGGGTTTACTGTGTCGTCTTCCATCCTGTGTCGTTTTTAATGTTTTTATAAAGACTGTATTTTCTGTGGCCCTTTTTTTATGTAGATGTTTATGTGTACTATGGAAGAAGGTGTTGAGTCAAAATTTTAATATCTGCACAGATTCAAGCCCTGCTCGCGACGATAAATTCATCTTATAGTCAAGATATTGAAATCTGAACAATATTCATGATCTGAACCTGTGCAACCTGTTATATCTTTAAAATAAAATTTAAACTTGACATAAGTATGTCAAGTTTAAACAATTTACAGCTTAGTACTGTACAAACATTTTCTCTTAGATATGCTTAGTGGCTCTTTCCTTCACATTTACTCCACACTTGATTAATCCAATCACAGAAGAGCGGAAGCCTTTCTCGGCGATGATTGGCTGAAACGTCTGTCAGTCATTTATAAGGGCGTGTCCTCTGCCGCTGTCATGCAAATAGCAAAAGCAAGAGCTTGAAAACCACGCTGGACTTTCAAAAATGTGGTTTTCTGGTTTTTATTTTGTCGTCTAAGTTAAAGGTAAGGAAAATGACCGTCCAAATAGACATTTTAAAGTGATTATACGTTTGGAGGACACTGCGTAACGCGCCCTGTTTGTTTTTAGCATTCATGTAGCGCTAACGGTACCTGGCTGTGATGGAGAGGGTTAGCTTGATGTTTGCTTAACGAGGTGGTTTAACAGCTGTAGTTTTCTACAGTGTCACTGTACGATTAAAAAAAAAAGTAATCTGTTTTCAGATTAAACACCAAGCTGCTTTGTTAGATACACCATATGCTCTCTCCATCTCTTTTCTCATCATTTAAAATATTCTGTCAACACTTCATTCAAAACTAAAACACTGATCTCTTTGTATTGCTTCAAGTCTTCTGTGGTTCTCGTGTATTTTTTGTATTATCTTCAATCATTTTTGTGATTGTTTCCCCAGTCATCACCTGACCTCTTCACATCTCATCCCACCGTCACCATGGAGACGGCCAACAACTATATTTTGATCCATGGGAAGAACATCTCCCACAACACCCTGAATGGCTCTGCAACGGTGCCCCACATGTCCATAGACAAGCTGTTCCCGGCTCTTCTCGAGTGCTTTGGCATCATACTGTGTGGTTATATAGCTGGCAGGTAGGTGTGTGTGAGAACGTCGTGCATGTATATGACTCATACATGTGACTGGACTTAAGATATAAACCGTAAAAGTGATCTTCTTCCTTTTGCACCTGCAGGGCTGATATCATCACAGAGAGTCAAGCAAAGGGTTTGGGAAACTTTGTCTCAAAGTTTGCTCTTCCAGCTCTGCTCTTTAAAAACATGGTGTTGTTGGACTTCGGGGACGTCATATGGGCGTTTCTCTGGAGCGTCCTAGTTGCGAAGGTGTGTGGCTGAGCTGTCATGCTTTTGTTAGATCAGATTGTTTCTGACTCTGGTTAAACTCCTGTGAACACAAACTAAACACAACCTGACCACCATGGCCTCGTCTTGTGTGCAGGTTACAGTGTTTGTGCTGGTATGTGTGCTGACACTGATGGTGGCCAGTCCAGACAGCAGATACAGCAAGGCTGGTCTGTATGCCATTTTTGCGACCCAGAGTAATGACTTTGCCTTAGGATACCCAATAGGTAAGAAAAGTAATGCCTTGACTTCTAAAGTTCTCAGCAGAAGAATTTCTTAACTTTTTTTTTTGTTGTTGCTGTTGCTTCTTCCAGTTGATGCTTTGTATCGAAGCACATATCCAGAATACCTCCAGTATATATATCTAGTGGCCCCAGTTTCCCTCATGCTTCTTAATCCCATCGGCTTTGCTCTTTGTGAGGTGCAAAGGTGGAGGCAGGCCAGCTATCCGCAGCACAGTAGTTTTTGCATCTTGGGAGTTGTAGTCCTACAGGTATTTATCACAAGTTTGTTAATGCAGCTGTTTATGTTGCTTTCACGAACTAGTTTAAATTTTCTTCTAACTTTCAAGGTGTTTAAGAACCCAATCGTCTTCATGGTGATAGTGGGCATCATCTCTCACTTTGCCCTTGGCCAGCAGATTCCTCTCATATTGTCAGAGTTTATAGATGGTTTAGCCAACTCTTTTGGAGGGGCAGCACTGTTTTACCTTGGCCTCACCATGGTGAGTGGTAGGATCAGGATTTTGTTTTTATATGCCTGAAATGTAAAAGGATTACACTTTTGTGAAGTTAGTTGTCTAATTTCAGGTCGGCCAGCTTAGAAAACTAACCAGAGACACTGGAGTTGCATTGATACTCCTCATCACAGCCAAACTGTAAGTATTCATTCAACTTGTCTTTAAACGGGTTAGTCCCATTGAGCCATGAGGCCTCATTTATAAGAGAGACCTGAATTTTAACAGAGTGATGACAACAGTGGATAACAATGACAACAATAGACATTCACAAATGATTCATACAATTTATTTATTTATTTTTTAACAATTGAAAACAAAAAGATAATTAAAAGGAAAAAGAAATGTAGCAAAAAACAGCTTGATTACGAGGCCGATGTAGAAAACTAAAACCAGAAACATGTCTGCATTGGTTTTTGCCAGGAACTTAACAGATGTTTGAAGCCACTTAGAGAGGTCAAGGTTGAGAGCTTCAGATCTTTTTGC
>JARVGQ010000001.1:54183335-54197442 GCA_031762355.1 Hypsolebias martinsi | reverse complement strand
ATTTCTTGATATCTTTACAGTATGACAAAAAAAAAAAAAAAAGACCAGATTCTTGTAAAGGGGGAGGGGGTGGGTGTTAAAGTAATAAAAACTATGAACTATGCAGACCTATGTGATTATTTTTAATTGTGGAAAAATTAATTAAGTATAGAAATAAAGCATAAAGTTAAAGTGAGTATGTTTTACTCCTTGTACTAGCTCCAGTGTTCATATATTTGCAAAAGAAATGACAGGAAAACTGCTAAAATGAATCCTTTGTTGTTGTTTGTGCAACAACCAATAAAATTCAGTTTTATGTTTGTTTTGGTCAGAGCTTGAAAGAGCCATGTGGAGGAACTAAAGAGCCACATGTGGCTCCAGAGCCGCAGGTTGCAGACCCCTGCACTAATGTGTTTGATAGTTGACCCAGGCAAGAGAAGTAGATGTTTCTTGGATTAATGGAGACCTTGGAACAGCTCCTGTGGCATCGCTACTTGCAGGGACAAGTGGTCAGATCTTTGTACTTCAGGGCTCATGCTGGTCTGGCATCAGTGTCCCAGGAGTTAAAAATCACTCGGATTGTGGGAATGATTTTCTCAGCTGGAGGAGAACACCATGTTATCTTGAAAAATCAGTTACAGAATCAACAACGTTCATCTGAATTACTTTCCAGCTAGAAGCCATAAAAATATCGCAAGGATCTGTTCAATTAAAAAAGTTCAGTCACGAAAATGACAGATCCCATAAGTTCAGATGACTCTGACAACAATTTGAGTGTTTGATCAGGAAGAAGTCATAAAGTTGGTGTCACCTGATCGGCCGTGTACAACACAGAGCATCCTGAAGATGTTTTCTCAAGATTCTGTTCAGAACGGGTTGTGAGATTGTTTAAATTAAAAAAATAACTTAATAGCCAATTAATTTAGAACGTGCCAAGAGCTATTTCTGATGAACTTTAGGAGCTCTATTTTGCTAAAGATGTTGCTTTGGATAGTAAAATTTTTAACGGACATTTATTTTTGGTAAAATGCTAAATGACCGCTCTGCAACACAAACCACAAAAACAGATTTGAGGATTTATTTTTGATTGTACACTTACAAAAAACATCAGGTAATAAAAAGTAACTGCTATACACCATAAAAACAATTAAAAAAAACATTGTGTTCACAAAAAAAAAAAAAAAGAATTACAGTATCTTTATTAAAGAATAAAAGGCACGTGTTGCTCCCTTACAGACCCCCACTTTATTTACACATGAGAAAGTCTAAATGCGTACTTGTTACTTTTTATTTAGGGTAACACTGATTTGTGTGTATGTACACGGTTTAAACACACACACAAAAGCCCACAAACCAAAAATCATGAATCCACTCAGAAATCCAATTATGCATCAAAGCCTTTTTTTCTTGATGAGTGAAGTTTTTTTTTTTTTTTAAGTAAATAATCTTTAAATACAGAAATGTGAACAATAAGAAAGCGCAGTAATTATTAGGCACATTTATTTTTAGATAGATTTTTTTTCTAAGTCCTTCAATCGATGCATGATACACAAAGAAAGATCACTTAAACCTTAAAGCAGTGTTTTCAATTTTCTGGAGATGTTTTTGCTTGTTTCTCGCCATAAATGCAAATAATGTTTGTGGTCTGGAGCCCACCCTGAGAGGCGTGTTTGTACGATCTGAATCCAAGCTGTGGCCTTTATTCAAGCAAAGAGATGCTGGTACGCAGCGCTAATGTCCAAAAACTGATAGAAATTCAGTTGTCTCAAATGATATGAGATGATGTCAGAAGGATTGAAAACAGGATTAATTTACAATTAGTCATATTTTGAATTACTGTATAAATTTCTCAGGAAGAATGAGTAAAAACATGAAATGAGTACACATACATGACAAAAAATATATATGACACTTTCAAAACAACAACCCGTGTTGAAATTTCATAGTGAATGACCGGATTGTAACACCAACTCCTGTTGTCATAAATCTATGTTCAAAGTTGTTACCTAGTTTAAATCAATTAACACTTGCTTATAAAATATTCTAAATATATTTTTAAAAAAACCTTTCAAAACATCTGCACATACACTCTGCTGCCCATGTTTGTTGCTGAAAGGAAAATGGCGTTGCAGCACCTCTGTTTGCTGCAGCTGCTTGATTTATTTATTATTCTTCAAACTGCATATATTGTAAAAAAAAAAATTGTGTGATTAAAAATAATAAAAACAATAATAGTAAGAATAATGTGTTGTATTAATAATACACACAAGAAAACCAGAATGGTGCCGTTAAACACTAAATTTTAAACACTGTATTCGTTATAAAAAGGCCATCAGAGGCACAAATTGAAATAACGTTCACCTTAAAGAATTGGCATTTTGGGCTTAAAATTGTAAGGATTTATTTTTACAATTTTTTATTTTTTCATTTTGATGAAAAGTAATCTTTCTCTCTGCTAGTTCTCTTCATCTTCATCCGAACGTAAACCCTTGCCCCGAGTTTCTCCCTGCCTCACTCCCTCTTCTTTTACAAAGCTGATTCCCAAGCTGCGCTAACAGGAAGTGAGCACAATGTGTTGGCTCACGAGAGTGATAACACTGACAGGAAGGGGCGGGCGCTACCCCAGATGGACAGGAAGTTGGACTTCGCTGTTTAGCTTAGCTGATTAAAGGACAATGAGAGAGGCGGCGTGTAGGAGATACGGTGAGGCCAAGCACGGAGAGAAAAACTGAGAGTGAGGCGAAGGCGCCACTCCGAGTGAACCAAAGTATACAAGAAGCTGGCCCCCAAAAGACTTCCAGCTATTGTGTTCACCATTTATACAAGGGCATTCCAAGCAGGCCTTAGTTTTCAATAAACATGTTCAGATCCAAAGAAAACAGAATAAACAGCAGAGTAAATAAACTATAATTAAAAATACTAAAACTAAACCAAACACATTAGGAAAAAAGAAACTTTAATAATGACGCACATCTGCATGACTAAGCCACTGCACTACCGTTTGCTACAGATGTCGTCATCACAGACAATTGGTGACCTTTTGCCGTTATGATGGATTATGGATGACTTTTTAACGGCAGAAGCTATAATCTATTACCAGGCCATTACATAATAGACCAAAAAGGCCTGCAGTTCTTATTTAAATGCTGCGGAGTGATAAATTGTTCAGGTGCTCGACAGGGCCAGGTCAGAGGTTAGACGGTCTGTAGGGAGCGGGTGATTACTTCAGAAGCAAATGATGGGCTGGCATATTCAAGGAGAGCGTTCAAGGATTCAGGCGATTAGAACAACGTCACAAAGTGCAATAAAATAAGAAGCAGTGGCACCGGTGAAATTGTCGCATCATTTCTGTCAATAAAATGTCAGAAATTGCAGGAGTGTCTCTGAAGCCTGTTTACATTTTCAGTAAAGTGAGCAAGCATCTTTGCTGGTAAATGGAAATTCATACGTTCAGGTAAATTGTGCCTGCAGTGTGTGGGGGAAAAAAAAGTGCAAACATCAGAGCACTGAGCTGAAACATTTACCTGTTGATAGTAAATGACTGATAAGAAGCATTACAAAGGGACACGATTATGGTAATAGAAAAGAAAGAGCCTTAATTTTCCTGAATCGGTCCATTCATGTTTTTTGAGTTCTGCTAAAAGTGCACATTCTAAAGATCGCCAACATTTTTGTGGTGTTTTTGATTAGAAGTGTTGTGGCTTGACAGAAGCCACAAAAGGATGAGAGGTTAAAGTTATTCGAGCCTCATCAGAGCCATCACGGTAGCCCAATGAGCTGCTTATGCTTCCTGAGTTGTGTGAAGGACTTTTGTTTGAGCCTGGCTCAAAGGACGAAGCTTTCATCACAACAATAACGGTGATGATAAGTTCTGTCAAATGAAAACCTGCAGGGAACGAGCCGCAATTCTGTCTGAGCAGCAGCCCAACCATTTCCTGTCTCTCTATTGTCTTTTCTCTCTTCAGAGCAGAAAATAACGGGGAAAATGGAGGAAATGACTCATGTGGAAAATGGCTCCTTTGTATAATGAGCTTGCTGTTCAATATTTTTCAGTTTGCTTCTTTTGATCCGAAACTATATTTTAAAAATCACATACTTTAGAACTGAATAGTTTTTCCCCACATTCACCTTTTTGCCTCTCAAGTAGGAAACAAATAATACAAACTCAAAAGCTAATGGGCTCACCTAAAAAAATAAAAGTTCAACTGTTGGGTCCAGATGTGTTAATAGATGTAGACGATGGACAAGCAGGCCAACATTTAATGTGGGTGAAGTAACCAAAAAGTGACTACATAAAAGAGCTGAAACATAAACAAATACAAAAATAAAATATATAAAAATAAAATAAAATAAGAGAGGAACATCACTGACCCAATGAACAGATCGTATTTGATCAGGAGTTTCATCAGCTTGGATTTTGCTGGAACCTGCATCACAATGGCAGACAAAACTATCTTCATGGTGCTTTCAAATCATCACCAAAAAGGAGTCTATCTGCAAACGTTTGAAACATTTAGTTCCTATGGAGTCATGACCTTGAGTTTCTTAAAAAGTTCACTTCTTTTAATACACATTAGCAAAAAACAATAAGCCAGTGAAAATATACTACTACTAATAAATCCTTGATTACGCCTGTGGGAGCTACAAGGATTTTAATGAAGCTCTTGTTCTCTGACCGGGGGTGAATAAAGAAGAGGCACAAGAAACAAATGAATCCACAAGTGAAACTAAATGTTTGGAGGAGAAAAATAAAAGACCTCCTGATTGTGTTTTTAGGAGTCAAAGACGTCTCTGGAGACATTTTTTTTTCTGCATGTGCATGGTTCTTGCATGTTTGTTCATTGAGTGTCTTTATGGCTCTTTTCACTGATGCACACTGTTCAGTAGTACATTCTGGAACAACTGAGCTTCTATCAGTACTGATGGTAGTAGTTAGATTCATCCATGCCATACAGCTCAGCCAGAACCCTGAACCTCGGCCCCCAGTCGTTGAGGAAATCGTAATCCAAGTTTGACACGGATGAAGAACTTTCCAGAGAGCTGAGACTTCCGGCTAAAGACTCGGGCCCCTCGTAGCCGTAGATGTGGAGGGTGTCATATGGGAATCCGTCCCTGTCGTGATCGGCTTCATCTTTTTTTATCTCGATCATGGCCGCCATGTCGCCCTTGCATGCGGTGGGTTGAGAGGGATGGCGGGGTTTTTGCACCATGGCGTATATGGAGGGGTGTGGGAGGCAGTCAGGGTGGCGGAGCAGAGAGCCGTCGTTGCACGCGGAGGTGAGGATTGAGACGTCATAGCTGAAAGAGAGGCAAACCCCTTAATTTAACGTGCCGAGAGCTGATTCACCTTTCAGAATGCAGATAAATCACTGGACCATGAGTGGAGAGAACGTTGAACGAAGCCTGTAATTTGTTTCCAGGGTAACAAACATTTGGTCAAAACAGCAGCCAAGATATGACTTTGTAGATGACAGAAAGATTTTATCCTTTCAAAGCATGCGTAATTCAGAAAGCCTTGTTAAAAATGTAAAATAGGGAGTTTTAGCCATTAAAGGGGTGCCTTTGAACTATAAAGGCTACACTCAGCTGCTGGTGCAGATTAAGTGTTTTATAGAGAGCAGGAAGGATAAAGTACAAAAAAGATAATTGTTTGTGACCCCAGAAACAGCTTAGGCAGCATATTTGTTGGATTTAAATAAATATATAAAAAAAAAAAAACACTGTCATTGTTATCCTGCACCGTTTTCAGACATGAGTAGTTGGTTTGTTTCAAAGGTGGACATTTTCCACGTGAAGAAACAAATGGGAACCTGAGATTGAAAGGCTCAGTTATATTTAGGTGTTTTAAAAGTGTTTTCTTTATTTCTTCTAATCTACATACCCATTAGTGTCCATCTCTCCTCCTCCCTCCTCATCGTACGTGACGAGCTGCTCGTGAATCTCCCCGCTGTTCTTCATGTTGGCGAGAGAATCCTTCTGGTAGCGTTTCCTCAACACGAACAGGATCACGATGACTACACAGAGCACAGGAGAAATGGCATATGAACCTTTGTAAAACGTCATTCAGTTCCATGTTTTTTTTTTTTTTAAGTGGCTATAGGAGATGTCCCACAAATTAATTCAAAATGCCAGATGATAAGAATGTGACCATGAAACAAGTGAAATGTTAACGCAAGAATGAGACCAAAACACTTTGGTTGGATGCGAGGCGTTGAATTCGTTCAGTGTCGTCAAAGTCTTAAAGGAACAAACTCAGCCCGATTCAAAGAGAAACAATCTCAGCGTAAAGACAAACAACAGCGAGGCTCACGAGAAACAGGAAGATAGAGCCAGTAAACACAAGGAGCCAAGAGGAAATTGGTTCAAGAAAACCAAGTTGGCGGAGGTTGAATCAGAGCAAACAGGTGATAAACAATTGAAAAGGAAGAAACAGGGTCAAGTCAGGGGATGTGGGGGAAAGGAAGTGAGAGAAAGACTCAGAAGAAACAATAGAAAAGTTAAAACTGATGGAAACTTAAAACAGGAGGTTGTTTGTGTTCAGGTTAAAGATTTTTCAGGAACTAAAGCAAGATGAAAGTATTTAAAGGAGGAAGAAGGTTTGGAGGGAGAGTAAACAGAGGTCACATAAATATTACAGAGATTAAAATAAAATTAACCTTAAACAGTGCAGTATACGCTTAAAAAAAAAGCCTTTCTGTTTTCTAAAATTATTTATTAGACAGCTTTAAGTCCTCTCCAAAGCTTTTTCATTCATTTGTTAAAAAGCCATACTGGGGAGAAAAAAAAAAAAAAAAAAAGGATAATTGCTGTTAGGAAGTTATGATTTTTAAAGTGTTTACAGTTTGGAGTTACAGTGGTCCCTCGCTACTTCACGGTTCGTTTTTCGTGGACTCGCTCTAACACAGTTTTTCAAAATAAGATTGGACATGACACACAATTAGTTGACCGATGGATGAGCTGCACGATCAGCATGCGTTTTTATTTAAAATAAATTATCTAAAATTATTTAGCACCTGTGTGCAGCACACAGCTGCAGATCTCCGTTCTGCAAAAGAGAAGTGGGCGTGGCCAAGAGCGCTGGTTACGCCCACTTCCTGCACAGTGGCAGAGAGCAACCGGAGGCAGGGAGAGGGAAATCATGGCATGCTGTGCTCTTTTAGAGCGTTTAGAGTTTAGAAAATTGCTAGGGATTTTGCAAGAGTGTAGGAAAGATTGAAAACATTTTTATGCATACCTGTATATAAATACTAAAATAAACTACTACTACTACTTGTGTACCTACATAATTTTGTTCCATCTCAGGTACCACATGAGATGGTAATGACAGTAAAGTTTACTTGAACTTGAATTTGGACTACTGTACTACTTTGCAGTTTTTCACTTATCACAGGGGGCGTGGTCCCTAACACCTGCGATAAACGAGGAACTACTTGAACATTGGTAACCATATTTAATCTGATGTTTTTTTTTTTTTTTTTTTTTTTTTTTTTTAAGATTTGGGTTGAATACATTACTGTATTTTATTTTGGGGTATTTTTGTTTTCTAAAATAACTTCTAACTGGATGAAACAGGTCAATAAAACCACGTTTGTACACTTGTATAATCATTGCACACATATTATTCCATTAAAATGTATCATTTTAGTCCTGCAGGTGTCCTCTTTAGACCGGAGCCATTCAAACTATTGACAACCTCTCTTATAGAGTACAAGTATGTATACTGAATGCATGACTGTGGTAATGCTTAGGATAATTGTAGTGAGATTGTCACGTTCAAAGTAAAAAATAAAAAATAAAAATCTCTGAAGAAAGACTAGACTCAATTTCCCTTCACTGATTATTCTGAGCTGAGTTCAACAAGTTCAGCTTGATAAGAAAGTTGTTTTAAAAGAAACTTTTCCTGTGACCTGAATTTTATTGTGGCCATGGAGAGGAAAACGAAGAAGGAAAAGGAGATGTAAACGGATGAAAAGGAGGGACAAACAAGGCGAACAGCTGCTGATTGAGGGACGAAGGAAGGAGGAAAACAGGAGACTTGATGATGACTGAGGGAATCAAGAGCAAGGACAGATGAAGAGGAAAGGAGGAAAGTAAGGCTACGTTTGACATTAGATTAGGCCTTAGGCGCTGGTCCCGATATGAACCCTTTTTTCTCTCGGCGGACGGGCAGCATTAGCCATGCCTTTTAGATGAGGGCGGATGGGACTAATTTGGGTTTGCATGGGAAACCAACAGATTAATCTTTTACAACACATGCTCTGCAGTTTAATAAGCTTTGGAGATATCAGACTTAGAAAGACAACAGACGAGTGAGTGTTATATAATAGAAAAAGAAGGCAGAAAGAAGTTCTGTCTTTGTCGGAGACGGTTGAGAAATAAATTCTTTCTGCGTGTCAAACCTGACTTCATGTGAGAAACTGTGCCTGTGAATGATAAATTGCTTTGGGCCTCGACAGATAACGACAAGTGCATTTAATAGTTAATCTAGCCTGCTTTAGGAGTGTATGATAAAGCAAGAGAGAGGCAGAAAGTGGACGAATACTAGGAAAAGAGAGATAGAGAGACCCTGAGGGAAAGAGGAAAACAGAGATGAAGAAAAAATAAAGGGAGGGTGGAGGGGAGGGAATGATAGTGGAGTGTATTAATAGTTAATAGGCTGAGTGTTTGGTGGTGTTTGATAAGCAGACGGCACCTAAAGAGCTGATAAACTCCCCTCATTACCACGTCTATTCTTCCACTGCGTTTCCCACAATTCTCCTCTTCAGCTTCTCTCAAACCTCTTTCTGTCCCTGTCACTCAGCCGGTCTGATCTCTGTTGCCTTCACTCTGTCTTTCACCCATTTCCACATTCACATAACTAATTCTAGATGGAGGACTCCCCCCACACGTTTTCCCCGAGTCTTTTCAATCAATCTTCAACATTTCTCATCCCTCACGTACAACCAACCATCACCAGCATGTCCCTGATCCAATACGACAACAGTTTCTTCAGGAGGAGCAGAAGTAAAGGTATCAAAACGAATGTTGAGCTCACAACCACTGCCAGTTCTTCCACATCCACCGCTACATTATTCATAAAACCAACAACATGGGGGGGGGGGGGGCATCCCCCCCACAAAGCATAAATCCTTTGTATTCCAAAGTAAGAGTGAGTGAATCGCGTTCCATTCACTCAACAATTCATTCAACCTTTATTTATACAGGTTAGTCTCATTGAGCCACGAGGACTCATTTACAAGAGAGACCTGATTTAAAGAACAGAAGAGGTTAAAAAATAATAGATAGTCATATAAAAGAGCATATAAATGAAAAGTCAGTAGAAGAAATGAAATAAACAAAACAAAAAAAAAACAGTACAAATGAGACAAAAACAGCTACATTATAAAGCGATGTAAAATACTCAAAACAGGAACAAGTCTGTGTTGGTTTTTGCCATGAATGATGCATCAGTGATGCTTCTTTTGAGAGTTATTTTATTTTATTTTTTTATTGACCAGCAATAGAGAGAGTTAAAGACTTTTACTTGGATTGTGTGTTTATTTAAGCAAGTTTGTTGAGCTGATTCAAGCTGCAAATGTCACACATTTATTGTATTTTACATACAGTATACTCTGACTATCGTATTTTCTGATGTATAAGTCACAGTTTTTTCATCCATTTGTCAGACCTGCGACTTATACGCCAAAGCGACTTATATACATTTTTTCCCCCATATTCATAATGCAATGACACTTTAAATTTCAAATAACTTCAACAGTGAGTCCCTCCCATGCGCGCTCGCTTCACTCAGCTGATGCAGGCAGAAGAACGCTGGAGAGCTTGCAGCTCCTGCCATGATGGATGGATGATGGTTGGATGGATGGATGGATGGCTGGCGCCACACCACCCAGGTGAAATGAAGCTGTTTTGAGCATTTAAGTGCATTTATTAAGGAAAAGTTAAACTGACACACCTTTGCTATAATTCCGAGCAAATAAATAATTGTTTTTAAGTGTTAATCTTGTTAAATTTCAAAGAACTGCAACAGCGGGGTCTCCCCGTGCGTGCTCACTTCACTCAGCTGGTGCAGGCAGAGGAAAGCTGGAGAGCTAGCAACTCTGGCCTCGATGAATGGATGGAAGATGCTGCACCACCAATGCAAAATGAAGCTGCTTTGGACATTAAATACATGCATAATAAATGCAGTAATAAATGGGACAGGTCAGCGGTGATGCATAAAGAATGCGACTTATACGCCAAAGTGACTTATCTGTATTTTTTTCCTCATCATGATTCTTTTTTTGACTGATGCGACTTATACTCAGGAGTGACTTATACCCCCAAAAATATGGTATATGTATGTCTGTGATATTGTACTGGACTTGATTGCGAATACAAATTAAGTACACATGCTTGATAATTGCAAAAGCAACAAAGAAGTTAGGATGATGATGATGCTTTTGAAATAACAGTCTGTTTAACAATAAAGAAATGTGTTTATAGCACATTTGATGCCCATATCTGAACTAACAGAAAGTAAAGATTTAAACCCTTCTTTATTTGAATATGCAAACAATTTTAAATGCTAAATGTAATTGTAATTGTTATTTAATTTTTTTTCCACTACAAACGGTTTCAGTTTCAATGTCTTTTGAAGCAGAATTAGGCATAAAGTTTTTCTAACTTATTTATTTAGTTTTCTAATTGAGTCACTGCTCCAACACTAACAGAAATCATTCAGCAGGTTCACATTTTGCCTTTCTGGTCTGCAACACACCTGGACTGATGTGTAAGGAAGTGCCCCAAGGAGTAAAACACACACGGCTGATTGATGAATTACTCCTCCAAATCTACTGAAAACAACTAAATTATGTTATCAACACCACACCTAATGTTTGTCAGTGAACCTGCTAAACCTTTAAAACAAACAGAAACTGAGCCAATCCCAAAGGACTGCAGCAAGAGTATTCATGCACAGGTTTTGCACTTTTGCAATACTCAAACCTGATTGTATCGGAGGTTTCCCTATTTTTGGAGCACAAATGCATGTGCTTTTACTCTTCCCCCCTATCAGAGAAAACAAAATGAAAAGGCAGGTTGATCATTTTCCCAAAGTGCAAAGCAAAGAAATCTGCAAACAAATAATCCCAGATTTAACAAACAACGTGAGGCTCAAAACTGGCAGTTTTAAGAAATTCTTTCCTGGTTGTGGATTTGCTTTTGTTGGGTGCAGAGGTGAGGAACAAGCTTGTTGATTTCATTTTTTCCTTATTTTGCATTTTCCAAGACAATGCAGTATCATTTCATGTAATAAATATCTTTTATACAGCTCCACAGAAGGTCTTTTTCACAACTGAACTAAAGACGCAATAACAAAATAGATTTATGTTTGTTTGTCCTAAAAATGATAATAACTTTTAAAAAGACAGGGGAATATGATCTTCACCACATCAAAGATCTGCTCAAACACTGATGTCCAGACAGATGTAAATAAAATTAGCGCAATCATATAAAGCTAAAGTTAACGGCTAAATTCAGTTGAAATTAATGAAAGCTTTGGCATAACAATGTCACTTACCCAGTATGGTTAGTATGCAGAGCAGGATGGCTATCAGGGCGTGGACACTGACTCCCATCCTCCGTGCACTGGCTTTGCACTGCGAGGGAACTCGTCTACCTTCACACCGACACAACTGCAAGCAGATGGACAAAAAAATAGTGAAGCAGTCAGTACATTTTAAATGCACTTCTTTTATAATGCTATTTGACCTAAGTAGAAGTAAAAACAAACACATCTGCAGTTTATTTTACTAGTTTGTCAAGCGGTTTATTCCCTTCTAAACAACAGGTGAAAGTAAAGTGTATTGTCATCATTGTATGTTCACATTCAGTGACTAAATTAGTGCTCTACACATGAGGTACGCAAATGGAGCAGTGCGCAGTTATGTTAGCGCCCAGAGAGCAGTAAGAGAAAAGGCATTTTGCTCAAAGACACCACGACATCTGGACATGGCAGAGAGTCTAAACCTGGACTTTCCAGACCCAAGTTGGCTGCCACTGCGCCACACCCAGCCCGGCTACAGAGACCTGAATAAAACACACACAGACCTTGATTGCCAGTTTGGTGATGCTGGTCTGGATGGGCCGCCCTCCATCGCTGATCCGCACATCCACACTGTGATCCTTGGGGTCATCCAGGCTGAACGGGCCTTGCTTCACTATCAGGTCTGCTGTGTTGTCTGAACAAGAAGTATGACGGTATGAGGCGTTGGTGTTTGTAATTTTAAAAACATTCACAAATTTCTTTCCCATTCTCACACAATCTACAGATTAATCATCTTGTTTCCCTCAGGTGGATGTAAGGCACACCTGCTGATTCTAACAAGCTCACAGAATTTAAGTAAAACAGAAAAAACTGAAATAAAGCAGTGAAAAGTCTTTAACCTAACACCAGACAGAGAAACTAACTGTCACTTTGAGACACTGAGAGCAAAGAACCATAAAAGTGGGATCTACATGTTGCCAAAGTTTCTCTGAAGACAATTGTTTTGTAGTTTCTGTACAAGCCGCAGGCAGACAGAGACACGATTAGTTAAAAGTCACGAATGGTGTTAAGCAGATTAGAGTGACGTGGTTTCTGCAGGTCAGACCAACAATACACTCATTAATCGAATATCAGTCCGGCAGAAGTTTCCTGAAATGATGGGGAAAGCCGTTCTCCTCAGCTGGAGGAATTTCACGAACACAATGACAGGAAAGAGTCTCACACACCCCACAAACAAACGGTAGCCCTGCTTTAAGGGCAAGTTTGAAGAAAAACAGCCCATAGTGATGCAGACAAAAACTATAGTTTGAAACTAATTATTTTAGTTTTCTAAAAGGTGACTGAGTAAATTTATTAAGCGCCTGATTCCAACTATTTCATCTCTTAAAAAAAGAGAGACCTAATCAGGTTCATACAATTTGAATGCTACGCTTCACACCAGCATCATCTGCTTAACTAATCAGATTATTCTAAACGTTTGCACAGACCAGAAGGATTTTTTTTTAAATTGATGTAAAAAAAAAAAAATGAAAGCAACAAGCAATTTTATCATTGGCATATTTGAAAAGCTTTTTATTAGTTCCTAAAGATTTGATGCTTTTGATGATTTTTTTTTTAAGCACAGAAAAAAGTACTGTAAAAAGAGGCGATAAAAGAAATCCTCCTTCAGACATTATACTCGTAGAAAAAAATGTCAGGTAGGTAAACAGCAGGTTTTGAGATTACAATTGAACTTTTGAATGGAAACTCAAAATGAGGTGTTGACAGCTTTGGTGGTGAAGGAAGCAAAAGCCATTTTGAACTTTACCATCAGTCTGATATAAGAAGAAATCATGTACCTTATTATATTATACTATTATTTTTAGCATATACAGTATCTTATATCCTTGTATACTGTTTCTTTCTTATACTTTATATTACTGTATTGCTATTTTGGGGTGTAACTGGGACCTTGAGTACACAATTTCGTTCCACCTCATGCACCACATGTGATGTGAATGACAATAAAGAACCGTGAACCTTGAAATTAACAGTTTTGCATAAGGGAAAAACAACAACCCTTAAAATGTCATTTTTTCCCCTAAGGGCCTTATAATATAATTAAATGCATAGCGTGTGTTGTGGGACTGCAAGTCGCCCACCACCATTCATGCTAGAAGTTTCACCTATCAAAAATATAAAAACTATAACAAGAAATGGTGGTGTTATCTCCACTTTGGCCAAATCTTAAAAATAAGAATAATTCCATGTGAGCTCAGAGTATGTGGTGTAAATTTCAGCAAACTTTAGCTCAGTATCTGTTAAACAGACCACAGTATAGGCTTTCTGTCTCGGCTAATGTTGATTATTTATGTTAATCATCTTAAATTTGGTTGACTCCAAAGATTTTCACTGCAAATGTACATATTTTGATTACTTTCCATGTTTTTTTTTAGTACAATAACCCCTACACACACAAACAGAGGCAAAGGCAGGCAATAAATATCCTTACAAAGATAAGGTAAACTAAGGTAAGGTAAGTTTTAGCTTCTCTCCATTGGCTCCCTGTCAAGTCCAGAATTTAATTCAAAATCTTACTTCTAACCTACAAAGCTCTCAACAACC
>JARVGQ010000001.1:54169297-54180333 GCA_031762355.1 Hypsolebias martinsi | reverse complement strand
TTTATGTCTTTAAGACATGCTTGTAGTCTAAGTAGCTGATTGGATTCATTGGGTTTCATGGACAAATATAACTGTGTCAGCATAATGAAAATTTATCCCATGCTGTTTATAACTTTACCTAATGGAAGCATTTATAAGGTAAAGAGTACTTGTCTGAGCACTGAACCCTGAGGATATTCTTGACTAACTTTAGTGTATGAAGAAGATTCATTATTTACAATCATACATTTATTATTACATTATTACATTCAGAAAGTAACGAAAAATGACTGAATAGATTACGCCTGATTTTGATGTCAACCCATTTCAGCAGGGTTGTCAAACTCCAGGCCTTGAGGGCTGGTGTCCTGCAACTGTTAGATGTTCCACTGGGCCAAAACATCTGTATCATATGACTGAATTAGCTAGATGATTAGTTCCAAAGTCCTGCTAATGACCTCCTTATTTGATTCAGCTGTGTGGCATCAGAGACACATCTAAAAGTTGCAGGACTCCAGTCCTCAAGGCCTGGGGTTTGACACCGGTGCATTTCAGGATGGACACCCGCACCCAACTAAATAATAATAAATAAATAAAAACACTAAAATGACTTTAACTCAGTTAATTTCACAGAAATTGAGCTCAAATTTAGTAGTAACTTAGTCACACCCAACAAATTCTCCAAGCACTATTTACTAGGAAAGATCTTTTCCTCCAATATCAGCAATACCTGTTGGAGTCAACCATGTCTGAGTGTTGCCGAACCGAACAGTGTGGAACTTTCAGAAATTAATCAGTAGATCTATATTTATATCTGGATATCTTTTGAAGTACACCCAAAGTAAGATGGCTGCCACAGTAAATCAACCTTAGCCAACAAATAAATTGTTATAGATTAGTCAGTTTTAAGGATAATAAACTAAACATTGGTGTAGTAGTAGTAGCGAGTCATACTGTGAGCACTATCTGGTCACACAAAATCTTACAATACAGTATCGCACCGCATTGTTTTCAAGGTTTAAACAAAATGATTACGGTATAACTATCATTTTGCCACATAAAATGAGCTAAAATGCTATGGCTTTAATTATGATGGTCATTTTATTTATTCATTTATTTACAAAGCATTACTGTGGAACCTGTTGAAACTTTCTGGAACTTAAAATTATGAAATTCTTGCATCAAACTGTACGGTAATACTGTTGCGACGCAAACCATTAAACTGGAAAAAAATAATATTAGTGTAATTTTTCAACATCTTTTTAGCAAATATAATATTGTAGCAAAGGCTTCGTCTCTCTCGCTCTCTCTGTCTAATTTACTCACACTGAATTATCTAATGTTATATTGATTTATGTAGAACTTTACTCTTAATTTGTTCTCATATCCGTCTTTTTAAACTTCAGGCTCTAGATGCTTCATTACAGAGAAGGAACCCAGTCTGCTGTACCTGGTCAGCTCCACTGACCTGGATGCAAAGTCAGTGTCCCTGAGATGAGAAGGACGCACTAACTATTTATCTCATTTATTAGGACAAACGAGAACTAAACATGTCTTCCAAATGCCCGTTTGTGATTGTTGGGTTAGTGCAATTCATAATGCAAGTTACTGTAGATCAAATCCAGACATGTAAACAGCAAATTGAAATGCTCTGCTATCATGCAGAAATGAACTTGGTTCTTCATGCGCCATTGATACGGTGAAATAATGAATTTATGCACTGGATGATTTTTAATCAACATTTCTGAAAAATACAAAAGTGATCAGAATGTACATATAAGCCTTAAACCTTTTTTAGTAAGTCATTGCTCCTGTGATTTGTCTTGCTGAAAATAACGTTTAATAATTTTATTACAACAATAATAATAATAAAAAAAAAAAGCTTCCCAACTGTACTTTGTGGCATGTGTCTGACCCGCCTGCTTTTACCAGCTTGTGATTTTGCTTTTATGTATTCAAGACAGCACTTAAAACCCCAGTCAGGTGTGCTAAGTGCTTTGGGAAACTAAAGTAGAAAAGTTAAAATAACAACAAATTTCAGCATCATCACAACTTCGAGCAGTTTCACCTGTTGCATAGCAACAAGCCCTGAGACTGGTCTGAGATGCTCTTTCTGTTTTGAACAACGTGCAAGAAAACAAGAGGGGAAAAGTGCACAGAACTCACTGCCATGGTCTCTAATGGTGAAGTTGGAGTTCTGACTGGCAAGGCTGAAGGAGAAGGTGGCTAATTGGTCATCTTTATCTCTGGCTTGCAAGAGCCCAATTACCTGAGGACAGAGAGACATTTAACTGCTTACTTGGGGACAATGCCATTCAAAACAGTGCAGTTTATATAGTTTGCATGCAAAGTCATGCTCTTTTGCAAATATTATTTATTCTTTTTTTTTTTATGCGACCAAAATCAGACAAATGTATTATAAGCTGGAATCCTACATCATGCATACACATTTTAATTATTGTATTTCTCATTCTGTCTAAAGTACAAATAAAATTAAAAAAAAATAAAAGTTGGATTATCTTAAGCTACAGGAGTTCATTTGTTGGAAACAAACCAACATGAAAAAACTACTGTCAAAATCCGGCACATTTCTGTTAATGTAAAAAACAACACTGCGTGTCTGAATTTTATTGGACAAACAACCATTTCGCTGAGCTGTGACTGTTGGTGACTAGCTGGTGAACTGAGTTTGCAAAAGAGTGGTTAAAAGGTCTCAAAATATTTGCAGAGGGTTCAAAGTTTCTTTACATGACCCTCAGAGGCTCTCTGTTGTGTTGCTTCTGTGTTGAACATGATCAATAAATTTGGACTTTTTTTTTTTTTTTTCAAAATAGTCGCACATCTGTTACGTGTGCCTGAAATCCAGTACAAACCCTTCTTAGTTTAACTTCCATAAATTCTACTGTGCTGGAGCTTTATTTGAACATTTGCATGGGAGCTTTACTATGACAGAAAACCTGAATGGTCTAAAAACAACATTGAATTCTTAAAATATTAAAGAATGGTCCAAATATGCTCATTTTCCTTTAAAAAAGTGTAATCCTGTAGATTAAATCAGGATCATCTGAGTGTCTATTAAGGCGGGTACAAAGTGGGCAGAGCTGGCTCACAAAAATCATGTGCACAGTCTAGAACAGTGGCCCCCCAACCCTGGTCCTTGAGGAACACCTTTCTGCATGTTTTAGTTGTTTCTCTGCTCCAACACACCTGACTCAGTGGTTTAATTACTTCCTTAAGTTTAACAGAAGCCTGTTAATCTCCTTTTCATTCACATCACAGCATCCTTCCATCCATCCATTATCTTTTACCCACTTCTTCCATTTTGGGTCACGGGGGTCGCCGATGTCCAGCAATCACTGTGCGAGGGGCGGGGTACTCCCTGGACGGGTCGCAAATCCATCACAGCACACATCAAAACAACTAAAACATACAAGATGGTGTTCCTCAGGGACCAGGGTTGGGAGCCACTGATTGAGCATGCCATACACACATAAATAGGCTGTGATTTTTAAAAGTCGGCAGCGCCCACATGACCCTCTGGTTGGTTGGTTGCAAACACTCAGAATTTAATGATACTGCAACTGAAAAGTTCACCCGTTTTCTTCAAGTTTTAAGTTGCCATGTCTAACATTCTATAAAATAAAATAATAAATAAATAAAAAAAAAAATCAAACAAAATGCTGATATTGGATTGGGTCTAAAACTCAATGAAATTATTTTTCTTACCGTATTTTTCACGTCATTCTCACAGACAAAGATCTCGTCCACGTTCAGTTCGGGCTTGTTGTCGTTGACGTCCAGAACGTTGATATTAACTTTTACAAATGACTCCAAACCTACAAGGAAGAGAAAACCACACACTTTGATCAACACATCTGATTGCCACAACAATGTGTGAATATGTTACAGATGATTCTAAATAAGGTCAACAAGCTTAAAGGTTTTCTTTTTGTTTGACAGTATTTTTTTTGTTGCATTAAAGCATCTCATTTGTGTGTATTTTGATGCTCCTTTTAAGTATTCTTCTTTTGATAAAACCACAAGTCTCTTTGCTGTCTCTTGCACTGAGATTTAAAAAACTATCTTTAGTACAGCACAAGTAGTATATGTTGAGGACCTCATCAAGCTCAGGGGGCCATTATGCTCCTTAAAATCATGACAAGCAACTAAAATAGATCTATGGGTTTCATTCATTGCTTGTCTATAAATACGGGGTTCATCTTGGAAGCAGCAAACGCACAAAAGGACACACTAATGTGATTTTCCTGCTTAGTGTCTATTTCCAGTGTGGCTCGACCAGGTGTCTGTGAAATGTTTCAAGTCTATAAAAATCCCTGTTAATGTGTTTTGCTCTCATCCTTCATAAACCCACAATAAAAGCTGCAAACAATGGAACGTGTTGTCCTCTTTAGCCTCTCCACGACGCCCTCGTATTGTTGAAGAGAAACACGTGGTTTCCATCTTTCAATCTGAGGATCTATTGTTTTTACGAGACAGGATTAATAAATTTGCGCAGCCTTTGTGTGACTGTGTGACCTACCATCTGGATCCTCCTGCGCCTTAACTTGAAACATGTGCGTTGCCTGCAGCTCTCTGTCCAGCTTTTTCAAGGTGAACAATTGACCTGTGATGGGATTGATACCGATGGGACAGTCCTTGTCCAAGATCGTGTACCTAAACAGAGAGAGCGAGGGATCAGTAAAAAAAAAAAAAAAAAACCCAGCTGCAACAATATGTGTTATTTTGTTGTGGAGTTTTTGTGCAGAATCATACTGAATGTTCCTGTTGGCTTTGTCAGGATCTCTGGCTTGGACCCTTCCTATTTGATTCACCATCTGCTCTTCCAAAACCTTGAAGGTGTAGGTAGACTCAGAGAAAACCGGTGGCTCATCTACATCTGTCACCATGATGTTCACCTGCCAATTAGAAATTGTTTGGAACATTTGCCGTTTGGTTAGTCATTTTTAATATAAAATGTCTTATTTTTCACATGTACCATTAAATAATGTCTTTACATAGACTTACATGCTAACATCTAGGGTAACCTTTTCTTCACAACTGAAGCAGAAAATGCAGCTTTTGTGACATAATAATACTAATAATAATTTAAAACATTTCTCTGTTTGTGCTGTTGTTTCCCTGTCCCACTTCTTTTCTGTTTCTGTCTCCTAATTAAAAAAAAAGGGCAGTATCATTGAGGAAGAATTAAAGACCACATGCCACATAAAGTACCTCTGCGCTTGTAATGGCCCATTTTGCGTTGTCGGCAGAAAAGTGCATGTTTTCCTTCACCTTAACAGTGAAAATGTAGCTGCTTTTTGTTTCGTAATCCAAAGCCTGAAAGAGACGAGAAAGACTTGAAGGAATAAAGTTGTTTAAACCCCCTGACCTTCATTCTGTCACACATTTTGAAGATAAGGTGCTTCAAAGTAGGAATAATTCTCCTGAGGGCATGTAAAAACATATCTTTTTATTTATTTATTTATTTTACTGCAAACATGTTGCATTTGCACTTTTTTTTTTTTTTTTTTTTGCTAATGCATCTTTTATGTCATCCTCACTGAAATTGTACATCCATCTGCTCACCATGGACAAGTGATAATTTCAGGTGTAAAAAGGGTGTAAATATAACAAACACAGCTCAGCAGCAGCAACCTAAATGTGTGTATCCTGTGGATTCACACCGATTTCACAGTTTGTAAAACTGACACAAAAGTTTTCAATTTGACAAAACTTTTCATGTCTATTAAAAACAAATAAATAAATAAGCACAAATGTTTATTTTGTCTTAAGCTAATACAAAGTATTTGCGGTGGTGACATGCAGTGTTCTGAATTTAAATTTGATGCTCAAAAATGTTGTTGACGCCCAATTTTCCTGCGTCTGAAGACTAACAACAGTCTGTTTTATTGAAAAGATAAATTAGATTACATAAGCTAGATTTCTTCACATTTTTACCTAAGAAACACCAGTTTCAATCATTACTGGAACATTTATTTACAAAGTATTAAAATATTTAATGTACCAGTAAGTTACTGCTTGTGTCGCACTTTGGGGGAGGGCTATTGTTTTTTTCATTCAACTGGTATTTATACAGGTTAGTCTTATTGAGTCATGAGAAATAATTTTCAAGAGAGACCTGTTTTAGACAAACAACATTCAGCTATTCAACTAAATTGCTCAGCGGGCCATAAAGCGAAGAGCTCATGCAGGGGCCGGACATCCAGCACTTATTCTCATTAAGTAAGTTTGCTTTATGGTTTGAAATCTAGTTTTATTTAAAACGAACCCATTAGTGGGCTGAACTGAGTTCATCTGCAGGCCTGATTTGGCCCCCGGGCTGCCGGTTGAGTAACCCTGCTTTAAACGGAAAGATCCAACAGTAAACATTAATTTGGTGCTAAGGTTGATACTCTTATGAAGAAAACAAGACAACTGTGGCCAACACACAGCTAATAAAAAGACAACTATTTTAACAGGGTTAAAATTCTTTCGACTGGGAGGAGACACCGGGAAGACCCAAGACATGCTGGAGAGACTGTCTGTCGGTTGACCCGGGGACACCTTGGAGTCCTCCCAGAAGAGGTGGGTGTGGAAAGAGATGTCTGAGCATCTCTGCTCAAGCTGCTGCCCCCGAGACCCGACTTTGGAACAAGTGGAAGATAATGGATGGATGGATGAATGGATGGATGGATGGATGGATGGATGGATGGATGGATGGATGGATGGGGTTTTAACAGGAGTCAGTCTGCATGACATTTCCAGGAAGTTTCTGACAGAGCTTGACATTTGTTGCAGGTTGTCCTAAGTCTTTAAGAGCGCTGCGTCGATACTCGGTGAGCTTATCCTCATGCTGACTGTCCACAGACCACTGATTCAACTTACGACAAAAAGATTTTCTCACAATTTTTTCACATCAAAGGGTTTTGTCGACTGAAAATCACAGTTTATACCTGACGCGTTAGGGGGAAAATACTGGTCAGCTGCAGCATTTGAGTCATATTACCAATTAGCGTGTGGGCAGCACGGTGGTGCAGTTGGTAGAGCTGCTGCCTCAGGGGGCCTGTCTGGGTGGAGTTTGCATGTTCTCTCCATGCACGTGTGGGTTTTCTCTGGGTACTCCGGTTTCCTCCCACAGACCAAAAACATGCATGTTAGGCTGAATGGTAACTCTAAATTGTCCTTAGATGAGAGTGAGAGAGTGAATGGTTGTTTGTCTCATTTGTCTCATATGTGTCCCTGTGATGGACTGGAGACCTGTCCAGGGTGTCCCCACCTCTCACACAGTGATAGCTGGACATGGGCATCAGTGACCTCCGCGACCCGAAAAGCAAAAAGCTGCTAAAATTAATAGATGAATGGATATTAGCAAGTTTAGACTGGTTCTTTTTTTTTTTTTTACATGTGCTTGTTTCACAATTTCTCATGAGATTATTTTAAAATTCCTAAGAAAATTAAAACCAGCTCAATCCAGAGGTTGAGTGCTGTTTTTCTTCCTTGTTGAAAATTATTTCCCTTTTGTCTTGTGAAATACATGACAGCATGTTTTCCTTACAGTCTCATTTGTGTTGCAGATGAAAACCCAGACTTTTCTTCTGCGTGTAGGACACCACAGGTAGACGAGAATATTTTGTTCACCGGATTATTCACGAAAACGGGGAAACTCGTTCGCTGGGTATCAAAGGCATTTGTAAGCAGCTCAACGTGAATGAAACCTGAACCGCCATGTGGCCAAAAGCTGGCTTTAGTCTGTAAACACAAATCAGCGAGGAAGATGAGAGGGGAGAAGTGAGCGGAGAGATGATTGTGCTGCGATTTGGTTCCAGACCAGCATGTGTGCAGGGAATAATGAAGCTTATTCCACCAAAACACACCTTCATCTCTGAATATCTTAATACTTTATCTGGTGAAGTAAACCGGCCAAAGTTCCTGCAAACAAAAATATGTTTTCCAACTGGAAGGAGGCAGCTCCAACACTGGTGCTGCACATTTCCATCATCCGGCAGAAACGTCTCACGTCTGAAGCTCCAGCTTTGTATTTTATAATAAATAATCCAACAATGTATAACAGACAGCCAGACATAGCTGACGTTCACCTCTGAAAGAGAAACATGCAAAAGATCGCGGCCTATGAGGATATAGAGCTACCCGTATTCCAACATAGAAACTATCACCAGCAAGATATTGAAAATGACATTGATCCTGATAACAACTTCTATAATGTCATCAATGATAGTTGTCACTATTACAGCGATGATCAGTTCAACAACAGGATTAAAACGGAACAAAAGCTGTCAATAATTCACTTTAATAGCAGAAGCCTTTATGCAAACTTTGACAGCATCAAACAATACCTCCAACAACTTTCACAGACCTTTAATGTTGTTGCTTTATCAGAAACTTGGCTCAATAGTGATAAGGGCATAGACTTTGAAATCAATGGTTATGAAATGGTTTGTATGAACAGAGAAAACAAAAATGGAGGGGGAGTAGCTTTATATGTTGACAAGAAGATTAATTATAAGTTGATCGAAACAATGTCAACTGTCATGGACAACATGTTTGAATGTGTGACTATAGAAATACTTGTGGAAAAAAAGAAAAATGTCTTAGTGAGTTGCATTTATAGAGCCCCTGGATCAAACATTGAAGTACTCAACAACTGGATAGAAGACAAATTTTTAACAGTTAATCAGAAAATAATTTTTTTCTGTGGGGATTTCAACATTGACCTTCTTAATCCAAATAAACATAGAATGACTGAAGAATTTATTAACACCATGTTCAGTCTAAGCCTGTATCCTAAAATCACCAGGCCCAGTCGCGTTACATCGCACTGCGCTACCTTAATTGATAATATTTTCACAAATGTGCTGGAAAATAATTTAACTAGTGGAATATTAATGAATGATATAACTGATCACTTACCAGTGTTCATAGTCTACGACTGTAAGTGCAAAACAGACGATCAAAAAATAGAGACGCATTACAGACGGGTTACGTCTGAAGAGGCATTAAAATCTCTAGAAGCTGAGTTGTTGTCCTACGATTGGAGATTAATATATGGAATGAATGATGTGAATTCAGCATATGAAGAATTTTTAAAAACATTTAAAATACTATATAACAAGCACTGCCCAATCAAACAATATAAGAGGAAAAGCAATCAAAAAAATGAACAGTGGATCACAAAAGGAATACAAAAGGCATGTAAAAAGAAAAACAAACTTTATAGAGAATTTCTAAAACATAGAACGTCTGAATCAGAAAACAAATATAAGAAATATAAAAATAAGTTAACCAATATTATAAAAACATGTAAAAAGGATTATTATCATAAATTACTGGATAGTAATAAAAACAACATTAAGGAAACATGGAATATTTTAAATAGAGTTATTAGAAAATCTCACAATAACAACTATCCACACTATTTTATAGATAATGAACAGAATATTACTGATTTGAAAAGTGTCGTCAATAAATTCAATAGTTATTTCGTTAATATAGGACCTCAATTAGCAGAAAAAATACCGACTACAAAAACTGCAACTCAGCAAAATCAAATTGAGAATAATCCCAGCTCCTTATATCTCAACCCTGTACTAGAAGAAGAAATCATAAACATTGTGAATAAATGTAAAAATAAAACGTCCACTGACTGTGACGATCTGGACATGAAAACTATTAAAATAGTTATCAAAGGAATCTCTAAACCACTAACTTATATTTGCAATTTATCATTTCAAACGGGATCATTTCCCAACAAAATGAAAATAGCTAAGGTCAAACCAATGTATAAAACTGGCAACAAACACCTCTTCACTAACTACAGGCCTGTCTCTCTTCTCCCACAATTTTCTAAAATCCTGGAAAAACTCTTTAAGAAAAGAGTGGAACAATTCATTGAAAAACATTCGCTACTTAGCAGCAGTCAATATGGATTCAGAGCAAACCGGTCAACATCGCTGGCCGTAACTGACTTAATAGAAGAAATAACCAATGCAACAGATAGTAAGAAACTGGCAGTAGGGATATTTATAGATCTAAAGAAAGCTTTTGACACAATAAATCATGAAATCCTACTTAAAAAATTAGAACGCTATGGAATTAGGGGAGTAGTTTTGGACTGGATGAGGAGTTATTTAAAGAGCCGAAAACAATTTGTGAAATTGGGAGATGTGGAATCTGACTGGCAGGAGACTGTCTGTGGAGTACCACAAGGATCAGTACTGGGACCAGTTTTATTTAATCTTTATATAAATGATATCAGTAAAGTGTCCAATGTATTCAAATTTATCTTATTCGCTGATGACACAAATATTCTAGCCTCTGGCGACAATTTAGAGCATCTCCTCTCAACAGTCACCTCAGAGATTAGTAAGTTAAAGATATGGTTTGACAATAATAAATTATCACTAAATTTGGACAAGACGAAAATCATGGTTTTTGGGAACTGTTACAAAAATACTGAAATCCAAGTTCAAATAGAGGACGTAACTCTAGAAAGGGTTTTTGCTAATAAGTTCCTCGGTGTAATAATAGATGACAAAATCAGTTGGAAACCTCATATTACACATTTACTGAGTAAACTCAGTAGAAGCATATCCATACTGGCTAGAGCTAGACATGTATTGAATGCTGAATCACTTCATATTCTATATAACTCCCTGATTTTACCATATCTATCATATTGCTGTGAAGTGTGGGGAGTTAATTACAAGAGCTCTTTACATCCGGTAACCATCCTACAGAAACGAGCCATTAGAATCATCCATAATGTTGGTTATTATGAGCACACAAACCCACTCTTCATAAAATCCAGAATTCTCAAATTTGAGGAGCTCGTAGAATTTAAAATGGCTCAATTTATGTTCAAAGTATCTAAAAAGTTGTTACCTGAGCACATACAGAGCATGTTTTCTGAAAGAGAAGGGGGGTATAACTTAAGGGGTCACTCAAACTTCAAGATCCGCAATTTCCGAACAACAAGAAAAAGCTTCTGTATTTCAATTAAAGGTGTAAAGTTATGGAACAAGTTAAATGAAGATTTAAAA
>JARVGQ010000001.1:53827890-53838975 GCA_031762355.1 Hypsolebias martinsi | reverse complement strand
GGACGCTGTCTGCTCTGTGGTACAGAGTCCTGATGACTCCTAACTTGTGCTCCAAAGGGTGATGGGAGTCAAACTGCTTTGTTTTTTGAATGTCAAGAGGACCAGACTTAGCTTTTTTAAATATTATCACTTATTGCAATAATTTCTGAGACAATTAATCGCCCAGCAAAATTTATCGTGACAGGCCTAGTAACCTTGTGCTTTTACTCAGATCTGAAGTGTAATAATAAAAAGCAAATGTTTGTTAACTGAGCAGTCTTTTATAGAAATAACTCAACACACTGTCTGATTTCCACATGGTTGTATTTTATTTTATTTTTTTGTATTTCCATTAAATGACAGTCATTCGGGAGACATCTCTGGAATGCTTATTCAATAAATGTTTACAATATATATATAAATTTTCAGTACAAGTCCTTCATATAAAAATCCCTTTAATCCCATTAGTGAAAAAGCAAACTGAATAGAAATAAATTGATGAACAGAATAAGTCTGCCATGCTGATTCCTCTTTGTCTTAATGAGGCAAAAAGTGCATGATATCTACTGGGTGCTACTTGTGAACACTGTTCCATCCACGATGAAACACTTAAATTTGGAAGCATAGTTTAGTTTTACCTCATCAAGTCTTATGTGTAGAAAACTACATATAACTGGGTTGTTTAAAAATCCCATTAAAATCAGATTGAATCTAACAGATACTAAAAACTTAAGCTATCCATCCCTTTTGAATCCATGAATACATAAGACACCTGAGAACTGACACAAATTTCAATTTCTATCAGTGTTACCAAGCTGATGTGTACCAGCAAACTTGTAAAAGTTTGTCTTCCCCTCACTGATGAGAAGCTTAGCCTTACTGATGAGAAATAATTTGACCCGTGTGGCCCAAATGCATTAGTTGAGTCCCTTGAAAATCCCTGTGAACTGTAAACTTTAGAAAAAAAAAACAAGACACAAGCCCTGACAAAACTCCTTAAGCAAGGTGCATGACAACACAAACATTTTCTAATAACATGAAACAGAATTTTAAAAAGTAAGGCCTTACATATAAAGGCATTCTTCCCTTTCAAGTGGTTTGTATGTGCTGGAGTTTCAATTTGGTCAAAAATAATCATTTCAGATGGCATGCTGTCTTTCTGACAGTTAGGCACAAGCAGTAAAATTACACTTTGCGCTACCTAAAACGTTACATGCACAAGTGCATAAAAACATCTGATTAATGTAAACTTTGGCTGGTAATAAAACAATCAGAGAACCTTTTGCGATATTCTTGAGTAAAATATGTTGAACACAGCTTGAACAATTAAAAGTAATACAGCAGGATCAGTTCGGTCCATAACCTACAGGTGCTGGTCTTAAAATTAGAATATCATGAAAAAAGTTTATTTATTGCAGTGATTCCATTCAAAAAGTGAAACTTGTATATTATATTCATTCATTACACACAGACTGATCTATTTAAAATGTTTATTTTAATGCTGATAAGTATAATTGACAACTAAAGAAAACCCCAAATTCAGTATCTCAGAAAATTAGAATATTACTCAAGACCAATAAAAAAAAAAAAAGTATTTTTTAGAAATGATGGCCAACTGAAAAGTATGAACATGAAAAGTATGAGCATGTACATCACTCAATACTTAGTTGGGGCTCCTTTTGTCTGGATTCCTGCAGCAATGCAGCATAGCATGAAGTCAATCAGTCTGTGGCACTGCTCAGGTGTAATGAGAGCCCAGGTTGCTCTGATAGTGGCCTTCAGCTCTTCTAATTGTTGGGTCTGGTGTACTGCATCTTCCTTTTCACAATGCTTCATAGATTTTCTATGGGGTTAAGATCAGGCCAGTTTGCTGGCCAGTTAAGAACAGGGATGCCATGGTCCTTAAACCAGGTACTGGTATCTTTGGCACTGTAGGTGCCGAGTCCTGTTGGAAAATGAAATCTGCATCTCCATAAGGTTGGTCAGCAGCAGAAAGCAGGAAGTACTCTAAAACTTCCTGGTAGACGGCTGTGTTGACCTTGAACCTCAGAAAACACAGTGAACCAACACCAGCAGATGACATGCACCCCATACCATCACTGACTATGGAAACTTCACACTGGACTTCAAGCCATGTGGATTCTGTGCCTTCTCCTCTCTTCCTCCAGACTCTGGGACCTTGATTTCCAAAGGAAATGCAAAATGTACTTTCATCACAGAAGATAACTTTGGACCATTCAGCAGCAGTCCAGTCCGTTTAGTCTATAGCTCAGGCGAGACACTTCTGATGCTGTCTCTTGGACAACTGTCAAGTCAGCAGTCTTCTCCATGATTGTGTAGCTACAGAACTAGACTGAGACCATTTAAAGGCCTTTGCAGGTGTTTTGAGTTAATTAGCTGATTAGACTGTTGCACCAGGTGTCTTCAGTATTGAACCTTTTCACAATATTCTAATTTTCTGAGATACTGAATTTAAGGTTTTCATTAGTTGTCAGTTATAATCATCAACATAAAAAAAATAAATTTTGAAATATATCTGTCTGTGTGTAATGAATGAATGTAATATACAAGTTTCACTTTTTGAATGGAATTACTGAAATAAATTAACTTTTTCATGATGTTCTAATTGTATGGCCAGCACCTGTAGTTATCATAATGTTCACTGAATGCACATAGATTAGATAACATGAGACTTTGAGCCTGCTTCTAATGACTTATTATTGAAATAGCCTCTAAAAGCCTATGGCTGTGCAGCTTATTGTATTTTAGCCAAAGCTAGTTTTGGATGTTGTCCTGTCTGTTGTCTGGCAGACAAGTACTGGACAAATACTGTTTTGTTTTTTTCAAATCAACAAGATTGATTCTGCAAACCGTCAGGTTGATTTAACTTTTATGTTTGACTATCCACAGTTTGATTCTTCACGAGTGTATCTGAGGTCTTATCTGTAAAATGCACTCCTTTAAACGCACAGCTGGAAAGTGTCTCTGAAATTACCCATCAAATGAGTCGTGGTTGACGTCAACTTTCTATGTTTGTTTTGAGTTTGTCATTTCTTTGTTGCTTCAGTCTCCATGAGAGACAAACGAGTGGACTGCCCAGGACTGCACCTTCCCTCGCCCAAACACACTGTAGAATATTGCTCCAAACAGGTTGATGGTAGCCGCGATGTAGAAGACCGTCTGCCACTCTTCTATGGTGTTCTAGACAAAATTGAACACAAACATGATGAAATATCCATCAAAAAAATATTTGATACAATTCAGACTCTCTGTAGACACAAATGTGGTGGAGGGGTTTGAGAACACCAGTGATCCTGGGGTCTACAATCTCAAGTGCTTAAGATCCCGGTAGGGTCAAAATGGGTGTCACAGGAGGGCTCAGTCTAAGAGTGACACAAAAACCTTGATGAATAAACATCCAGCAACTCTGGAAATCAGGAAAAACCTGGAAAATGACTTTCACATTTTCCAGACAGGAAAAACTTTGGGAATTTGAAAAAAAATTTTTTTTTTAAAAGTAGGGACAACTCGGGGAATCTGAACAATGATCTGCTGATAAAAGATTATCTTTATGAGATTTTACCATGTACGTGTATTAATGCTAGTATTCTAGTATCAACAAGTCCCTGCTCTGCTTGTACAGTGAGTTGCCCATAACCAACACCACGTTCAAACATTGGGTGGTCCATAAGTGTACTTGGTACCAGGCCACCTTAGGCCAAAGGCTGACAAGCGATTCTGTAATGGTGACTTCATTCAAACCTGCAGCCCATTAACATGTGTCTTTGTCTTTCTTCCAATAGGAGCTACATCTGCACCTACATCTGGACCTGCCATTTTGTGTTCCTTTGTTCCTCCTTTCTGTCCTCTCAAACCCAGCCAGTCAAACCAGATGCCTGCTCGTCCTGAGCCTGGGTCTGCTGGAGATTTCTTCCTGTTAAGAGAGTTTTTCCTTCCCACTGTTGCCTTTGTGCTCGCTCAGGATGGGGGACTGTGACGAAGTGAAGATTCAACACGTCTGCTGGCTTCCTTAGATTGAGAACTTTACTAATTGGCTTTTCCATGTACCAGTATGTGAATGGTTTTGTACAGTGCTCTGAGACAACTTTGTTGTGACTTGGCTCTATATAAATGAACTGAACTGAAGATGGACGGATGAACAGATGGACGAGCAAAACTGAAAACTCTGTTTGAAACTGAATCTCAACTATTCTAAATGGCTCGTGTATCTTTTTTGTGACTGGATCAATAAAATATAAACATAAACATAATCTAAACAATATATACAGCCGATTCTGTAAATGAAAATATAATGTCATGCTTGTCAAGTCATGTTTTTAACTAAAAATGTATTAACTTTATAAAATTATGACTGCCCATGGCAGCCATTTGATAAAATAACGTGACTAGCCAAACCCATTAGAACAGAAAGCTGTGTCAGTTTTAACAGGAAAAAAATAAATAAAAAACTTCTGCATGTGCTGCAGCACAATACATTACAGTTTTCTGTTTTCATACAGACACTCATTTGAAACTTTAAGTCTAGAATAACATTTTGTTTTATTTTGAGCGTGAATGTTAATATATTTCTTACATTTTTGGTGAGGGCTCGTGCGATGACTGGTCCAACCATGCCAGGAATAGTAGCAAATGTGTTTGTAATCCCCAGCAGAATACCAGCATACCTGTGGAGATAAATGCATTCAAGTCCTGAATGTTCAGAACAAAAGCTTCACTGATTCTAAATATAAATTAATTTACAACAGATGGCTAAAAGAATTCTAAAATAACTTGTTTTTTAAATGTGCTTTTTTTTTTATTTAAAAAGTTTTATGCATTACTTGTCACCACTTGACCCAATTTTTTTTTTCTACAAAAACAGAACTTCAAAAATTGTCATTGTATTAATTGGTTATGGAAGATAATTATTTTTGTTGAAATAATTTCAAAAGCTTATCTATTCAGGTAGAATAGAGACAGACAGGAGTTGTACTTACGAAGGAGCAATGTCGAGGTGGTTGATGTTGAAGCCAGAAGCTGACATTCCACCCAGAGAAGAGGAGATTGTGAGGAAGGTCACAGCTAATTTGTAATTACAGCCAGTAAAACCTGTAGCCACCAGGAACGCTGCTGGCCCAATCATACCTGCAGAAACAACACAAGATGAACGTTTTTTCCATCTGAAACAAAAGATGTGGCATCTTTGAACGTGAAACCAGCCTCGTAGTCATCTTTACCGATGAGAGAGAAGCCCTTCCTGACACGGACGGTTGAGTAAAGGCAAGTTTCTCGCAGATAATCAGCAACTTGGCCGCTCAGCACAGCCAACAGAGCACAGCCCACGTACGGCAAAGCTGACAGAAATCCATTCTGCAGTGGACAAAACACACACAACTGAGTACCGGTAAATAACACTGACATTGTGCTGCCTTCTTTTTGTATATTTGTACATTTGAAATACTGACTACTTTAAAATATGTAGTTGGGTTCTCTACTTGGGTTTACAGTAGTCCCTCGCTACTTCATGGTTTGACTTTTGCAGACTCGCTCTATCATTGTTTGTGGACGTACAGTCCATAATGTTGTAAAAAAAAATAAATTGTTCTGGACAAATGATTGTCATCTGTCAACAGCTTGTGTGATTGGGACAGTACTTGATACAGTACTGTCCAGTAAAAAGTTAACAAAAAAAATAAATATTTCAGACAGGTGCCGTCATTTTGTAATTTTCTCTCAGTAAGCCTCCACTGTATTCCTGTTCATAACGACCACATTTCCCAGAAGGCAACTGGGCCCCACCCAGAAGCCTCATTTCCTTCTGCTGAAAAAACTAAAGGTGAAGTTTTGATGTGATCGGATGCAGAGAAGCCGCACTGAACCCATAAAACCGGACCATAACCAGTTCCAGATCCATCGGTGAATCTTGAGGGCTGGTAGCCTGCCCACGTGCACCTCTGAGCGAATGCACGTGGCCGGAGGTCCAGCGCTCCATCTGAAACTCAACAGGACTTTTTCAATCTCTTTCAACCGGCTAACGGCGAGGATCTCCGAGCGGGGACAAGCTAGTGAGTTAAATTTAGTAGCTACATATAATTATGTTGTTAAGATTAGTAGATTTAAAAGTTTAGACCATTGGAAGTGTGTGGGAAGTGTTTCTAAAGCCTTAAAATATATATAAATACTGAAATTAATATAGCCTCCCTACTTCACGTTTTCTCGCTTGTTACATTTTTTGTCACCGTGATAAACGAGGGACAACTGAATTAGCAAATCTCTCATTGCTTTTATGAATCAGCATAACAGCACTGTTCTCACCTGCTGTATGCTGAATCCCAGTATGTCATTCATGTAGGTTGGAAGCAGAGTGAGGAGTGTGTAGAAGGTCCAGTTGTAGGAGAAGTGAGCCACAACGATGGCCCACAATGGCTTTGATGTAACGATGGCTCGCCAAGGAATGTTGCCTGCTGACGTGGACAGCTGAGGAAAAGTAGGAAAAAAACAGAAAACACACTAAACGTTACTTGTTAGAGGTTTTGGCAAAAAGGTATGAACATTAGGGCATTCATCACAGTTTACAGCTGCATCTTATCTGTCAGATGCGCATGAAGTGTTGAAAAAGTAAAATACTTTTTAAGAAAAGGTGATTATTCCACTTGCACACATCCTATTTCCTTTCCTCCTGCTAAATTAAATTATTATTTTCATTCTGATTCACAAGTGAGCTTTGTCTCCCCCTGCTGGTGTTAAATAAACATTAAATTGAACTGCTTTCTACAACTTGAAGCCAAGATGTCTGAAAGTTTTGCCCATTTTTTTTAAATAATGAAGATAATTTTTAATTTTTCACACAAATTGCAACCCATGATTTTAATCCATGACATGTTCCGTGAGTAAAAAAGTGTACCTGTACAATTATCAGGAATAAAATGTGATCAAAATATCAAAGGTTATAGTGAACATGCAAGAGATCTAACACCCTGCTGTCCTACTTATATTTGATGTGAGCAATACAAAAAAAAGTACTGTAAACAAAAAAAAAGTTTATACAATTATGTTTCCACATATGCTTGTTGAGCCTTAAGCACATTGCTTTCATATAGTGCTGTTAAATTATCAGCAGGGGTGACTCCATCAGTACAATTCCCATGGCACTGTTCAGCATAGTTAACTGCAGATTCATTGTTTTTGTTGCCAAATAGAACAACAGATAAGAAACTAAGATTGTGTAATACCTCAAAGTCATAATTAGTGGTCAAAAAAGCCTGCAAGCACTCCTGATGCAATATGTGCCTACAGCACACACTGCAGACGAGTTAAACTAAAAACATAAACCCTGTCTCGTCTTGGCTACCTCATTTTTGAGCGAGTTAGTGATGTAGAGTCTCTCCTGCTCTGATATCCGTGGATGAGTGTTTGGACTGTCAAAGACGAGAAAAGCCCACAAGATGAACCACACCAAACCAACGGCACCTGGGCAAAGAAACAGTTTTACCACAAACTTAAAGTCTTCAAACCATAAAACATTACACTTTTTTTCCCCTGTCATGATGCTCCAAACACCCAGTTTAGAGCTGGGGCAAAGTTTAAGCAGCAGTTCAGTCAGAGAAAAGTTACTAATGTAGAACTAGTGACTCATATGTATGTTTTCCTCCTCAACCTGTGAAGTCATTGTTTTCACAGAGTAAAGGTGAAAAGACTCAAGAAACAGCCGAATGTGTAAAATGTGATGATTAACAAATGACAATGACTGACTCACTGATTATCATTCTGCATCTCACGTAATTCAAGTTTAGTTTGCTTTAACATGTTTATTCTATGACTCAGTTAGAGCACCTTCTATAGTAAAGCATCACTTTGCTTAGATAAAAAAGATATGTACACAATGCCAGTCACAAAAAAGCATCTTAATAAGTTTGATGTACTATATGCAGTTAAATACCTGCACGTAAAATTATCGGCTCCACAACTCAATTAAACCAACCGAGACTATTCGTAAGCTATTGAAACTCTCTGTATCTTACCAAATAAGTAGAAGACATAAGGCCAGTCCAGGTAGAAGCAGATTTCACCAGACAAAGGCAGAGCTATGACTGTCCCCATCTGGGCTCCTGGGATGAAGAGAAAGACAACAATTAAAAAAAAAAAAAAGAGCACATAATAATGCAGTTCAAGACTAATGAAGAGGAAATATTTTACTTTACTGATGCTCGGGTTGAAGTGAAATTAAACAATTTGATTTGTTACTCACAGCTAAGCTTTTTTTCAGTATCAGTATTTACTGAGTTTAAGAAGTTGTGATGATAAAAGTCATTTGAGATAGGATAATGAGGTAAAATTCCAACTTACTGAGAATTATTTTGAGTGGGGGAAAAAAAATTTGTAGAAAAACTCAGAAACTGAAAAGCCTTTGCAAAGACTCCATCGCTTGCAGCATTATACTTTATATTTGCATATACTGTACAGTTGTACTTTACAACGGGACTTGGCAATAAGGAAACGTTAGTAATTTTAGTCGGGATACTTAATATTTTTTATAAACCACTGTTCTTTGTGGAGACAATGGAATGAATTTGAACAATATAGAAGAAAACAACATGCCAGTGGATTGAAATGCTGTCCCATCACAGATGTATTTTCGTTCCATGCTTCAGAAGCACAGGCACTCCTCAACATCCCAAAACATCATCCTGTAGAGTTAGCATCTTGCTACATTAAACATCTTCTCATCAAGAAGATTTCTAGTTTGTGTAGGTTTTCTATCAACAACAATCTTCAGGAGACATCTGTATTACATTTCAAAACAATCAGGTTTTGCAACCTAGTGCTCATTTTGTGCTGACTTGCCGATATACGTGATGGTGAGCAGCCGGCTCCTCTCCAGCGGAGGAGCCCACGCCGCCCACATGGTGTACATTGCAGGAAATGTGACACCCTGAACACAAACAACAGAAGAACATTAAGAAGAACAAGTTATCTACTTATGCAAACCATCTGCAGTCGTTCCTCTGACTTATGGGACATTTGAGTACCACGGTCGACTGTCTCGTACCTCCCCAATCCCCTCCAGAACTCTCACAGCAATGAGATAGCTTGCACCCAGATCAGCCGCCACAGGGGTAAGTAGCGTAAAAACTATAGTTCCCAGAATTCCAAAGCCCAGCAACCATTTGGGTCCAAAGCGGCCAGCCAGGTATCCTCCAGGTATCTGCGTCAGGATGTAGCCATAGAAAAAGGAGCCCAGGATCCAGCCCTGGGTCTCAGAGTCCCAGTTGTACACACTGGCCTGTGAAACGAAGGGATGAAAGGAGTTAAATGAGCAAACGTCTGACTATAAAATATTATTAGTCCTTTATATACACTGTTTTAACTCAATTAGACTTTATTCCATGCACAAGACTCAAATACAGAACACAAAGCTGTAAAGTTAGTTTCATCTTTGCAGTGAGCCCTAAGAGGAGCGTTCTGGTACAACACAAGTTCTTCAGTAAAACCTTTTGATGGGCCGCTCAGTAAACTGCTATCACAACATGACAACTGGGGTTACACTCCCAGCTGTTGCCTCCTTACTTTCCATTTCTACAACGCTGCTATATAAAATTAGAGCTCCTTAAATCACTAAAAAGAAGGTTTTAATTTGTTGCATCCCCTTCAGCTGTTACGTTACTGCTCACCGTGCGGTTGTGTTTGAGCTGTGGAGGGTTGCCGTGAGCGGGGCACACTGTGCCGCTGTGGTTGTTGCTGGACTGATGGGTGCTGTTGAGCATGTCCACCATGGCCACGCTAAGGTTCACCCTCAAAGAGTAGGCCACGAAGAAGGCAAAGCTGGAGAGCAGCGCCAGGCTGTAACGTGAGGAACAGCACACTGGGGCTGCAGGATGACAAAATAAACTAATCAAAGGACATGGGAGTGAAATAAATACATGTTGAAAACCAGAGGTGATATTAGTGCACTATGAGAACAGTTGTGTTCTCCTGTAAGAAGAAAAAAAAATCTGCACTGAATTGATACAAAATACCTACCGAATGATAAATATGATAAAAAAATAACAATAAAGCTTAAACTGAAGGCACAAAGAACATCACATGATTCTAGAAAAAGTTTGCAACATAGAGTGGTAAAGATATAAGTGCATCTAACAAAATATTACATTGTGAAGTTTAGTATTTTAAGCCATAATCATCAAAATGACAATAAATAAAGGTGAAATATTTTACTCTGTGTATCAATATAAGTTTTACTTTATGAAATGACTGAAAAAAAAAAAATCAAACTTTTTCACATTGTGTAGATGCACCTGTAGATCATTAAACTGTCAAGCTTTTACACAAACCACGTGTTTCAGTGCTGATCGTGCACACAATGTGTCATCCATCACAGACGATGCACATTTCATGAACACAAGTCACAAAACGACATGAACTGTGAACGCACTGTCAAACCGTGTCTGCAACTTGTGCACGAGAGCGTGCGTGACTGTTCCCTGCAGGTGCATGTAAAATAACGACCTCACAGATTCAGGTAAAATTGGTTTGAAGGTACTGAAGGTTCTAAGACTGGACAAGTTTGGAGAATTAGCTCTATACATTAATAATAATAATAATGGCGACGCTGGACAGTTTCCTGTTTAGTCACAATGAAGCAGATTAATCAGCTGCTCAAGAAAACGAATATCAATGAAACACAAGTGAAACATAGGGCGCTGTATGAATGTGTTAGCCTGTTGTTAGCCGCTAGAAGTTGTCTCACCTTTCCGGAAGTTGTCTTCGTGTTCTCGGTGGAGCAGCGGTTTCTGCTGCTCGTCCCTCTCCGCGTCCGAGTACCGCTCCATTCAGCCGGCTGAAGGTTTCCACAAAGAAGTTACTGAATCACAAACACAATGACGGCCAGACGCATCACCGAGGGGTTTAAACACCGAGTCAGCTGAGCGCGAGGGAAGATGAGTCACGTGATCAGTGTCAGCGGACCGGATGTGGCTTCAGATGAGAATTTGCCCTGGGTTTGGACTTCAGGTAGTAAACAGCTGACCTGCAGAAGGTGATTCAACAACTGAAGGAAAATAAACACGATAAGACTGATTATTCAAAGTTTAGTAAACTATCTAAAAT
>JARVGQ010000001.1:53791854-53802549 GCA_031762355.1 Hypsolebias martinsi | reverse complement strand
AGTCTAGTGGTTCTACACTTAATGCTCCTCAACCTCCTTCCTGAGGGGAGTGGGGCAAAAAGAGTGTGTGCTGGGTGAGTGGGGTCCTTCCTGATGCAGGTGGCTCTCTTCCTGCATCTGGAGATGTAGATGTCTGTGATGGTGTATGTGAGAACAAACCATTGCAATAGTGCAGTCTAGACATGACAATTAAATGAACCAGTTATTCTGCATCATTTTAAGATAAGCTGTTCCTAATTATATCTGTACAAAGATCAATCAATGCTTTATCACATTCATACACATATGGGACGCACATAGGAGGCTTTGAGGGGTTCAATGTCTTGCCCAGGGACAGCTCAGCATGTGACTGCTGCTGGAATTGAACCCCCAACTCTTGCATTGGAGGACAACTGCTCTAACCATTCAGCCACAGCCGCCCTAAATGGTGCCAGTGGACAGCTGGGTAAAGACACAAATCACCCTCACCCCCACCCCTGTAGGTAACCTTGAAAACATTTTCCTTTCCTCTCTGGACTCAGGTTCAGCTGGTTCTGATGATGTGAAGGGGAGGCCCAGGATGTTTCCTACAAACGAAACTTTTCATGTCAGAAAGTCAGAACAGCTCAGAACATGGACAGAACAAGGCATGAAGACTGTCCTCCAAAGCTTTGTAATAAATGAAGTCTACACCTGATCGTCCATGTTTTTCTACGACAGTCTCCTCTGCCTTGTTTCAGAGCGATTTCCTGGACTTCTACGTTTCCTACCTGAAAGAGCTACCAGACTGTCTGTCAGTCATCAACACACTTGCTTCCAGCTCCGTGAAGACGTCTGCCTTCTTGGAGGTAAAACCGAAACAAAGATCTGAATGTAGAAAATGTGATTTTAAAAAAAGGGGGTAAAGTTATTTAAATGTGCCAGAACTTTATTGCAACCGAAATCAGAAAAGCAGCTCCCATTTCCGTGTGTTAAAGACCCTTTATAGAGGTTATATAATTACAGTTTTCACCTTCTGTTCCGTCTGCTCTACCTGTGCTCTGACTCGACATCAGAGCGACGTCATCGGTGATGAATCCAAACCGTCCCTTCACACACTGCTCCTTCAGCCAGTCCAGAGGATCCCAGAGTACCTGCTGCTGCTCCAGGTGAGACCATCACAGCTTACCTTTTATTTCATATAGTTGTAGTATAATATACTGGAGTATATAAGTATATTGTGTGTATTTGTATGTGAAGGGGCTTATGAAGCAGACCGACACAGACCACCCAGACTACTACCTGCTGCTGGTGTGCATCCAGCAGTTCAGGTCCTTCACCTCACAGTACCACCACCTCCTTCAGCACAACCAGGAGCTGCTGCTGCTCAACCGCAAGGAGGTGAAGAGGTCAGGAGCCACACACGGCAGATAATAATCTGTTAAGATGAGCACAAACTCATTTTGAAGCTGACCTATCACCTGCAGGTCTACAATGAAGCAGCTGTTGAAGACGGTGGAGAGTGGGATTCAAACCAGCAACGTTGGCTCACCATACCCTCTTGGCAATTCAATGCTGTGAGCAGCTTCACGAATGTGTTTGGATGTCTATATTTTACTGAAAGATGAAGACACAGACCCTTGTAGTTGCACAAAGTGTACAAGGAAACAATCGACAAAACGAACACACATCTGCTAACTTTGTTCCAGATGTTACGTTTCTGCTTTAAACAAGACTTCTTAATCTTCTCTATTGCCCAGGGAACATGCTAACATGGTTAGGCGCAGAAAGCAGTGTCTCCTGGAACAAATTCAGTCCCACCGGTTCCAGGACTGGAATCGTAACCAGGACCCTGAACATCATTGTTACGACACGGAGTGGCCGTCCCACCTGCCTCGCTTCAGCCCGGATCTGGATTCAAGGACTCAAAAACCAACAGGTCTGTGGTCCCAGGAACTTTGAATTAAAGGACTTTTAAATGGGAGAGGCCTTTACAAGATCACTGCCCTTCATTGGCTCTTTTGCCAGTTATTTATATTGTCTGTTAGCAAAATATCTCATGAAATAGTAGATGGTTTTTAATGAAAAGCCCTGAAAGTAAGCGGCCAAGGCACTAAACGAGTCATTTTTATGGTTATTGAGCTATAATTTGCTGTGGTGGTAGCGGAGAGTCATCCCAATACCATACTCCAACACTCACAGATCTTGGAAATTGATTGTCATTTGATGCCAACAACATCATTAGGTTCAGTTCATTTTATTTAAATAGCGCCAATTCACACCAAAGTTGTCTCAGGGCACTGAACAGGAACATTCACACACATAGAAAATCTAATTAGTAAAGTTCTCTGTCTAAGGAAGCCAGCAGACATGTGAAATCTTCACTTCGTCACAATCTCACATCCTGAGCAAGCACAATTGCAACAGTGGAAAGAAAAAAATACCTTTAATAAACCACCTGAAACTCAGACATGGTTTTTTCTTCATGTAGTCTTTGAAAACTTTCTGGAAGCACCCCTGCATTTTGAGATATTTCTGTTTGAACTTGGGCAAAAACTCAGATGCGTTTTTCCAAAGTAGCCAGCTATTCAGCCACTGTTTCCTCTTTCAGGTCTTGGTAGCATCCCAGAGAGTGAGATATCAGAAAGGTCACATGAGCACAATCGGCCCTCCAGACCCTCTGAATTCCATCAAGTCCAGCCGGGCTCTGCTCTGGCTGATGCCATCGAAGAGTTCCTTCTTCCTCCAGACCCCCCAGGGATGGAGACCCTCTATGATGAGGATGGCATCTCCCTTCATGATGCACCTCTGTTCGACCACTGCTCATCTGCTTCCTCAGACTCCTCCATTGACATTGCCTTTGTGAAGTGTCCCAAACCCCCCTCAGCGTCGCACCACGCCGTAGCAGCAAATGTGCCAACAACCGTGTTTGGGAATGGTGGGAGTCACAGTTACAGCAAACTGCCCAGCCGGGGCTGTGTGTCACCGGATGAAGCCGTAATGACACGCTGCCATCTGCATCGACCCCTCCAGGCCAGCCAGCGCAAGAGTAAGGTGAGGGTATCTGCAAAATGTTCTCAGAGTCTAGCTACACGTGTGCATGCAACTTTTTCTTCTTTGCTATGTAGTCGTTGAACGGCCTGCAGATGGAGAACACCATGAGCGGTTTGGATGCCGGACCTCTGTCAGACCACCCGCAAAGGGGTGCGCTGGGTATCCATGCCAAACTGGAGCGTCAAGGCAGTAAGGGCAGCAAATGTTCCACCCCGCCACACAAAGTCCAAAGCCCCCTGGGAAACATGGACAAGCAGAGCTCAGATCTTCATGGACTGCTCAGCATTGTAGGTCAAAGTAACAACACTATTCGCCTGTTGACAAATTACCACACAGCAATCTATAGCCTGGACAAGCAAAAACCTTGTTTAAACTTTGACCTTGATTTGTGACCTTGACTTGTATATGAAGTTTTGTTAAATTATTTTGAAGAGAGCAGAAGTTATGGGCGCGATAAACTGAAGAAATAAACCTTAATGGAAACGAGAGCTTTTGTGAATGACGTTTAATAAAACATGGCGTTCCCCCTGGTCAGGACCCTGGCAACCAGTCATGGGTGGACGAGCCAAAGTGGAGGAGTGGGACCGAGGAGCACAATCACACACCCCTCAGCGAGAGGAGTCGCAAAGACAAGGGAGGATTCAGGAGCTCGTTCAAGAAACTCTTCAAGAAGAAGTAAGGATCATATTAGTGTGGACTTCCTCGCAGGTTCTAGAAACAAGAGTTTGAGAGAAAGATGTCAAGACAAAAAGGCACAATACAAGCAGCATTTTGTTAGTCGGATGTTGAAATTTGCCAAATGACCTTTAACTTCACACTCGGGTACTAAGTTGATCATTTTGTCTTTCAAACAGGACTGGTGATGAAAAGAAGGGAGGCGAGAAAACTCCTGAAAATCTAAATAATGCTGAACACGAAAGTGTGGGGAAAACCCCCAAACTGGTTCATCTGGAGCTGAACCGCGGCACTGCTGTATAAACTCTCTTACTGGACACACGTCACAGTGGATAAATATAAGCTATTTAGAATGGCAATAATTTCCACTAAATATTTACTACTGTAAAAACATTAATTTATTTTAAAGACTGAATCATACCTGACCTTTACACTGAAGGAAGCTCTTAATTTGGCTCCTCTTTGACTTCTTTAGCCACATTAATGGTTAGTTTCACATTTATTCTACTAAATTTGATGTACTAGCAACAAAGTGACACAAGCAGTACAGTAATTTGGATTTAATGACATATATATATATATATATATATATATATATGATTAAAAAACATGTTTTTTGTTTCTTCTTGTAAAATTAGACTAATCTGAACACATTTCTTTATTTCTTTGGGGCTTTTAAGTTTATTTAGATTCCACAACTTACCGGTAACTATAAAATGTAACAACTTGTGCTTTGTAAGTAGCTACAGAATGATGTTTTTAAAGCTAAACTATAAAATGGGAAAAACTTTAAGCATAATATTTTCCTGCAAGAGATAAAAGCTATTCAACTAAACTTCTTTCATTTAGATCATTTAAATTTTTTTCCCTTAAAGATTATAACTACTGTATTTTTGGACTATAAGGTGCACTTAAAATCCTTTAATTTTCTCAGAAATCAACAGTGAGCCTTATAATCAGGTGCACCTTATGTATTAATTCTGGTTGTGCTTACTGACCTCACACCGATTTTATGTGGTTATTGTGAATTAGTTGAATAGACTTATCTGTTTTGTTTCGCTTAATGTGCCTTATGTATGAAAACAGACCCATTCATTGATATTGTGCCTTATAATCAGGTGCGCCTTATAGTCCGAAAAATACGGTACCTGAAGAGAAATTTAGTGTCATGGCTCACTTGGCGATTTGATTGCTTGACAGCAAAGCCTCACAAAGAAACTCCAAAAAAGTGCAGAATCTGAGCAATAAAACAGCTGAGTCCATTAAATGCAGATTTTATGCAAATCCACCTACTGTGGATCCTTTGTATGGAAAGACAAGTCTATTTTAGCTACGTTAGACTACATGATGCTATTATTTAATATGCACAGCCTGACAGATTAATGCAATTAAAAGCTACTGAACACATAACTAAGACTGCAGTTTGTTTCATTCATGGGATTGTAAACTGGGAACAATTATTTTTTTGAAAACAAAGACATTAATCTGCTTTTGTGTAAACGCTGAAGGAGGTGGAGAGGAGCAAGAAGCTAAAACGCTGAAATAAACTTGCTTCAGGCGCTCGTCTTCTTTCATAAACGCTTCCTCCTTGTGTTTTCTGTTTAATTTCATAAGAGGTGGACACAAAAAACAGAAGGTTGTTAGCAAGGATGTTTCTGACAGCATCTTGACTAATCATAAGGTACGAGTATAAAAGTTTTCAACACAGCCCACACAAAGTGAAAAACACCAAGCGCCTCGGTTTCATCTTTTTAATGTGTTAACCTGCCATCTCATAAATCTGTTACACTTCTGAAACAAAATATAGGCAATTATACAGTATGTAAAACAAACCCATTTTTATTTTACACTATTTACATTTTCGAATTGCATCATGAAAACAAAAGACAGAAATGATGTAATGGGGACAGAACAGACGTCAGCTGCTGCTCAAACAGCTTTTGGGGAAAAATAAAACAAAATAAAATTAACACTGATCTGCTGTAAGGACAAAACAGGCGATGCTTCCATCAAGAAACCTCAAGACAACAATCTTGACGCGAATACGGTCGTTTTTAATCCAGGAAACGCATCTCAAACATCCTAACGGTGACTTCTTCTACGTAATATTGACCCAGGTTAAAGATGTGACGAGAAATGCGAATTGAAAAAAAAAAAAAAAACGGACACGCTTTCTTTTTAAAGCTCGTTTATAAGATGAGAATGTCATTTATTTTTCTGAACATGCTTTAAATCATAAAATCTGTAAAGAAAGTTCAGTCTGCGACTGCTCAGCTGCTTCAGCCATGAGAAAACCACTAAATTAAATTTAAAACTACGAGGATATTTTGATTTGCAGCAAATAAAGCAGTCAGTTGGAGAGGAAAATCTCACATTCTTGTAGTGTCATAATCTATCTGACTGATGCTCCAACTGAAAAGATGCAGAGACCTCAGATAGTTGCAGAGACCAAGTTAACCCCGAGGTAGACCGACTAAACGTGACCATAAAGTTTAACACGTTTGAGCACAAAACAAAAGAATATAAACTGTTTGGACATAAACAGAGCCTTGATTTATTCAAGTCTGAACAAGTTGTGTAAATTTATGTTTAATCTCTTCTGCTCAACAAAACGAACTCTTCCACGAGTGTGACGACCTCCTGATTTATTTGTCCTGAATTATCTGACTAAAAAGGGCTCAGGCATAAAAGGGGCAGTTCATGCATTATCTCAGGGGTGGGCAACATTTTTTTTCCCAGAGGGCCAATTCAAGTATTTAAAGCAATTGAAGGGCCACATAGAGAAATAGTAAATAGATTTTCTGTAAGACAGATAATCTGGAAGTTATTTCAGGCTTTATCTTATAGCAAAGTTAGCATGCTTGACAAAAATATGTCTCTTAGAGTATGACATATTCTTTGTAAATTGGCTCTTGAGACTATTTGTTTTTTAGCTTTAATATGTAAAAAAATAAAAATAAAAAATAGAATATATACTTGCTTTTTGGAGTAGTTAAGGTTCAGTAGTTCTGGAAACAACTTCAGGAAAACATTTGTGGCATTTCTTAATCTAAAATTTTTTGATGTATTTGTCCAAGATGTTTAATTTAGTGTTAAGTTTCATTAATAAAATGCAAGTTTTCATCTTGTTTAGAAGTTGTTTTCATTTAAGAACGAGGGCCGGATTGAGATTGTCCAAGGGCCACTTTTGGCCCTCGAGTCATATATTGTCCACCTCTGTCTTGTCTGTTGAGCCACAAGGATTTCCGGTTTAGTTTAGCCTGTTAAAATATCTGCAACCACGTTAGGATTTAGTTGTGATTTACTGACATTTACGTATTTTCCTCACTGACAGCTCCAACACAGGTGGAGTCAGTTTGAAACTTCTTGTTCCACAAGTTGTAATCACCGATTCTTGTTGGCTGCTGCAAGTCAAAACGTTAAACCTGATACACACACCGACAGGTGGCGGTAACGTTCCTATAAGCTCGTTAAAATGCAAAGGAGGCGTTTTTGATCGTTTTTTTTTTTTTTTTTTATCAATACTCATCTAATCTGTTTCCTGTTCTTCAGCTTGAACACGCATGGACAAGATGACAGCATGACGGAGGAATAAACTTTTAGAAAGCGAGACATAAAATAAAAAAAAATAAATAAAAGCACATTTCCAGTCTGGAGGATTTCTTTCTGGAGGAGAGTATCTGAGCTAAACTAAGATTAAAGTCTTCAAGTCGCAGCTTGTGAAGACTGGTAGTGTAACGCCACGCGGGTGTGAATATACATGCATATAGTTTGAGCTCCGTTAACAGATTTCAGTCTTTAAAACAGTCACAGCAAAGTAGACTGACGTCAAAAACTTCTCCACTTGCTACTTCATCACATCAAAATAAAGGGAAGCGTCGGGACTTACACAGAAATAATATGCGGCAAAGCTAAAGTCAAATTTTTTTTTTATATTTTGGTCATTTTCTGGGTCACGTCTAAACAAAAAAAAAACAAAAAAAAGTGAGATATTATTCAAAATCTATTTAGTAATAGGCGACAGTAGAACAGAGATCTATTGGAGTACTGTACAGCGTTTATCGCCTTTTATATTCTTTCTTATAAATCAAAAACAGCTTTTTGTTTGATGAAAAAAACAAAACATTTCTTGTCCTTATTAATTACTTAAATATTTCCTGTTTGAATATACAACAGGCCAAATCACAATCTCTATTATTTCTGTGTAAATCTAGCTCGAGTTCTTGTTTTCCACATCCATTGTTGGTCCTTTAAAGTAGCCTCAACCAGGTGAAGACCAGACCTGTACACCTGCATGTGTGCACACACACATACACACACACACACCTACAGCCATAAACTGCGCATACACACAAGGTCATACATGATAATGACATCACATTTATATGAAATACGTTTCTCTCTGTGCAAATTTTAAAACACCAGTGGTTCGATACAAAAAAAAAAAAAAAACGCATTAAAGGACATGTTTCTGATTAAAATGACATAAAATAAACAGAAGAGGATCGTTTGAAAAGGACACAACTCCACTGGTCTGTTGCTGCGGTGCAAAACGAGCAGGAGGTGAAGGATGGCGATGCATGCAGACTGAAACTGACCGAGTGCCGTCGCTGCCTGCGTTCGCTCAGCGGGATCATCAGCCGTCAGGTCGTTCGGAGAGAAAAGTCAGAAAACTAAAGCTGTCCGCCTGAGAGGACCTGAGCCCCACATCATTTACTGCCCCGGGACTCCTCCACACCCACACTGTCTCTTTTTGTCTCCACGGCTTTACAGAGCAAATATTCACACGTATCTACACAACCAGCCTTTTAGTGTTTATCAAAAAAGAAATATTTATATTTACAACAATTAAATAGAGGTTGATTAAGCACTTGCGTGGTGTAAGAATGGGTACTGGAACTTGACGGCAAAGAAAGTGGCAACAATTGTGAAGTCCTTTTTTTGTTTTTAAAGAAATAAACAACAAATCAGAACAGTCATCCGGGGTATTAAAGTTGCATCATGCTACAATAAATAAAGGGAACGTTAAAAGAAGAGGGGGACAAAAAGAATCTTGGGATGACGGCCTTTTTGTGAAGCTTTAGCACGAGTAGCAGTAGTATTAGTTGTAAGATTAGTATAGTGTTGACTGGATCGCTGTGCTGTGCGCTTTTTTTTTAACCCTATGTGGAGTCAGCGGAGGAGATTCAGTGTCTCAGAGAAGAGACCACAAGTGTCTCAATCTGTTGTGGCAGCTTAGACCAGTTCTATGTCACAAGTTGATCTGAATCCCACCCGTTCTGCCACGACACACAGCTTACCGATACACGCCCTGGTGGATTTTAACAGGGGTGTGAAACATGGATCCAGATCTACTCATTTCCCAGTGAAGAAGCCATCAGGTCAGACAAGGAGGTGGAGGCTGGCGAGTGAAATGTGCAGGCTTGGGATGAACCACCAGCTCGTACGTCCGTTGTCTGCACAGCGACGGGGTGTTTCGTTAGTAACATGCACGCTGGGGGCTCAGTAGCTGTTCTCGTGTCCCGCCAGGATGTAGAGGTTGCTGTGGGCTGTAGGGTTATCTATTGGCCGGCTCTCCAGCACCACCACTCTGCAAAGACACACACACGCAGGCAAACACACACCAAGATCCAGTTGAGTCAAACAAAACCAGTTTGTTTTAGAATGCTTCAGGTTAAATACCATAAAGTAAAATAAAGAATCAAGGAAAAATAAAGACCCAGCATTTACATGAGCAACATTTGTCACCAACAAGCAAGCCACAAAGGTTTTGATACAAGCACGTCGGACCCGCTATTTGGAAAAAAGCAGCACAGAGGAAAAAAAAAAAATCTGTTCACACCGAGGAAGACAAGAAGACTTAAGTGTTTGAGTCTTAACTGCAATGACCTCAACGAGCAAACAGACACCAACATGATCCAGAACAATCAGAAATAGTTTTCAAGAACCCCAACAGGAGGAGGCGAGGTGTCTGTGGCCTGTGAACAGTGACAGTACCTGGGCAGGGAGAGGCTCCTGTCTCCAGCCTCTGGATGTCTACGATCAGCACGTCTTCAGTGATGACACATCAGAGAGCATGTTAACAGTGTGCCTGGCTGTGGCTAATGTCAGAGCTGTTTGCACAGAACCACTGCAGTTGTAAACTGTTTGAGATGTTCTGGTGGCATGTTGGAAAACAGACATCTGCAGGATTTCTACCCTCACAAATATTACAGCTGGCATCATAAAACCTTCATACAATTAGCAAGTGAGACGATGTGACTGTGTGCACGTGACCAAATTTAATTCTTGACTAGGCCCGTCCCAATAAACAATAAATCAATCGCATGATGACTGAAAAATTATCAATCTCATTTTCATTTATCGGCTTTATTGTTTCTTCATGTCTCTCTCTTTCTACTGAAGACACTGGATGACAAAAGGCTCAACTCCAGTGTTCTTCACTGACCCCTCCCTTATGCTTTTCTCTTTAAAATCTGTTTTAACCATCTAAAATGGCATTTCTGGATGGTTAAAAGCAGCTAAGCTGAAAAGATAAGCTACGAACTAAGCTAACAGGCTGACTGCAGAGAAAAAACCTCCGTCTTGTTGAAGCTCCTAAATTCACAGTTGAAACCCGTGCCTTCATGTAAAATATTGTTTTCCTCTGCAAAAAGAAGCGGAGAACTTGTTTACTGATTTTTTTTTTAATTATTATTAAAAGCTTTGTGTTAAAAATACTAAAGATCTCAAACCACACCGAGCGTACGCCATTTTGAGAACCAAAAAATGGGAGAGAAAGCCCATGTCACGGTCAAGGGGCCTCCCTCCCATTTTTCTTTAAGCGACACGCTGCTCGTTCCCTCACTATCCATCCTTCGGTTCAAACAGTCTTATACTGCCATCCGGTGGTCAAAAGAGGTAATATACACAAAAATTAACCAACGTTTCGTCTTAAATTTGACAATAATTACTAATTATTGTCAAATTTCAAACAATATTATCGTTTATCGCAATAATTTCTGAGAC
>JARVGQ010000001.1:53711495-53724669 GCA_031762355.1 Hypsolebias martinsi | reverse complement strand
ACAACCATTCACTCTCTCACTCACACCTAGAGACAATTTAGAGTTACTAATCAGCCTAACATGCATGTTTTTGGTCTGTGGGAGGAAACTGGAGTACCCGGAGAAAACCCACACATGTACGGAGAGAACATGTAAACTGTACATATATATTAGTGTGGCTCTATGATGTTTATAACAAAGCATTATGTTTCATAAATTGTTCTTACATATTCTTAAAATATTTAAATGGAAAATGTATGTATTTAAATCTGGGGGGGGGGGGGGGAGAGGAAATATAGAAAGTATTTGACAGGAGATTTTCAAGTAAAAAAAAAGTCTACAAATAATACTAAAGCAGCACATGATACAATTCTATTCTATTTACAGTATTTAAGAAAAGTCATGATTCAGTTTCAACCTTTTAGAATCATTTATCTTATATCAGTTGTAAACACTTAACTGCAGCTGATAGAGCTTCAAATCAAATACATTAAGAGACGGTAATTTTATTTACCTATCTGGACTTAATTCTGTATGCAACAAATGTTGCCATAGTAAAACATTTAATATTTTTTAGACATTTTTGGCAGTTCCTGGAGAATGTCATGCTTTATTTCCCCTAAAGGTGATCAAATAGTATTTGTCAGGGGTAGAGTTCCTTGGAAATGGCAGCAGAACATTCATATTTTACCAGATAATTACCAGTAAACATTAAGCTTTTAAATCATAGCATCATGAATGCAATGTACTGTGTGGGAAACAGCTTTTTTTTTTTTTTTTTACTTAATGCGTGCTTACTCCATTTTCCCCCAAACACCTCCATCACTTAATATGTGCTCTTTCTTTGGCCTTTTTTAAATGACATTTGAGTCCTTCCTCCATCTTCTGTTCTGTAGCACTGAATGACAATTCATAACGTCTGACAGGTGTGGCTGCCACTTCTTTTAAAGTCTTTATCCTCAAAAATAACTTGTGTAAGCAGTGCTAAATGACATCACACAACTTTATAGGCATACAAAAATTACAATCTGGATAAGAGTAAAACAGATGTGAACTTTACAAGACATTACATGTAACTACAGCTGCTTTACACACAATATTCTGGCCTGACAACGCACGAGCCTTTGTCCCAGATGAAAAAGGAACATCTCTTAAAAAAATCCCAAATCCCCATAGTCCATATTTTATCACATAAAAAATGCAACAGCATGGTCATTGTTCCCATTACTGTAGCTAAAAAAATAAAATAAAAAAAATAAAAATAAAAATAAAAAAAACCTGGAAACCCTTGGCCTATATTCTTCACTGTTCAAGACAGCCTTAAAGCAGTTTTTGCTATAATTCCCAAGGACCTACCTTTCATTATGATACATTCTTTAAGAAGGAGTCAAAATAGTAACTTATAGGGGGTTTTCATTTTCAGGGCAACAAAATTATTCAACTGTGGATTTGCATGTTCTCAGTCCATCTGCAGTTCTAAATATGTACCACCAGGAGGCGGTGTAGTTTTGTTGCTGCAGCTTTACTGAGCAGCCGTGTTGTCTCGTTGGAAGTCGTTATTCAGAAGAAGACGAAGAAGAAGACAGATAAGGTTTGTTGTCCGAAACAGTCGCTGTTTTGAAGCTATTTAGTGAATATCGTGCCAGAAAAGCGTTAAATTAAATTTAATAGTTTAATATGGTTTCAAAATATGGTGCTAAAAACGTTCACCCCCCCCCCCCCATCATATTTCGGGTACTTTAAAAATGTATACATGCAGTCTGATTTGTTTAAAATGTATTTTTCTTTAGGGATTTTTTTTTTTAATAGAACCAAACTGCACCACCATGGGCCAGCTGCTCTCTTCAGAAGAACAGTTCCATCAGCTGAAGGAGGCTCTCGGTGCTGTCATTTTTGATGCCATGTTGGAAGGTGCTGCTGTGCCTGACCTCAGAGTTGTGCATCCTCTCCTCCTCACCAGTCAAAATGAGAGAGAGGTCTCCAAAGTCCAGGATCACCTGCAACAGGTTCACTTTGGTTATAACACACCACTTTTTTCCCGAAGTGCCTAAGCACACAAATACTGTACATGAAAACAATTGTTGGCAATATAAATTAAGTGCTTATTTATTTATTTTTTTAATAAATGTAAACAGTTAAAGTAAAAGTCATGGGGCTTTAATGTCTTTCAGAAGGGCCATTAAAAAAAGAAACAAAATTTGTAAAACATTTTTTTCTCATATTGATGGTGAACTTACATTAAGAAGCCTGTAAGCAAAATTTGTGACCTATAATCCACATAGCACATGTCTGATTATCTGGCCAAGTGACTGAAATTAGGTCAACAATGTTGACGTCCATAGAAGAGCTGTTTAGGGTAGAAAAGTTTGATAGTTTGGATGTATTAGTTTGCATTTATGCTTGGATTTGTAAGTAAAGCATGCAAATACTATATCGATATGTTGAAACTGTAAATTCCTGGCCTAGGAGAATGTTCAGATCTTCATGGTGCTCAGCTGCCCTGCTTGGTCCTCAATATTTATTCTTGACAGGTTTTTTTTTTAATTGTTCTCTTTTCTTTCATGTTTAGCAGCAGATTTACTCTTATTTTTCCACCAAAATCATAAAAAAAATCAAATACACTTGTTTGATTCAATCATATTTGCTTTCCTTATATATATATATAATATATCTAGAAAATTACTAGATTATACTCCCTCAAACTGCGTCATTTGATATAATTCAGGATCAACTTTTTTGTTTGAGTTCCTATTTTTATTTTAAACAGACACCCCCGGCACGGGCAGAAAAAATGCATAAAATTCAGATTAAACTTGAAGATGGTGTAAACTTTTTCAGCGAGGTGAGCTTTTTAGTTTAATTCCAAAACACAGAGTGAATCAGCATCACACACCTAAACAGGAATCTAACTCTAGAGCCTCCCTGTGTCATTTCAGTGTCTTTTGGAACAAGTAAACCTAAATTCTGACAGCAGAGAGCACTTGTTTGATGAAGAGATTAGGAAATCTTTTAAATAAGATTGTGTGGGGAATTTAGAGCTTTGTATGTTTTGAGGAGCATCTGAAAAATTAATCCTGAACTTTAGCTGCTGCTTCTGTCAGCATGCATGCTGAGGCATTCAGGGTAAACTGGATGATTTTAAACAAGGTATATGGACACCCAATAAAAAGGCATCACGTTAATCAAGTCTATGTATAACAAATACATGTCAGTGTCTCTTTGGGATAAGAACTTTTTTGATTTTAGAGATATTTTGAAGATTAAAAAAAAAACTGACATTACTACATTGACACCCTGATTCATGCTCAATAATCCAGGTAGAACTATATAAAAAAGCTAAGTCTGGTCCTCTGGACATTCAAAAAACAAAACAAAGATTAAAAAATATATATATATATATATATATATATATACTGTATATAGAAACGTATCGTCTTTCGTCCGAAAGACTTCCTCAGTCTGTTACTACATTGAGTTAAAAGCTAGTTCTTAATCAAAAATGATGCAAAAGTTTCTAACAGTAGCACTAAATGAGAAGGTAATACATCGAAAATGATATTAGGGATGGATACTGAATTTCTAACAAAAAATTATGACCATATTTTTTATTTAATTCAGAAGGACATTTGAGGTAATTTAAGTTCTGTCCTCTAAACACATGCGACAGGTCAACCAGCTGTGACAGCATGAGTGCTGCTGGAGCTGCAAAGGAAAACACAGCGTGGCTGCAAAATGCTTGGTCGTGTGCTAACGCTACAACAAAAGAGTGGGTACAACTCTCACTGATCACTTGAAATCCACTGAACTGCAGCCGCAGATTCAACACGATGAGTGGGAAGATGCTGTTGCCTTGAATCAGCTAAGAAAGAGGGATTGTCCAAAACAAAGCACCACTCTGTTTAAAAAAAGAGCTCTGCTGGGAATTGTAAAGAGGTCAGAAATCAATGCGGCAGACAGCGGGGGACCAATATAATGAAGATAAAACAAGCTGTTAATGTTTGTTCTTAAAAAGAGCAGAAACCATTGAACCGTTTTATATCAGTGAGATTGATGATTGTAAACATTTACCTTCTAATGTCCTTTTAGAGTGACATTAAAAAAAAGTGTTTATTTCTCTTTACCCAGTTACAGAGTGAAATTGGAAACCGGGTGCCCTTCTACCTGAGGGATTTGATTGGCCGACTGTCGGCCTTCTCGGATGATCCGAGCCTGGCCGGTCTGGTGGGGTTAGTGGTCACCATGGTGATGGATATGGCCTGTATCTCATCAAAACAGTCATCAGGAGAGAAAGCGAGCTCAGCTGGGTCATCTTCATGTCAGGTAAAGAGTCACAAATGAGGAAAATTTGCAGAAGCAAAGAGTGCTTCCTGAAATATTAGCACAATATATAAAGTTTTGATCTTTTGTGAATCAAACTTAGCCTTTCATTAAAAAAAGATTACATATAAACTGATGTTTGGCCCTCCAGGTACCTCCAAATATTCTTCTTACTGAAATCTCATCAAACTTGCCTCTACACACGGGCAACACACCAAAACTTTACACTAACATCATAATTTAGCTTTTAGCTTCTACAAAGTGATGCCTTTTACAGTTTTTTTTCTTAAATTATTCAGACAGTTGCAAAGCTCCTGTGTCCATTTGATGTTTTTGATGTAAATTTTGTTATATGAATCAGTCGGAAAGGATCCTTACGGCCTGTCCGAGGCCAACAACCTGCAGCCTATATTTTTTTCATACACATCAGCTAAGTATACTCTATAAAACAATTTTGCTTGGATGCAGCTGGACCAAAAAAGCAGCACATAATCACACACATGCTAGCAAGGACCCAGCATATTTGCAGTTGTTCCAAAAGCCTTGAACTGGTGTCCAAACGTACACGCTGAATAATAAAAAAAAAAATTATTCTAGATACCACTAGGAAGAGCTTGCATACCACCACAGTTTAAGACCCAGAGATGAAAGAGCATTATGAACTAAAGTTACAGGAATGAAAGCAAAATTACAGATAAGAAGAAAATTGTTTAGATGGAAAAGATATGCTTAGGCTCAACATTCCATCAAACGCTCCATTTCAGTTGACGTTTTTTATAAAATGTTCTCATGGTACAAAACAAAATAAAATAAAATATGCTTTTGCAAAACAAATACAATATTCTGTACACACTGGATTTCTTGCTTTGATCAGAGAATCTGGGAGCTTCACGAAGTGATGGACGAGTACCTGAAGCGCTGCAGAATCAGCCTGAGTGATAAAAGCAGGTTAATTCAGGACTCTGTCAGACTCGAGGCCCAGTTCAGCCTGATCCTCACACAGCTGAAGAGCTGTCTGCTGGGGGGAAACTGTGACTCCAGGTAAGAAATGACATTTGAAGTGGATTCAACAACAGAGGGGTATGGAAGGAGGATTTGACTTGGTAGAATGTTTGCTCCACACACTGCTGTGAATTTGAGTGGTCCTTCTCTCTGCTACTTCAGGTCTCTAAGACACTGGGCCTGTGGAGCTGTGTTTCATGCTCAGATGTTAGTCCACCTGGATTGTCTTGAAGAAAAGGCTGAGCCCTTCTCTGCAAGGGCAGCGATGAATCAATACAAGGAAGACCTCAAACAGATCATCCCTGTCTACAGGTAAAACTGTACAATCGGCAAATAATCCAGGTAGAAACATCTAAAAAAGTTAAGTCAGGTCCTCTGGACAGGTTCAAAAAATGAAAGAACAGAGAGATGCATGTATGAATGAATGAAGAAATGGATGGATGGATGGATTAAGAAATGGTTGTATGGAGAGCTGGTTGGATGGATGGATGGATGAAAAATGTTTAGAGAGATGGTTGGATGGAGAGATGGATGGATGATGGAGAAATTGAGGGATGCATGTATGGCTGAATGAAGAAATGGATGGGTGGATGGATGAAGAAATGGTTGGATGGATGGATGGATGGATGGATGGATGAAGAATGCTTAAATAGAGAAATGGTTGGATGAGAGATGGATGGATGGATGGAGAAAATGAGGGATGCATGTATGGATGAAGAAATGTATGGATGTAGAGATGGAAGGATGAGGAAATTGATGGTTAAATGGAGAGATGGATGTATGGAGAAATGGTTGGACAGATGGATGGATGGTTGGATGGAGAAATTGAGAGATGCATGCTTGGATGGATGAAGAAATGGTTGGATGTAGAGATGGATGGAAGAAGAAATGGATGGATGTAGAGATGGATGAAGAAATGGTTGTATGGATGGATGGATGGATGGATGAAGAAATTGTTGATAGAGAGATGGTTGGATGGCGAGATGGTTGAATGGCTGGATAGATGGCTGGATGGATAAATTGCAGAATGAATGGATGAAGAGATATATGTATGGAGAGATGGTTGGATGAATGGATGAAAAAAATGGATGGATAGAGAGATGGTTGGTGTAGAGATGAATGGATGAATATATTGATGGATAGAAAGATGGTTGGACGGAGAGATGGTTGTATGAATGGATAGATGGATGGAGAAATTGAGGAATGTATGTATGGATGAATGAAGAAATGGATGGATGTAGAGATGGATGATGGAAAAATGGTTGGACTGATGGATGGATGGATGGATTGTTGGATAGAGAAACAGAGATGCATGTATGAAGAAATGGATGGATGGATGGATGAAGAAATGGTTGTATGGAGAGATGGTTGGATGGATGGATGAAAAATGCTTAAATAGAGAGATTGTTGGATGGAGAAATGGATGGATGGATGGATGGATGGATGGAGAAATTGATGGAGGCATGTATGTATGGATGAATAAATGGATTGATGCAGAGATGGATGAATGAAGAAATGGATAGTTGAATGGAACGATGGATGTATGGAGAAATGGTTGGACGGATGGATGGATGGTTGGATGGAGAAGTTGAGAGATGCATGTATGGATGGATGAAGAAATTGATTGATGTAGAGATGGATGGATGAAGAAACTGATGAATGTAGAGATGAATGGATGAAGAAATGAATGGAGAGATGGACGGATGGATGAAAAATGGTTGATAGAGAGATGGTTGGATGGAGATATGGTTGAATGGATGGATTGAGAAATTGATGGATAGATGTATGTATGGCTGAAGAAATAGATGTATGGAGAGATGGTTGGATGAAAAAAATGGATGGATAGAGAGATGGATGGATAGACGGTTGGATGGAGAGATGGTTGTGTGAGTGGATAAATGGATGGAGAAATTGAGGGATGCATGTATGGATGGATGGATGAAGAAATCTATGGAGAGATGGATGTATGGAGAGATGCATGAAGAAATGGTTGGATGTAGAGATATATTTGATCTCGTATCTGCACAATGTTCTTTTTGGTGACGTTGGCGAGTGTCAGAAAGTGTTTTAGAACTGCACAGTTTGTACATGTGACACATTGACCATCATTTGATACCCGACTCTCTCTGTGTGTGTGTGTGTGTGTGTGTGTGTTTGTGTGTGTGTCTGTTAGCAACACACCACATGAACCACTTGACAGTTTTGAAATGAACCTCTCAAAAAATAATCACTGGATCTACAACTGATTAACTGTTGAAGTTAGTCCAGTTCAACATGGCTGCCAAACACAAAATTATCTCCAGCACTGCCAGTTGACAGATATTGAGCTAAATTTTGGTGTGGGTTTTAGACAACTGTCATACAAAACATGTAATCTGAGTGTGACATCTCAACTCATTACACGAGATTGTTTGTAGTGCTTTCAAGGTTTGTCCTAAATTGGTCACAAGCTTGTCATTTCTCACATCTAAAACTCTGGCAGGAAACAGACATTAGACAGCCAAAGACAACTGATATGTATTTTCATTCTTTTGCATGTTTTTAATGTTTTACAAACATAAAGAATAAAGTACACTGATCGTGGGAACTAAAGTTAAAGTCATCTTAGAAGTTCTTCAAACTACTCACTCAACTGAGCTCCGACTTTTGGGGGAAAAAAAAAAAAAAAGCTATAATTTCTGCTTCTCTGTTCGCAGTAAAATATTCAGCCTGTCAATTTTTCCACATTATAAGATACATACATAACATAATTAACATTATGAAAGAAACTGACAGCTTAAGTGGAGCTCATTAATCAGTTTGAGAACCGACACCACCTCAAGAATCGAGCTAATAATTCAGGTTTTTGTCCAAATTTATCTGTAAGGTTTTATAAAGTTCATTGTAAAAAGAAAGTTGAGTGAGTGCTGAAGTATCTCTTAAAATGGCACACAAACCTATGATAATTTTTTCAACAGCAATAAGAATGTGATAATTTTCTGTTCTATTTCCATAACAAAGTCTTCCTACCATCCTATCAAACCCCATTCTGCACATTGTAGGAGTTTTAAGTCTAAAACGGTCTGTGTCGTGAAATGTCGAGGAGGTCTTCTGCCAAACTTTGACCCGTCCAAAGATTTGCCAGAAGAGGGTGCTGTGACAGGACTCACTGTGATGGACAGGGAGACGGGGAAGAGCGTGAACATCCCTCTTTCTGTCATGGAGGCAGAGATAGGTAAACCTCGACCCTCTAAAAGATCTAACTGTTTGTGTCTCTTTTAGCTGTGCTGCATTTAACTAAAATAAACTTCATTAACAGGGAGAAGAATGCAACATTCTGAGCTCTCCGATGCCACATATGGATCCTCACAAGTGAATTTGAACTTCATCACCTCAGATCAGTACACTCAGTCATACCTGGAACAACTCTTCTCCAATAAGGGACCTGTGGCAGAGCTGGAAAACTACTTCACTAAAGCCAGTGACCAGCTGGCGAAGCAAATAACTCTCAAGGAAAGTAAAAACATGACAGGAAAGAGAAAAATGGTCGAACAAAGTGAAGAAGTCCATCTTTCAGCGCAGACAGAAGGATCAACAGAATGTCAAAAAGTTGGTACAATGGACAGAAGAGAAGATGGGACAACAGCATGCACTGAAGAGCATGCTAGTTTGAAGTGGAGTATTGTAGAAACACAACCAGAGGGAAGCCTCACTTAAATACATCACCGTTCATCAAGTGCTTTAAAGAACAAGAAGCCAGTTTTCCACTCAAGAGACACCTTCTATGTTTGGGTTTGTTAGTCAGAAAATGATTTGTTAGTCGATTAATAAACTCACAAGTCAGGAGCCATTGCCAGTTTGCTGTGAGTGATTTGAATTTGTTCAACTATAATTTAATGGAAGTTATTTTGGGAAGCTCACCCACTGATGAGCCTTCTTTACCTATGTAAATTTGTAATTTTTTTTGGTAAATCAAAACACAAAAGGGACTCTCTCTCTCTCTCTGTCTGTCTCTCTCTGTTTATATACTGTATATATATATCTATATATATATTCTTTTACTCAACAGTAAAAGAGAAGTCCTACAATCGGAGAGCCCACCGGATCAGCCGAGTGCTGGGTTTTTGAGTTTTGAAAACCCAGACCAACGATGAATGGTCAGTTACAACCGTGAATTGTCGTCCTTCCAGGTAATGTCTCCATTTTTCAAGAGCCCATACAACAGCAAGGCATTCTTGTTCTGTTGTAGAATAATTTCTTTCAGCAGTGTTAAGCGTCCGACTGGCGAAAGCGATGACCTGTTCTGAGCCTAACCCCGTTTGTTGGGTTAACACAGCTCCCAAACCCACATCACTGGCATCTGTATACACGATGAATGGCAATTTCAAATCTGGATGGCCAAGGATGGGTGGAGAGATCAGGTGTTCCTTTAATTTATCAAATGACGTTTGACAAGGCGGTGTCCAAATAAATTTTGCTCCCTTTCGTTTCAGAGCGTTTAGAGGTTCCGTTAAGGTAGAGAAATCAGGCACAAATCGGTGGTACCAACCAGCCATTCCTAGGAATCTCTGAAGCTGTTTAAGATTCTGAGGAATGGGGAATTCTTGAACAGCTTTGATTTTGTCTGGATCTACTGCTATGCCAGACGGAGATATTACATGTCCCAAGAATTTTAGGGAAGAACAGAAGAATCGACTTTTCTTCATGTTTATTGTAAGATTTGCTTCACGTAGTTTATCCAATACCGATTGTATGTCTACACTGTGTTGTTCATAGTTGGGGGAGTAGATGATGATATCATCCAGGTACACAAAACAGTTTTTTTCTCTAAGTTCACCTAACACCACTTCCATTAGTCTTTGAAAGGTGGCTGGTGCATTTTTCAGCCCGAATGGCATAACCTTAAATTGGAAAAGACCGTATGGGCAAACAAAAGCGGTCTTTTCACAGCTTTCTGGATCCATATGGACCTGCCAGTAGCCGCTATTCAAATCCAATGTTGTAAAAACCACTGCTCCAGAAAGAGATTCTAAAATTTCCTGAATGTTCGGCAATGGATATGCGTCTGTGTGTGTGGATGCATTAAGTTTTCTGTAATCAACACAAAAACGTAATTTGGGGTTATTCTTTTTAGGCACCAAAACAACTGGAGCAGCATATGATGATGTAGATGGCTCAATAAGGCCCTTCTCTAACATTTCATCCACATGTTCTTTAATGAGCTGTAGCCTAGCAGGTGAAACTCGATACGGTTTCTGTTTGATCGGCACATCATGAGAAAGATAAATCTTATGGGTGAGTATATTGGTACATCCCAGTCGGGTGGTACATACGTCAGAATTTTTCCGCAGTTGACACAACAATGATTGTTTCCCAAAATCGTCCAGGTGTGCACTGGTGACTGCATTCTGAAAAAACTCTTCATTTGTCCCTAGTATGATCAGATTGTCAGGAGCAATTGCTGAAAAAAAAGCAAGCTGTTGAGGTTCCTTTGGCCATGAAGCAAATTCTTGTAGAAAACTGTATTTTTGGTTTTTGTTGGACTTGAACCAATAATGTTTTTCAGAAACATCAAACTGTAGACCAGAGAGGAAAATGAAATTAAGTCCAATGACAGCAGGGAATGTGAGGTGATGAGCAGACAAAATAACACAAGGTAAGTTTATGGACTGGTTTTGTAAACTAATGGTGATCTCACCCCATCCCAAAGGTTGTCGTCCTTCTCCATCCGCTAAATATAAAGGTCCTCTCGTCCAAGGTTTAATTTCTCCATTTATTTCATTCCACACCTTCTCATTTATCAGTGTATATGAGGAACCCGTATCCAAAATTGCAGGTCCTTTCCAGGAATGTATGCCGATAGGGACTATCAACTGGTTTGGTAGTGAATTTGTTGAGGATGTAGCAGAAAGACAGTGTTCACTAGGAAATTCAGAGTTTGTGAGAGACCCAAGAGTCGCTGGGCCAGGAGCTGATGAGATGTGTGGTGGGTTGTTAGCCGGTTGAGGAGGACTTGAAGGTAAAGGGGGTCTACTGGGCCCAGCATGTGGACAGGCTGCAGGAGAATGATTGCCTTTACAACGCCAACAGAATGGTTGCGATGAGCGATTGTGATTCTGGTTGTAGTTTGGTTGTCTTGGCCGTACTGTATTGTCATGGTGAGGAGGTCTATGTTCAGCTGGCTTAGGGGGTAATTTTATTTGTTTCTTGTGCTCATACTGTTGTTGGTTGTCTCGATCTCTCTCCAGCTGCTGTCCCAGACGAACAAGTTCATCTACAGTTGTTACCCTGCTACTCCTTAACTGGCTGGCCAATGTAGGATTTATGTTTTTCAGGATCATCTTGACAATATCCTCTTCTTCAATCTGGGGTTTCCAGCGTCTGCACAAAGATTGGTACATATATATGAAATCTCTGATGCTCTCATTCTCTCCTTGAACACTAGTCCTCACTCGTTCTGCCAACTCATCCTCATAGTCTTCAGAAAGAAAAGCGGCCTGAAACTGCTTTTGAAATTCACCCCAGGTATGAACTTTGTTCCTGGCTACATCCCACCAGTCTCTGGCTGTTCCATGCAACACATTCCTTAATGTAGCCATAAGTTCCTCATCTGTTAATGAATTTAGAGCCAAATAGTCTTCACACCGCTCCAGATATTGTAGGGGATCAGGGGGGTCTTCTATTTTCCCATACGTTGGGAACAGTAACTTCACAGGGCTTTTTCCCAGGTCTCGACTCCTGTTAAATGAAAAGGTGGTGCCACCTGGTGCTATACCAGGACGAACAGTAGATTCCATCCGGGGTTTGGTGGTAAGCGTTACTGATTTCGGTACACCTTGATACATTGTCTGCACAGTGTCATCCATTATTGTGGTCTGATGGCAGGTCTGCACTGGTTGGATTTTTGTGACCATCTCCTCTGTTACAGATTTGATGGTGATTTTACATGCTGAAATCTCTCCCTGCAAGCGGGAAACCTCTTCTTGCAGAGCAGAAATGCTGGCTGTAATTGGGTTGAGAAGGACTTTGAACTCCTCTAGTAGCTCAGACTGATGGTGTTTCAGTCTCCATCCCAGAGCGGCTTTCGTTTGTGAGAGTAAATATTCCAACTGTGCATCCATCCGTTTATATTGTTCTTGTTCATGGACTTGAATTAATTTTTCCACACTTGTTATTGTTGCGTCCCTCATATTGCTCATCTCCCATTTAATCTTGTCTTTTATTTCCTCCATGGCAGTTTTTAACTCCATTTCTGGAACATCAGGTGTAGCCTGTGTCTTGGGTTGAGCTTGAGAAGAAGGCTGTGGTGCCAAAGGGGAGCCCAACACCAAATCCAGCTGTGTTATTTCCATGTCCAGGAGAGAGTATGCTGTGGAGCATGTTGGGGTCCTCACCGTAGTGGGGGTGGAAGGAATTAGAGGGTGATCTATTTTGTTTGCTTCTGTGCTCATATTTTATTTTACATATATATATATTTTTTTCTTAGTTATGTTTTGTTTTGATTCATCAGTGCTCATCATAAAGTTGTCATTCAAAAAACCTGTCCCATCTGGGGTGCCATTTTTTTGTGTAACGGTAAAAAAGAATAAAAGGGGTGCCAGCCAGGTATCCCTCCTGACAGTTAGGATTAACAAGTTTAAATTGCTTATGTATTTTATTTTAATTTTTTTTCTTAAACCCGTCACACAAGGACCATCCACTTTAATGGTGTTGACCCTCTAACAGTTTGAATGACAATTTCAAATACACACACACAAAAAAAAAAACATAACATCATTCACGTTGTATTTTTAAGTGTCCATGCACAAGATAGTCCCCATTTCAAAAGAAAATTCTTAGGTCTTTTTCTTTTCTTCCACCATCAGACAGGTAAAGGCTCCCATATTTTTACTGCCCC
>JARVGQ010000001.1:53591064-53603114 GCA_031762355.1 Hypsolebias martinsi | reverse complement strand
TTTTATATATTGTTTTATTTAAAAAAAAAAAAAAAAAAAAAAAAAAAAAGCTATGCAATTTAGCATTGTAGTATTTATAAAATACCAATAAAACGTGATCAGTCTAAGCAATCTAACATTCTTTTTGTGATCTTTACCTAACTCATTTTTTTGTCCTCAGAGTGGAAGAATTGGTGCACGAAAGAGTGTATCTCCTCTTTTTACTGGTCCAACTGGGGGGTGGGGCAGTGTTGCTCAGACTCAGCACACAACTTTGGAAGGCTTAGTTGAGATCCACTGTGTTTCCATACTTTTGTCTTGCATACAGTACAGTGGCAAAGTCCATTGGAGGCCACGTTCTGCACTTGCAGCGTCCCCACACGTACCACAATGAACATGTCTGCTGATAATTGGTTTCATTGATTGGTATCTGGGCAGCATGGTAGCTCATTTGCTACAGTTGTAGCCTCTCAGCAAGAAGGTTACTGGATCCAAAACTGGCCGGGGGCCTTTCTGGGTGGAATTTGCATGTTCTTTCCATTCGTGTGGATATACTCTGGTTTCCTTCCAGACTAAAAACATGTATATTAGACTGATTTGTATCTCTAAATTGTCTCTAGGTGTGTGTGAGTGTGTGAATGGTTGTCTCATTTGTGTCTTTGTGTCCCTGTGATGGACTGGAGACTAATCCAGGGTGTCCCTCGCCTCTCGTACTGCTGGACATGGGCACCAGTGACCTCTACAACTCAAAAAGAACGAAGCGGGTAAAGATAATGGACGGATGATTGTTTTCCTCGGACTTCAATGATAAAGCTCAACATCATCTGCACAGCATTATATTTTTATTGGGCTGTTCAATAGGATTTCTTACAGAAAGCATGCAAAAAGTGAAATAAGATTCAACCAAGCAGAAAACCTTGTTGAGCCTAAAGACTCCCTCTGGAGAGCAAGGATCATAATCATCAATCTTGAACAAAGTTGATAAGTATGACCCAAATTAGTCAAATGTGGTTCCAATTGTTATATTCAAGCCTCTGAAATTGAATCTTGTGATTGACATTGTGATGCACAGTGAGGCAGCTGGTTAGCATTGTTGCAGTGCGGCAATAAGGTCAAAGGTTCAACTCCCAGCAGCTCCAATTTATGTCAGACTTTGCATGCTCTCCCTGTGCATGTGTTGGTTTTCTCGGGGTACTTTGGTTTCTTCCCAAATTCCAAAATCATGTAAGGTGTGTTAACATGGAACTCTAAATTGGATCTAGGTGTGAGTGTGAGCATGAATAACAGTTTGTGTCTATGTGTAGCTTGGGATGAACAGTCCAGTTTGTGTCCCAATGACTGGCAATTGATTACTGGTGATGGGTACAAGCTCTTATTGACTTTGCCAGGTTCAAGCTGATATAAATAATGGATGGGTACATGACGTACCGTATCAAGTACCGCAGAAATCTAAAAATACAAGCATAGACCAACTGTTAGACCTATGGTAAGTTTCCCCGTATGGTGTCTGCTTTAAATAGTGATGGGTATGTAGGAGAACAGGCTGCTTGATATTACCTTATTCCACCTTTACACTTTTCAATAATTATACGAGGCTCGTTCGAGTCTGATTTAAATTATTACTTCAACATTTCAAATAAGAAAAGATACACAAATTAAATTGTTGTTTCTTTTTTCTTAATTAATCAAAGTGTCATAAAATGCCCTCATAAAGACTTTGATTAGAGTCTTTACTCATAAAAAATAAGGAATAATATTGATAATAAAGTAAAATAAGATTGTTCTTTGATTATTTGAGTTTAAGACAAAAATAAAATGTCTCTGGATGAGGCATTTGTGTCCTGGATTCAAATTATCAGGATTATAAGTTCTGTCCATTCAGAAGGTCTTCTGGGACAAGATTGAACACAGAGGTATAACTACTATAAATCAACAGATACCAGAAAAGTAATCAACCACCAAAATAATAAAACTGCAAACAGTAAAAAACAAAAAATAAACAAAAAAAAAAAAACCCTATAAAAATAAATTGGGGGTGTGGGTGGGGGGTGCAGGTGACTCTGGGAACATGCTTTTTTTTTGCTGCAGGGAATTTTTTTTTCTTCTTCTCACCATTCTCATTTTGTTGCGTGTGTTCCGGTAGCTGTTTGCTCATATCTCTCAGTCTTATTAATAATAAATTATGAACTAATATGACTCTTGTCGTTTTGGGAGCCACGCATGAACCATGGGCAAAGTATAGATCCTGGAGGTACTCCACATGTGAGAGGTGCTACAGAGGATTCCACAGAACTAATAAGCACATAGAAGCTTCTCTGTAATTGGGCACATTACAGCTGAGATTCTGCTCTTTTCAAAAAAACTGAAACAATTGTGTAAGATTAGGTGAGAGATGTACGGTGAGCGACAGGTGCAAACAAGCTGCAAACAGCTAAACAAGCAAAAAATGGTTAAAACGCATTACAAACACATTAATGATGCAAACTCCCAAACAAAAAACAAATGCAACAGAAAATGCTGCAAAAGGAAAAACATGCAATGACAGAAAATAGAAGAAACATTCAACCAAAAAATGAATGCAAAGGAAAAATGCTGCAAATACCAAACACACACACACACACACACACACACACACACACACACACACACACACACACACACAAGAACAAAAAAAAATTACAATTAAAAAAATAAATAAAAATAAAAAACCCACCAAAACTGCAAACTCCACAAGAAATGGAAGTTCACCAGTCCAATATCATATGGGACCAGACCCAAGTAAATACATTACAGCAGACTGGCCACTGGCCAAACAGTGGATTATTTTAGGAGTTTAATGTGCATCAAGTACTTAAAGCTTCAAGCTGTTTTAAATCATGTCATCTGGACCAGTTTTTTTTAAGTGAGAAATATTTCATCCCCCATCCAGAGGACTGAATCCAGAGGACTTCATTGCTGTCTCAAGCCAACATCCAGTTGGAATCTCAGAAGTAAACTTTTAACCGGTGAAGATTCTCAGTCATCCAGGACATGATAAAATCAAAAAAGGTTCAATACAGAAACAGCTGGACTTTATTTGTGGCAAACATGTGGATATCCTAACTGGGCTTTTGTCAAGTCAGCGAGGAAATCTAGAAAACACACTAATGAACAGAAAAAGGAGACCAGACGAAAAAACATTGTCATCCCTTATGTGGCTTGAGTATCAGAGACCTTCAGAAGGATTTTCAACAAACACAACATCCCAGTACATTTCAAACACAGCAGGACTCTCAGACAGAGGCTGGTCCACCGTAAGGACAGAACACCCACACACAAACAGAGTGGTGTAGTGTATAAGGTCCAGTGCAGCGAGGACTGTCCAGACCTCTACATTGGAGAAACTAAACAGCCTATTCACAGACAAATTTCCCAACATAGGAGAACCACCTCCTCTGGACAAAACTCAGCTGTTCACCTCCACCTCACGGACAAGGGACACTCACTTGAGGACCAGAATTTGCACATTTTGGACCGAGAGCACAGGTGGTTTGAGAGGGGGGTGAAGGAAGCTGTTTATATTAATAGGAGAAGCCTTCTCTTAACAGGGGAGGAGGTATCAGATTCCAACTTTCAAAAATGTATAATGCAACTTTAGGACTGATTCCCAGACGATTTTCACACCTGATGGGAACAGAGGAGCCTCATCTATGAATTAGACTAACAAAGACCTTAAGAAACCCCTACTGTTGTGATTTGTCAATCTACATAGGTATGTGTGTGTGTCTTATCTCAGCCTTTAGAACCTCACTCCCATACTCTGCTCTTTGAATTGAGAAAGCTCCTCGGATGAAGAGCGAGATGTCTTCTGTTACATATAAAGTCCAGTTGTTTTTGTACTGAACATTTTTATTTTATTTTATCATGTCCTGGATTACTGAGAATCTTCACCAGCAAGATGACCACCCTGAAATGTGGGCTTGTGTTGTGCCACAAATTGATTGGCTGCCAAATGGCGGCCATGGTAGCGTGCACGGGAGGACTTTAACAAAAATGTATCAAGATTAGCACTTAAAAACAATAATTTGTTTGCTCAAAATTAGAGTATTGTGTCTCAGTTGAACTTTTCCTTAATAAATACACTTTGACGGTCAAGTCAGCTGCATTTCAAAAATCGGTTTGCAGCTGCTGGAGCGCAGAGGGAGGACTCGCTGTGCATTTTTTTTCTAAATTTATCAAGATAACCACCTAAAAACAATTATTTATTTGCTCAACATTATATTAAAGGTGTGTCTCAGCTGAACTTTTCCTTAATAAATACACTTTAATGGTAAAATCAGTTGCATTTCACCTGGGCAGTGTGGCGAAATGCAGCTGATTTGATGTTTGCTCCAGGAGTTCTGGAGCGAGACGTAGGTGGCTTGGTATGGCAATGAGACACTTGGCTTGCCATATTAGTTAAGGGCCCTCTAGTGGCTGAAAATGGTAGTGTAATATTTTACGTGTCAGAATGAATGAAATCATCAGATCTTACCCAAAAATTGGGTTATAAATATAGGGAAAAATGTAGATTGGTCGCTTTGTTTTATAAGTCACAGGACTTGCAAATTTATGCAACAAGGTGCAACTTATATGGCAAAAGATATGGTAAACAAGTTAAAAAGCAACACTTCTTATTTTAGCAACAGTAAATAAATACATGTCAAATCAGTTTATGTAGAAAAACATTAAAACCCTGAGAAAATCATCTCCCAAAACCTCTTGTAGCTGAAGGAAGAAGCAGATTTCAGCGTCAACAACCTGTGAACCCGTAAGTGCCCCTAACCACAGAACACTTGACTAATTAGTCACCATGTTGAGCTGGATGTTTCCCTCTAGAGCTCGAGATGATCAAAAGAGAAGAAAAACAAATGTTGAACCTGCATGATACAAACAACTAAGCAGCATAAAAATGTCAATGAGACAAATTAAATTAATTGTAACTCGCTTATTTTCTGCCTGCATTTGCATGCCTATTTTACAATGTGCTTTAATGTACATTTGTTATGGTTGTCTAAATGTAACCCAGTGAAGTCAATTAAATATAATGCATATTAAGATAAAAAGATGGGGAAATGTGTACAACTGTTGCAAAGTGTGTAGGTTGAAGAGAAGAGGCTGATTCCTGGACAAAAGAAGACTCAGCATCCATCACCGTTCCCACACCCGTTAAGACACGAAAACAATGAAGCAGCTAATTGGGTGGAAAATTACATTTGGAACAAAGTGTCTAACCTACTGTGCAAATGTGAAAGGTGTCTGGTCAGTATGTGGATGTTTGCAAGTATGAAGCCAGCATGAGTGTGTCATTTGGCTGATTGGATACATTTTTGCTTAACACACATTCACGATATTAACAGACCTTTCGTCTACTGACGTTTCCAAAATGATAAAAACATAAATATGATGCATGTTCACGGTAAATAATAGGAACAAAATTGTACAGACATCTAGGAAAGAAGCTGATAACGCCTTACAGATGTAAAACAGCCTTTCATTCTCTCTCTCACGCACACGCGCGCACACACACACACACACTCACCATCAGCTTTGTTTTACAGGCAGCAAAGCACCGAGGTCATCGAATCTCTCAGAATAGAACTGCTGAGGTTTCAGAAGTAAAACCTGAACATTGTAACAGACTGACAGAACTGGGTGTCTCCATATCCTCACAGATCAAAGCTTTGATTACAACACTCAAAGACATACTTTCTGACAAAAGCTACAGCTTGGACAAGAAAATGGCAGATTACTGCAGAAGTTGAATCCTAAACATCCATTCATTCATCGTCTTGACTCTATAAAGGGAAAAAAAAAAAAAGAGTAGCTGGTGCCCATCTCTAATGGTGACTGGACAAGAGGGTACAGCCCAGACAGGTCACCAGTCCATCACAGGGCCACACAAATACAGGACAACCATTCACAGTTACCGGTACACTTAAACCCAGGGATCATTCAGAGTTGCAAATAAACATGCATATTTTGGACTGTAAGAAATAAAGAGCTCCAAGAGAAAACCCAGAGATGCACGAGGCGACCATGCAAATTCTGAGTTTGCAGGTACTAGCTGTACCTATGACTTCTTGCTGCAAAATATGGAGCTCAATATTCCTAAACAATACTCTACTTACTGAGGGAGGTAACGGATGCTGCTGGGTTCATGTTTTTGGTTTGATCAAGTTGTTTTTTCTTCTACTTGTTTCCTACCATTAACCAGGTATCTCTTGTAAATGAGTCCTCGAGGCTCATTGGGATTAACTTGCCTAAATAAAGGTTGAATAAAGGACATTTCAATTTTTTGTGTTTGTATTTAACCTAATAATTTAGAAATTATGACTGACAAATCAACAGCCATGCTGTAAAAAAACATATTCTTACACTTTTCTTAAGTGATCTACCAGTGAGCTCATGGTGCACTTCACCTACACAACAAAAAGCAGCGGTCATTACACTTCAGCAATAGTTTTCACAAAAGTTGTTTACAAAGTTTACAAGGATTTTCTTGTAAAACCAACCATTTTAGTGGAGCACCAAAAGGAAAACCAAAGTTTATGGACAACAAAAGGACAGATGTTTAGGGAAAACGTTCTGTTTCATGGTTACATAAAGCCTCCAGTTTTATGTTAAGTTTTTGACAAGCTCACCTTACAGCACAAAAGCTATAGCACAAATGGCCATGCAACTAGAAATTAGATATTTACTGGCTTCAGGAGAACACAAAGGACAAACCTTCAGTACAGAACAATAGACTTTCAAGATGACCTCCATGTGAGTCACTTCAACCTAATTTTGCATCAGTTTGAACCTAAACAAGGAATGAAATGCATTTCCTCTGTGATGAAAAACCGTCTGGTTGGAAAAAAAGTATATACGTGTTGTATTTGGGTAAACCTAAATGTTGTGGAACACACACGCTGAAGGGTTGAGTCGGAGCAGGTCGGCAATGATCATGTTCATTTTTGGCACCAGACTTCTATAAACACTGCAATCAAGACGCCAGATCATGGACAACACATGGTGCCTCAGTCTACCTCCAGGTGAACGGGTTATATTATTGTTGCATCAGATTTCCTGCAAACTGACACCAGAATGCAGTACATTCAAAAATTGCATCTTTGCGAGCACATATTTGTGGTCAAAAGCAAAAAGGTGTTTTTTTTTTCCTTCCATTTTTTTTTCCCTGCAATACATACGTGTGTATTTCACAATACATGACCTTAATCTGGATTAACACAAACATTTAAAATTAAAAATTAAAATAAAATAAAAATGCTAGCGGCAAGTCTAGTTCTCGTCTTAGTGGAACAAGGTACTTCCACAAGTTAGCTCTTACTATCAACCAAAATGATAATAAACAAATGAATGTTGGCAGTCAGGTCTATCGAGCTGCAAACCAACAAACTGATTATCTGCTGACAATCAGTGGTGCTTTACTGTATGTGATCTTGCAACTGAAGCTTTACTGTGCTTGTATATCACTTTTCTATCTTATCAAGACACTCAAAGCTCTTTACAATCTGTGCCATTCATCAAGCACTCTACTAAATCTATGCAAAGAATAATCAGTGCATGGATTACATTCATACACTGATGGGACACACATTGGAGGCAATGAGGGGTTCAGTGTCTTGCCCAGGGGCACTTCAGCATGTGACTGGTGGTGGAATTGAACCCCCAACTCTCCCATTGGAGGACGACTGCTCTAACCACTCATCTTTTATTAGTAAGGATTCATTGACTTCCAGACAAGGTTTACTGGATCATACAATACCTAAGGGATGTTTCACTGAGACAAATACATGCACAGTACTTTACATCTAAAGCCTATAGGACTTTTTTTTTTTTTTTTTTTTGAGTCTCAATGTGTATCATTTAGAGCCAAAATGGCTGCGAGCATCTCCCCCAGGAGCCAGAAAATTACAAGCTATTACTGGCTGACACACAAAGTCACCAACAAACACAGTGTTGGGTTATTCATGCGAGCCTCAGAGAAATCACAGCTTTCCTACTTTTCTTTTTTTTCCTAGTGCTTTTATTTCTTTTCTTATTTTTCTTATTTTTTTTTTTTTAATGGACATTTTCTTTCTCATTTAGGTCAGTTTGTTAAACTCCTCAACCTGTGGTGTTGGACCCATACAACTGCTCCAGTTTGAAATAACCAGGTCTGAAAGGGGACTCCTGGAAGAACTACAGGGGTTGTAGCAGCAGTGGGGTCGACTAATTTCTACCGTGAACCCGGCTTGGTGTGACCTTTGATAAACAGCAGCTAGTATTTACACCACAGTGAGACCGATAGCCTCTGCCTTCTCTGACATTTACAGCATCAGTTTTAGGTAGCCTCGGGAGAGCAGAGCATCGAAACGAACAGAACTAAATAAAAAGAACACAAATCAAATATGACCCATCACTAAGGCTCACGTTCATTCGACTTATCCGCTTGGAGATTTCATTTGTATATGAACTAGTTGTTTTAACAAAATGGGCATTATTTGACCACATTGAATGAATAAAGTGAATAAATTGGAATAAAAAAATATAACTGGGAATAAAGTTTGTAAACCAAATTACCATCTGATCCCGGCACAAATAAGCACTTAAACTGTAATGCATTCTGTCACTTTATATAATTTACCTTAAGATCATTTACCAGGTTTTAGTGCCTGATCTACATAAATATGTTCAGTTATTTTTGTTACATTTGCAATTTATGTTTCATAATTTTACTAATTTGGCTAAAAAGAGTTTCCTTTCTGTACAGAGCCACATTCTGACAAAATCTGATAAAACATTTGTGTAAAAGCTAATGGTTTATTTTACGAAAGAATATACTGGGTATTTTGGGAGTTTGGACCACTATACTGAATCTAAAAGACCCTTTAGGCCAACAATAAATTATTGCTGTTACACAGTTTTTTATGTAAATTTAATTTTTACACATTAAACTCCAGCTTTTAATTTCATTTCATTGAGAAACACATGAGCCACTGTGTATGAGTATGTAAATCTCCATACTATTATTGTCCAAGTCAACAATAATAAACGTGTTTAAGCAAGTAGAGGAAACCCACAATTTGCAAACAGATATTTACATATGGCAATAATTCTCTAATAGTGCAATGAAATTACAACTGTATGGCAACATTTTCTCTAATGCCAGGTGGTTTTTGGACATCAGATGGTCAAGTATGTGATGCAATCAGACAGAAACAAGACTATGTGGCAGGAAACAGATAATTTAGTGGCAGGATGATGTGTGCAGTCTATCAGAAAATGACTTTAAATAAGTGGCTGTAGAGCCTCACTTAAGACTTCAGCTGAAATTCATTTGAATTCACATTTGTAGCTTTAGGTTAAATTTAAAACATCAAAATAAATATATAGTTTTTTTTTTTTGTTTTTTTTTTGTTATAGCACCATCATGTTTATAAACCTGTTTGTTGCCGTTTCTTGTTGAAGTTGTTGGAGTTTAATACAATGTTTACAGTTTACTGCGCAGTGTGATGCAGAAAGCATCTATAACAAACATCTGGCTGATGTCATGTTGCACTTGGATTTATGTCTCTTTCCCTCGTGCTGCCTTTGGTCTGAACGCATGCATGTAAAGATCCACAGCTAACTCCAGCCACTATGAAGAACAATTTCTGCTTATTGTAGCAGAGAATATGTTAACGGGGGTTCTGCCTGTGAGCACAATCAAATATTTGCACACCCCTTCCTTCCATGCCATATTGCCGGCGTATATTAAACTCCTGTTGAGGCCATTTTTTTTTTTTTTTGGTAGAGTTTCAGCAGCTTTCACTCCAAGCATCCTAAAGGAAAACCTTAACCCCAATCTGTCTGAGCAGATCTAGTGCAGGTTTTCCCACGGAGAGCAGCTTCTAAAGCCGTTCCAAACTGAGCCACTTTCTGCTTTTACCTGCCGCAGAGCTTTACTTACTGCGGAGTGAAACTGGTTTGATGTTTTGTTTAACAGCTGGAACAACTTTTTACATGATGCAAATAATTTTTTTTTATTTTATTTTATGCCCTTCAACAAATGTATTGTTTGAGACTTTACATTTACAAAAACATAGTTATCATTTGATTGTAAAAACAGCACTTGTGGTTGAAAACCCCTGCGGAGGCACAAGAATTTCAATGTGTAAAAAAGAAGCAACAAATCAGATGTTACCACATTGTTTCTGCTCAACAGCCAGCAGTTCTTTAGTGTAGCAGTCTTGATTACATTACTTCATTACCAAAACAAAAATGAGCTGTTAACAACTGGCTAACCATACATACACTGAAATGAAATAGCCTGCTGGAAGGTGGAGCAAACTGGTCTGCATGCACTGGAAAATCTGCCAGAGTGAAAAAACACATTTTGTTTAAATGTGTGCAAATGTGTCCTTACACTTTTTCCATCTATAAATTGCTGCTCAACTAGGCATGTCTTTTAGCACTTTTTGTTCGAGTCGTAAAACTGAAGCTAAAAATACAGTGTGTGCACATGCACGGAGGAACACGGTAAGCCACGGCACCGCAGTAACAAACATCTGTCATGTTAAGCTAAACATGGAAACTTGCAGCTCCCCTGTGTGTCTGCGCATACAAGTGTGTCTTTCATATGGAAGCACTCAACATGTTGCCACTGCAAACACATGCACGCACAGAAACGAGGGGACGATGAGATAAGCTCCACATGCGGTTTGTTTTTATGTGATTTTCTGAGGGATATCCCTTTTTCCTTCCACATGCACTCAGACACAAAAGACAACCCCCGTTTTTTTTTCCCCTGATGCTCACATTTTTCCCATTTAACTCAATTTATGACGTCTACGGCAAAGGAAACAATTTAATTATAAATGACTCAAAGAGGAAGCCTTGGTTAATTATCGCTCCATCTATATTTATCATATTTAACTAGATGGTATTACTCACCACAAACCAGCATTTTCAATTATTCACTCAGATGAAAACAAACAAAAAGAAGTGGAGAAAGCAGAAAAAACAGGCAGAGGAGGATGAAAGACGAGGGGCTGATTATAGAGTCAGAAAAAGAAAAACTGACGCATTGCTTGATTCTTAAGGTGTTTTGAGTGTGTATACAGTAATGGCTTTCACTCCAAACAAATGGGAAACATTATATGGGCACAATGGGGCTGAAACAAGAGCAGGCTTTGACTCAAAAGCCCCCACCCCCCCACACACACATTCATATGGATAAAAACTTGTTTCAATAAAACAAGAGTTTCAGTCATCCTAGTTCTCGTGTTAATAAGGTGGACCTGCGCAGCTGAGGCTTTGCTGCAGTGACTCGTTGCAGCAGATGTGATGAGGATGAGTCTGTGCTTTTTTCGACTCATGCATGTTTGTGGAGTGACGCAATATTAATGCTACCTTATGTGGTGTACACGTTTCACATGAAAGAACAGAGTGGAGAAACCGAAGCATGTGAAACACCACGACAAATCACTGCAGGAGTGTGTCTCAATGAGCCATTCATTATGGTACTAGTTGTACTCTCATTGTCAAAGTTAGGATTGGATTTTTTTTATATAGGTGAAGTACAGGTTTTGCTTGAAACAAACTTTAGAATTTTACAGTTTCTCTACATTGAGTGCACACATTTCTGTATTTAGAATATGTCACCGTGCTGTGCTTTAATCTGAATTAGTAGCTAACTTTATTCACTTCAAAACTCTGTCAACTCAGAAATACTATAGACATTATGTCAAGATCTGATGGCTACCAGAAAAATAAAAACCTGAGTAACTTTCAATTTTGTACTACTCACATTTATACCAACAACAAAAAAACACTTTACTAATGTTGTATATTGCATTAAAATTTAGTAAAATTGGAGACTTTAATCTAGATAAGTTAGCTCTTTTGATTTAGCAGGTAAATCATCAGCATTGATAAACTGTTTCTTAAAGTGTATGTGACATGATGTTGGAACTATGCATAAAGTGGCACAACATATGTTGTATCATTCAACTATTTTCTTTTTTACAAGCAATATGATAAATCAATGAAAATTTGATTTAAAGGTGATTTTAAACTTGGCGCCG
>JARVGQ010000001.1:53514167-53528531 GCA_031762355.1 Hypsolebias martinsi | reverse complement strand
TTTTTTGTTGTTGTTTTCATTCAATCTTTATTTATACAGGTTAATCCCACTGAGCCTCGGGGACTCATTTACGAGACCTGACTTTTTAAACAAAGATTGATGACAACAGTGGATAACAAGGACACAGATTTTTTTTTTAGCAACTTAATAAAATGGCAATGAAAAGGACAGTCAAAAGTAAAGAGTGGCAACAAAAAAAAAAAGCTAGATTGTAAGTCGGTGTAGAAAACTAAAAACAAGAACATGTCTGCATTGTTTTTTTCAAGAACTTAAATGTTTGAAGACTGATTTTTCATGTTGAAGTTCTCGCAAGACTACGACTTTGTTCTCGTAATTTCATGACTTTTTTCTTGTGATGCATTTTTTTTTCTTAACGTGGCCTTAATACTCAGTCACATTTAGGTTTATGGTCAAACAGGTTTTGTTATATTTTAATAGGGATTTAGTTTTTTTTTTTTTTTTTTTTTTTTTTTTTTTTAACAATCTATTAAAAAAAAGTGTAATTTCCATCTCTCCCATTTGTACATGGAAAATAGACAATCTTAAAAGAAATTTCTGATTTTTCCGTTTTAGGTAGACTATTCACTTGATCCGCCGAATCTGGTAGATTTAGATGATGCCTTGTTTTCAGTCAAACTTGCACATTTTGCTCGATGGTCCTACCTTCTATTTTTATTATTAAATAAACTTTACTGTGTAAAAGTGTTTCCATTTTGTCTTTTGCTTTTACTGAACAAGATAAGCTACTGTAGCTACCTGCTGCAACTGCTGTCGATGCCCTGATTTCAGTAAAGCAAACGGGAGTCGGCCGTTCTGAGTCGTGGAGCGTACGTTTCTTCAGCCTGCATGCATATGGAACTGCTGTTTTTTTTTTTTTTTTTTTAACTTAATATTTACTTGTGCACAAGTGCATTTTTGCCCTTTACATCCAAACAAGCAATTTTGTGAGAAGAGATGAGATCAAACTTTACACCAACTCCTAGCTAGGAAAGACATCTCTTCTGGGGTAAGTTGAAGGTGGTCCCAGTGATGTTTACAGAGGCTCAGACATAAAACAAAACAATAACTATTGAATAAATACAGAAACTAAAAATATAGAGATAGAGGTAAAAAGAAACATGACAGAAAGTAATGCATTTTTTAATAATTAAGGGATCGGGAAATGCATTATAATGGATTTTCTTAATGGTCTATATTTCTCCTAAGGAACATGTGCATGGAATATATATTTATTTATTTATTTATTTATTTATTTATTATTTATTTATTTATTTTTTTTTTACCCTTTATTTATCCAGGTAGTCTCATTGAGCCATGATAACTCATTTTCAAGAGAGACCTGTTTTAGAGAGCAGATGTGGGTTAAGGGCCTTGCTCAGGGGCCCAGGGGGCGTTGAGTGAGGGTGGAGGCAGGTGTAGGCGTTTCACCTTTTTCCACCCACATTGTTTTATGTTGTCGGTACCGAGGCTTGAACCGGCGATCTTCTGATCACAGGCCCACCATCTCTAACCTCTACGCCACCACTCCCCCCACATTTTAATTTAGAAGGATGTTAAATGTGATGCTATCATGACCTTCCAAGGGTTAAAAACTAGTCTTTGACTTTTAGTCAATTTTTCGTCCACTATCTAAATGAAAAAAATATATATATTTTAATGTAATTTTGACCAGGCTGTGAACCAAACATTATAGGACATGTTACACAAATCAAAGCTGAAGTGCCTTTAAAAAAAAAGCCTATACACTGACAGTTGCTGAAAATTTCAGCTGCTCTTCAGCAGGTAACAGTTGCAAATGTTTTGTAAGCTCCAGCTCCAAAACGACACCAGCAAAAGGTTTAAATATAGGTTTCATCATCCACATCAGCATTTTGACTGCTTACAACATAGCCAAAACTATTTTGATTAGAAGTTACCCAAACACAATGTTTCACCTCTTAAGTAAAAAGAATCAGACTTTGACTGATTTCAGATAATCAGCCTTTCATGTGCACAGTTGGTGAACAATTACAAAATACAACCTGATGAAATGATTATCTGCTGAAAATGCACTGTTCTGAAATCCACACTAAATTAAAAAGGTGTGTATTTTCATGGCACACGAGGCGTCATTGAACAGCAGGTACACTGGATTATATTTAAATATTGGGTTTCAAAACATCTCACCGGTTTTCAGCTTGGTTTTGTTCCAAGAGACAGGACAAGTCAGTCCTGAATTTGTAAAGAAAAAAAAATTCAATGACACCCTGTAACTTGACCAATGAATGATTCCCAGAGGCACCAACAAATCACTACACAAAGCGGAGGCAATCGTTCCTGCTTTTTTTTCCCCTTTAATCTTTTCAAAGTAGTACACAAAATGGAGCAAAACTCAGCTGATTGAACCTAAAACTAAATGGAGATAAGACAGAAAGTCAAAGAGAGTGAACACCTTTTCTGCATAAGTTACTAATCTTTGTGCGAAACAGTCATGCATGAATGTTTCCATGAGTCTAAGTAATGTGGTGGCAGAATAATCCAAAGAAAAGGCCAAGCTGACCATATATATATCCCACTGAACATTAACGAGCTGTAGCAGAACAGCAAGAAATGCCGCTGCCTGAAGTGTCTTTTCCACACAATGAGATTAGATCAAATATTTAGAATAGTGAATGAAAGGGATACAAAGAAATATGGAAAATGAAAAGCCACTGGAACAAAAATACACACCAAAGGGAGAGGACTGTTCAAAAATACATCATTAAGAGTGAGTGTAAGTAAAGGGAAACCTAATGAGCCTTCACCTCTCAAACAATTTAAATCTCTATAGTTTTCCACTGAGTGCAAGACGCACAACTAAACTGAAATATGAACAATGCAATAATCCCTGCAAACTGCTAAAGACAAATCAATCCCATTTACAATCACTGGAGTGATGTGGATCATTTTAAAAGCCAAGATTTAATTCCACACATTATGAGGAGAAAACCAAACGACCAAACTGTCAAATCTATGTTGTAAAGGTATCTGTCTAAAACTAATTGTAGTGTGACATTATATACAAGTGTCTACAAGGTGATGAGGTGGATAAAAACGACTGAGCGTAACAAGGAGAATCAATAAGAGTCAATAAGTCAAATCTTTCCAATTCTTTAGTCCATTAAGTTAAAGGCTGAACACTAACAAATATTGAAAAACGTAACATCCATAAGATGAAGTTACCTGAGTGAAGAAACATCTGAAGGAAGGTTTACCCATAGAGCTAATGAATAGTATAATTAAAACAATAATTTACAAAAAAAAAAAAAAAAAAGCACCTAGTTGTGAATAAAGATGTAGAATGTTGTGGATATGAGATACATTCTCTGTAGATGAAACAGCTCCAACTGAGCAACTGTGCCACTAGTGGGACTCTAAATCCAAAACAAGTAGGATTGAAGTCAAACTTTAATTGTGATCAGCAATAAAATTTAACCCGAGGAACACATTTTGCACAGATTTTTTTATTTTATTTTATTTTTAAAATTGCAGCTTAAGCAACTTTTGGCATCACAGGCCAGTCACATACATATGGAGAGCATCTGCCCTCACACGACCTTCAGCTCCTGTTCCATAGACGTCTAAGATTACAAAAAGCTGATGCTTTTCCATAGATAGTGCTGATCTCTTCAAAAGTTGCCAATGGTCCATATTTTATGTAAACACTTATTTTACATGGGGGCAACATTTCCACTGACTCTGGTTGTCAAAGGTAAAGAAAAAAAAAAAAAAACACGACAACGGCAGATTTAAGATTTGGTTTGCACTGGGTGCAACTATTTTGCTGTTGGGAGGTATTTCAGCATTTATGCCACCAAAACTGACCCCTCTTCACTAACTGACCAACAACGGCATGTTGACCTTCTCTGTTGCCCACTTATCTGTTGGCAATTCTCCTAAGATCCCATGACTGGTTTATTGTTTTTATTAGTTCCATTTGTAGTGTGTTTAACCTTCTGGGATTATTTACAATGTGCATTCAATCTATTTTATTTGAGCTGCTGTTTTACCAGTTCTGTGTCCGTTTTTTTAATCACTAAAAGGTAGATCTCAAAGTGCAGTCCCACTGAACTGGAGAAATCCTATTAGTTGTCTATCCATCCATTATCTTTTACCAGCTTCTTACTTTTCGGATCACGGGGGGGTCACTGGTGTCCATGTCCAGCTATCGCTGTGTGAGAGGTGCCCTGGACAGGCTGTAAGTCCATCACAGGGACACATAACCATCCGCATCTAGGGACAATTTAGTTACTGATTATCACTGAATGTAATTTGGTCTATTTTTGTTGGATAGAGTGAAACTGTTGGAAAGAAGAAATCTGGATATAGCCCTGCCTCAAATATAACAGAAAAACAACAATGAGATGAGATGAAAGAGGAAAACTGGGCTATTTATATCTTCTATTCAAAGTTGTAAGACAAAAGGGTGTTTTAGCCCGTATAAAATATAAATAGCAATAAAATCAGACTTTAATTCTAGTTTCCTTTTGAGTTATAAATGTTCAGATATTTCTTATTAACATCTAAGCAGGGCAAAGTTCTCCTCCAAGCCATTTGCCACCATTTCCAACACAGCGAGCCAGTAGTTGTTGCACTGCAGTGGCTCCAAGGCTGGAAAAAAAGTTGTGCCCGTGTGTATGTGTAGTGGTGTGTGTGTGTGTGTTGGGGGGTGGGGGTGGAGTTGCTGAAAGGAATTTCAACTAGTTACAGTTCAGGACATTGATGCTCACCATAAAAATTGAGTAACTGCAGTTTTTAAAAAGGTTGCGAGAAAAAAAAAATCAATTATCTGATCCCATCTCCTCTTAATGGCTAAAATGAAGCATCACTGCAGCAGATTCTAAAATTCATCACCTGCCCTCAGCATCACTGCTGGAGGGTAAATAGCAGTAAAGACCCCTGGCAGCATTTCATTTCCCCCCCACACACACACATGCTCAGTCATGAATAAATATTTCATAGTTCATAGCTGATGCGCTGCAGCTCCTCTGTGTCATAAACCCCACAGATGAAGTCAGCTGGAAGGAAACTGCACGAAAAGCCTTGAGGGTACCTGCAGCTGCACCGTTTGTTGTGCCATATCAGGGAAATGAAAAGCCGCCGTTTGCCTTTAATATCGCGCGTGCCAGGTTCACACCGTGATGTGATGCTGCACCGCGGTTTATTGTGAAAATCCTCCTTTTCTAAATAATTTCACATCTAAGTCTAAAGATGACTATACAGTAACTCCAAATGTCTCTCCAACCTCCCCTGCACTGAAGCGCACAGGCTCTCCATCCATCAGCCCGAGCTGCTCAGTTTGGCGCAAAGGATGGGAGGGAGGCCTGTAAATGGCGCAAATGAGTGCGTTTCACTGCGCATCCATCCTTCAGTGGTTTGTCAGGCACTGCGCATGTTTGCTGCCAAACTTTCACACCTACAAAGGAGGTGAAAGCGTGTAAATCCGAGCGTGCTCTGAATCCCTAACCAGCACATCCCTATAAATAGGTGAGGCTGGCGGCTGGACCTTAAACATGAGAGGAAAGGAAGAATGAGTGTGGAAAAAAGAGGGTGGGAATGAAGGGCGAGTGAGGAAAGGGGGAGCTATCCGTTGGGGGTCTTCACCGGCTGCTCATTTTAAATAATAATAATAAAAAAAAAACATATTCAAACATCAGAAGCTGGTGGTTTACTCTCTGCGGGTGTGCAAATCATTTAAAAAAAAAGGTGAAAAGCGCAGCGCGTGGAACGCGTGGTGGTCGAGGATGAGGAGGAGGCAACGTCTCACATCCAAACCATCCGACGCATGGCGCTTGAAGGTCTCCTGGAGATTCTGCCCTCTTGCATCCCATTCACTCCACTCCCTCCCTTTATTAAAAAAATAAAATCACATCTTGCACACCGGACAATTAATGCCGGGAAACAGTCAGGGACCATGTTGTTCACTGCATTAAAAAGAAGTATGTCCTACCTTTGTACTCAGCGCGCACCCTCAATCCAGAGTTGATAGTAAAAACCAGCAGTATGGCTCTTGCAAAAAGCAGAATGGGGAACAGGAGGAGGAGGAGGAGGAGTGGTAGTAGTAGAGGTAAGCCTGTCGTGGGGAATGGGAATGGAGACGCAGGGAGCTCTTATACTCTGGCCAAGACAACGTATCCAACGACCGAGACGCACAAAGGGAGGGCAGAGTCGTCCGGATTCCCATGCACACACATGCAATTTGTCTTTTTGTTGTTGTTGCCGTTATCTTTGGCTCCTGCCTACTTCTCGTTCCCATGCAGCGCGAGCCGAGGGACCTGTATGGTCGGGTGACCCGAGCGATGCTTCATCAACAGACCTGCAGGCGCTGAGTCGAGGCGCGCGGCGCGGCGGACGTCTTCCTCATTCTCCCCTTCCCGGTCCTCTCCCCCTCCTCGCTGCGCGCAAGGCAGAAAGAGAGAGCAGGAGTGTGCGCCTGTGGGAGTGTGTGTGTAAGAGCAAGTCTCTCTGTCTGTCCCCACACACACACACACACACACACACACACACACACTGAGGATCTGCCTCCTCCCTCTCTCTGCTGTGATCAAGCGCCTCTCAGTAGAGGATGTGCGCCCCTCAGGAACATGTCCCATCATACTCGTGTCTATCCGCGGGAATGCCTTATTCATTCATATTCAGCCTGTAACCTCCTCCTCCCCTTCTGATCAGCAGTGCCTGCCCAGTAATTAAGGCCCTTGAACAGATTGGGGGCCCCTGCTCCCAGTCAAGACCCACCAGACTTCTAGTTTCTCTTGGAACCCTTGAATTATTTGTGCATTTTAAGTCTACATCTCCAGGGACAGAGTCACGAGTTAAAGGATGAAGTGTTCATTAATGGCACCTTTTCTCCAGTTGACATGACTCGTGGCAGATTCAGGAGAATCTGAAATGTTTTTTTAGGGTGGTGTGGTCAATGAGTCACATTCTGGGTCGTTGAGTTACTTTGGTGCATTTATTTTTGCAACACGTTGCTGCAGATGCAACGATTTGATGCAAAAGTGACTTGATGTAAAAGTTTACATGAAAACCTTAAGTCACAGTGATTTTTTCCCCCCTTTCAGATCTGCTCAGTTACATAGCTTGATACAAAAAAAGTTTTTTTATTTTTTATTTTTTTTTTTTTAAGTCCACAATAGCTGTGACTCAGGTGAATCTGAAACGTGCATTTCTGAATAACAAACAGTTTTCAGAAACATCAATCCTGAGTTGACAGCTGATGGAGGGACTGGGTGCATTTCTGTTCTGTCAACCAGGAGAAGATGCTGGAAGAAGTGAAGACGAATGGCATGGGATGAGCGTCCCTTACAAATGGAAAGTATAAAGCTATTTCCAATGGGGGACGTGTAGCCTTGAATCATGGACACCACTGTTTACTGTGTCATTGACAAATTACCTGTAGGAGCTAAACAAGCCACCTGCTGGTTAACACACAGCCTGTGACTCATCTGCAGATCCAACAACTTTATTCCTCACATTTAGATCATTGCATTGAAGTTGTGTGTCAGATTGGGAATATGGTGGTGTTGCTGCTGGAGCTGATCTCCATCTGGCTTATACGTTGTTTGAAATGAGAGTGCAACCTCCACCTGACCCATCTCAAAATACTTCCATATTTACATAAAAAAAATGATTTCATCACAAGTAACCCCTCAAGGAATTTGAGGAAGAGCTGAAATGTTGCGTGATTACAGATATGCTTCATCATTTTAATCGAGTTAAGACCATTTGGAAGTGCAAAGCAGCTTGTATGCCACATAAAGAACAATGTGCAGCCTGCTGCAGGAATCTAAAATATGCTGTGAACAACCTTAACAATTCTGAAGCATCATTTAGCCAAAGGAATTTCTAAACAAACGGCAGCAGATTTTAAAAACACAAGACACAAATACTTTAACATTTTCATTTTTGTTTGCTCTGTTCATTTATACATCAAGAAAAGTTGAGATTTATATTGTGAAAATATTCACTTTCTATAGACACTTCAGCTAAACAGATCCCATGACAACACCAGGATTATCTAACTGGTGTCAGGGATTATGAATCAAATACTGGAGGACTCACCTGTTCACAGACTCCTGACAACCAATGGGGAAACAGAGGTAAGAAAAAAAGAAAGTCAAATAAATCCCATGAAGATCAAACTAACATGAAAAGTGCTAGAAGTGCAAGGTCTCCAAACTGGCTCCTCTTCACGGTTAATTGTGAATGAAGAACAGCTGGGCCGGCGGCAGGTCTCTGAGTCAGGTGACAGGCAAGAGAGGAAAAAATGAATCTTTCTGTGCTCTGATTGTTCACGTTTGCTCAGTCATCCACTTTTTACTCTTTCTTACATAATAGATTCAACGGAGAATGAGGGCACGCAACAAATGAAAAATAAACCCAACTTCCACTTACATACAGCTACAAACTTTATTTTAGCAATGATTAAAAAAAAATCCTAATTCAAACTTTATTCACGAAGAACTTTTAAAACAAAATGCTGAACAGATAAAAAGGCACAACTATAGTATTATGCTAAATAATTTTTAAACTGACCAAAAGAATAGACTTATAAATAAACAATAAAATACAACAAAGGAGGTTGATGTTTTTAATTGTCTGTGTCAAAATTGTAAGCTACATCTGTATCAAATCAAATGTCACAAACAGTAGTATTGGCATTTTTTTTTAATAAGTTGTATAAATTATAGATTTTACCTTTTTTTTTTTTTTACAGTGCTTACATTACAAGTCTCTGTGCATAACTTCATGTAAAGCACTCATTAAACGTCTATAAAGTTAATGTGTAAATGTGAACTACTATAATTTTGTCAAATACAGTGAAAAAGCAGTTTTTTCCCCTAATAAGCTAAATACGCAAATGAAACTTGTACATTTACCGTATTTTCTGCCATAAACCTTGCACCGCCCTATAAGTGGCATCAGTCCAAATATGACGAATGAAGTGGAAAAATACATAAATAAGTTGCTTTGCAGCACACGTTGCATATATTGTGGCCAAATGGCGGCCGCGGGAGCGTGCACGGGAGGACTTTAAACACAAATTTAACAAGATTACCACTAAAAAACAATTATTTGTTTGCTCAAAATTATAGCAAAGGTGTGTCTCAGTAACTTTTTCTTAATCAAAGGACTTTAATGGTCAAATCAGCTGCATTTCAAAAGCCCATACATGCAAACATGAACACGCAGAGTGTGACTCATTGTCCATTTCTTTGAAATTCAACAAGATAACCACCTAAAAACAATTTGTTTGCTTGACTTTATAGTAAAGTTGTGTCTCAGTTGAACGTTTACTTAATAAATGCACTTCAATGGTCAAATTAGCTGCGTTTGGCCGGCGCCGGGGCGGCGCAGTGAAATGAAGCAGATCTGACGTTGCCTCAGGCAGACGACGGCGGCAGTGTATGGCAAGCCGATTGTGTCAGTAATAGCCATTTTTACCTATTACATGATACAATGACATGCTGTACTGCTTGACTGCCACCTAGAGGCTGACAATGGTAGTATTCAATATTTTCAGTCAGAATGAATGAAAATGGTCATATCTCAGCCAAAAATTGATTTAAAAATATGGGAACAAAATCCATAAATATGTCGCTTCGGCATATAAGCTGCAGGACATGCAAATTTTGCAAAAAAAAAAAACAAAAACAAAAAAAAAAAACCTGACTTATACAGTCAAAAACACAGTACCTAATTTACAGCTTGTATTGAGAGACAAAAAGTTAAAATGACGTTTCTAAATGTGTTTTAATAATAAATAGTCAAAATTTGGTTATAAATAAGAATAAAATGTGATATCTCTTGCCAACAAAATCACATTACCTGGCAGATAGGGCGCCTGTGGCTGAACGGTTAGAGCAGTCTTCCTGCAACGCAAGAGTTGGTGGTACGAATCCACCAGCAGTCACATGCTGAAGTGTCCCCGGGCAAGACACTGAACCCCTCATTGCCTCCACTCTGATGTGTGTCTCATCAGTGTATGAATGTGACAAAGCACTGATTAGACGCTTTAGAATGGTTTGTTCAATTAGCTCTGTAGAGATCTAGTAGAGTGCTGTATGAATGGGTAAATGAGGACACAGATTGTAGTGTAAAGCACTTTGAGTATCTCAAAAAGATAGAAAGGTGCTATATAAGTACAGTCCATAGTTGCACTTGACAACAGAATGTCTTAGGGTGCAGGTCAATGAAGAACATAGCCACTGTCATGTCATCTGACCTGCTGCCATATGTTTCTGATTCTCAGGTGTAGCACAACTTTCAGTGGATCACTACTTGGAAGTGAGGAGGCAAGGGTCCTCTCATAATTGGGCTGAGGTCGTCAATACAGTTAAAATGCTCTACAGCTGCAGGGCTCTGGAGGTGAACAAGATCTGTCCTGTGTTCTTCAAGGCTCTGGATGTTGCTGGGCTGTTGGCTGACACACCTTTCCAACAGTGCGTGGACATTGGCAGAATGGGGTGGTAGTTTCTCTTTTCAAAACTTGAGGGTATGATCAAATTAAGGGGAATCACTCTCCTCAGCGTCACAGGTAAGGTCGAGAAGAAGAGTCTGGTTCATAGTTGTGTGTCCACTTCAAGCTGCTGCTGTTGTTTTTAAAACTTTGTATGGCCTTGCACTGCCCTATATTTCAGAACTTTTGAAAGTCCACCTGCCCAGCAGAGCTTTACGGTCTGCCGGTTAATATCTGCTGGAGGTGCCTCGCTCAATGTGCAAACAATGTGGGGACTGGCCTTTTTCTGTTGCAGGCCCAACAGCCTGGAATACTGTTCCCATGAGCTGCGTGCCATCTCTGATCTGGTTCTGTTCAAAGCCAAACTGTAACCTACTTATTTAAAAGGGCTTTTAATGTTTAACTTTTAGTATTTAACTTTTTTTTTTTTTTATCTCTTTTACCTTCTTTTATTCTGGTTGTGTTTTTAATGTGCACTGATTTATTGTGTGTATTTGTTTTATCTTGTAAAGCACCGTGGTCAATGCAAGGCGTTGCTGGAAGGTGATATAGAAATAACGTTTATTATTATTATTATAGTTGAACCTCAGATTGATTATGGTTCTTGAAGAAAAATTAGTTTAGATCAATGGAAATGAGAGCAGTTGTTAATAACGTCTAGTCATCGTGTTTCAAAACAAAAGCTGAGTTTGACTCCTCAAACTAATTATAGAGAGATCATGAACAAAAACCGACAGTCCATCCAAACTTAACAAAACAAGTGTGTGTGTGTGTGTGTGTGTGTGTGTGTGTGTGTGTGTGTATGTGTGTGGTGTATGTGTGTGTGTGTGTGTGTGTGTGGTGGTGGTGGAGGTGTTCTCACCTTGTTGACTGGGCTCTGGGTCAGCCTGGTTCTTTTTAACAGTGAGGTCAAGCGGGGTGTCCTGGTCAGCCATGAGAAGTTTACTGAGGACGGGGTTCTGTGCAGAGGCAGCAGCTGTGCCCCCTCCTCCCCAGCCGTTGCTGACTCCCCTTCCGTTGCTGCTCTGGGTGCAGGCAGGTGCTGAGACAGCAGCAGCAGCAGAGGTGGGGCTGAAGCCTGCTCCCGGGGTTGGGGATGGAGAGGAGGAGGCAGACGATGGTGGGGAGCGTGGCACCAGAGCGGAAGGGGAGCTGGGGGCCAGGGCCAGAGACGATGCTCTCGGCAGGCTTTGGTCCTTTGTGGTGCCGTTGGGCAGGGGCGGGTCGTCCTGAGTAGTTTTTGAGGTATATTCGGCAGCGAACTGGTGGATCATTCGCTGCATGATCTCACGAGCCACTAGAGGAATGTGAGGGTCTGAGAAACTTGGGAGGTCTGGAAAAGGAAAAACAGAAGAACATACATATCAGCGTTCCGTCCTCGAGGAATCTGTTCATTTGTTGCATGTTCAGCTGCTTATTTATTCCGTTACATGCCAGAAATTTAATCCTGATGCTATGCTGAAATAATCCAAAAATCACCCAGAAACAGTATTAATCCTGCCTGTGGAGCATGTTGAAAACACAGTGATATCCGTGTTTACAGCAGATTATTGCCTGACGCTCTTCACATTGAAACTTTATGCTTTTCCCTTTAGTTTGCCGAGAGCTGTTGTTTTCACCTTTCAATACGGCAATTTTGTTGCTTGAATTCATCTGCCCAGACTGACTCATGTAGACAGACACCCCCTTTTCTAATCTACAGCTACTGTAGATTTCAGTACTGCTAAAACAAATCAATAAGCAATTTAACAAAAATAAATAGTCATTGATTTCAATAAGCATGTAATTATTTATAAAACAAAAAGAATATCAACTAGCATACGTTTGCAGCTTCTTGTAGTTTTTGCTTCTTTTTATACTTTGTTAAATTGTTTATTATATAAGTTTGAGACAGAAAATATTAAGACTTGGACAATATTGTGTGGGGCTTTTATGAAATGGTAAGTGCTTCCTTACGTTCACGTTCCATTTTTCAGAGAAATGTTCAAATAATCGACGCTCCACCATCATCTACAGATCAAATCTGTTACAGACGAGGTATTTTTTCTTAGTTTGTTATGAACTTGGGTTTTGTGTCTGTTTTTGTAGTGCCTTTTTTTTTCCAGCTACCGGTAGTCTAGTTCATATGTGATGCTTCTTGTTTTGCTTGGGTCTGTTCCTGTGTTTGCTTGGTTTACTGGTTATCACTGCCCATCGTTCCCCAGCTCCTGTGTTCCTCGTCAACGCACAGCTGCATCTCATTTGCTCAGCCCGCTCGCCTTGCTCTTGGTCCAGCGATCACTACTTCCTGCTAAACAGTTTTTCGTTTCTTATTTTCCTTGTCAGATCCTACAAATTGCTCTCAGCTTTGTGTTTGGTTCGTTTTTTTACACCTTGTGCTCAGATGGACTTCCTGTCAATTTCTTACAATGCTTTTTTTTTATTTTGCCAAATTTTTTTTGTTGCTTTTTACTGCATCCAATACAGTTTTAGTATTTTCTGTTCTGGTGCTGTTTGCTTGCAGACGGCCTGAGGATGCTCAATCAAGCTCAGTTTTCATCTCTCATCCTGGATTAGTCAGTTCTATTTTTGTGTAACAGCCCACTGGTCTGCACTTTGGGGTTTTAAGAAATCATCATTCAAATCTAATACTGTATATTAATTATAATGCATCTAAATAATGATGGCCTCATCTACACTACTCTGGATGCTTTTTCAGTTAGTGTTTTTCTCCATATTTATGTACATTTTCTCTTTTCACACAAACTTGACAACATTTCTGGTGACACAAAGCATATCTGCTCTAACATCTAAAGTTTAAAGCACAGCTCAGCAACTGAAATGATTAGAAAATTGACTTTGTCGCAGTTTACTTGTTTAATTAGCCAATGCTGCACAAACCAGAAGTGGTTCTGAACAGTTTCTCTAATTAAACTCAATGATAAAGTCTATTTTTATGAACAAAACAATTTTAAAGTGCCATGACAATGAGAAAAAGAGGTCAAGCTATAGAATATAAACATACTAAATAAAAGGCAACACTTCAACAATCTTTTATAAAGCCAGTTCAACAGTACTTCTAATGTATGAAGATTACACACAGCAGTATACATTGCAGATACAGAGTTTTGGTTTTATAAATAATCTATAACCTAGGACAAAAGAAAAGCGCCTAATAGATTGCCTGACTGAATTTACAACTGTAAAGAGATTTTTCCACACAGAGCTCACGATGAAGGTGAAACTACAGAATCATTTCATAAAACAACAACACTGCAGTGTTCTACAAAAACATATAAAACAAGATTATTTACAAATCCTTATGGCTCAGAATTACACAGAGTAATGTCAAACTCTACTTCTGTATATAGAAATTCTGATGTCACGTGCGCCGCAGCATGGCCGCACTGACAGGAGCTCTCTGTCTTTGTTTGTTTCTGTTGCTTTAGTTTGAAATTTTTTTGCGCCTACACTGCACACCCTCGCTACGGGTATGATTGCGACGAACGTTTGGAGTTTTGTGTGTCGTTGTCTTGTCATTGTGCCATCGTGGTTCAGTTCCCAGCTCCCTTCCAGCCTCAGACTCGGCTCTGGCCTATCATGGAAGTCATCACCATGTTCCTCTATTTGTCTGCAAGGACTGAATTCTACGCAACAGTTCGGTTCCACAGGGAGACTATGGATGTTCTGTGTCTGCCAGACACGGCTCTGGAGGGCAGTCATCGTCTGTTGCCGCAGTCGTTATTATCATTATGCTGCTAATGGAACCGTGCTGCTAACAAGACCTGCTAACGCTACTAACAGAACCGCAATGTTAACAGTACCATGTTGCTAACACAGGGGCATCAAAGTCAAATACACCGAGGGCCAAAAAAACAAATTTGCTACAAGCCAATGGCCGGACTGGT
>JARVGQ010000001.1:53216243-53228337 GCA_031762355.1 Hypsolebias martinsi | reverse complement strand
AACCTCGCCCCCCCCCCCCCCCCCCCCACACACACACACACACACACACACACACACACACACACACACACACACACACAGTGGCTGCTTTGGGGAAAAATAATAATAATAAAAGAATAAAAAAAATAAAAATAAACATGACAACAGTCAAGACTTTCTTCATCCACTAATCATTTCGCTCTCAAAGATAAAAATCAGAGTCATCTGCAAAAAGGGTTGCCTTCAACATAGTCAATTTTCTTTGCCTTTCTGTGCACCTTAAATTTTTGCATATTTGTCTGCATTGTGAAGGACTAACAGGTTCCTGCTATGTCACAATGTATGTGTTTTTAGCAAAACCTTTGTCGAAGTTATCAGGAATATGCTTTTTTTTCGTCAATAGGCTAAACCGTTGTTAGAGTGGCGCTTGGTAGAATATTGGTTCACACTTTCACGTCACAGCTGGTTTCATGATGATTGTTGGATTAGTTGGTGGTTTTAAACTGACTTAAGTCGTGAGTGTGAAGAATTACTCAAAAAGGGATAGGCTCATTGGGCATGACTAATTATTCTGTTGGTAGACCACACATGAATTAAGCCATTAAACATGCATTTTGTTGAAACATTCTCCAAGCGATAACTAACTGATCATGTAAGATCTGTTGGTTTTTTTTTTTTTTTTTACTTTGCCATTATCTCCTGGTCAAATGTGTCACTCTGTTAGCAAAACATCTCATAACATTGACAGAATTGAGATAAACTCCTAACGTAATAACTATTCCATTCACATATAGTCAACTCTGTACAAAGATTTGACCTTAGTCTACACAAAGATGGCTATAACTCAATCAAGGCCTTTACATTTGTAAACGTGTATACTTTCTATACATAAGTAGTAATTTCAGTACTTTGTTTTAATTTTTTTTTTGCTGTATTCTTATGTATATAAACATAGAAAACCTTAATTTTGATTTTTCATTGTCAGCCATAATCTACTAAAATAAAATGAATACAGGCTTGAAATATTTCACTACAGTATAATGAATCTATGTAATGTATGAGTTTCACTTTCTGAAATGACTGACAATAACAATTTCATATTTTTTAGACAAACCCGTGTATGGGTCATATCAGCTATCATAAATTTTGATGTGGCAAAAGGAAACATTCTTATGGCTAGATGTAGCCACTACCCAGATTGGAAGTTGGTACGTAACTTCTTGTTGTCATTCTCATAACATGAACAGACATTTATGGTGGCAGCCATCTTGGATTTTGACCTATACCCAATTTTTGAAAGGAACCTTCCTTACACCAAGATGCACACCAGACACAACCGAATGGGAGTCCGTTCATCCATCCATCCATCCATCCATCCATCCGTCCATCCATCCAGAGTAATTCTACACTCCACCCCTTTACACACGTAAATACACACACAAATAAATACACACATAAAACTGATGTTTACCCGCGTTTTCCTTTCTGGATCATGGCGGTCACTGGTGTGCGAGAGGCGGGGTACATCCTGGACAGGTCTCCAGCCCATCACAAGGACACATAGAGACAAACGAGACAAACAACCATTCACTCTCTCTCTCACAGGAACAATAGAGTAACCAATCAATAACATGCATGTTTTTGGTCTGTGGAAGGAAACCGGAGCACCCAGAGAAAACCCACACATGCATGGAGGGAACATGCAAACTCCACCCAGAAAGGCCTTCGGCCGGAATTTGATCCGGCGACCTTTTCACTGCAAAGCGGCAGTTCTACAAACCGCACCATGGTGTCACCCAAAATGTCTGTCTGTTCCATGCATGAACAGACAGACAGAGTATTTACACACACACACACCCTTTAAAATCTGAACGTTTAAAATATTAAACAAATATCATTTTTAGTTACTCTTGGTACTGAGATAACTCATGGTGGCCACAAACCCCACTCACTTACCATGACAGTAAAGAAGGAATGTGGAAATACAGGAAGTGGAATATGATGCACATGCGTGCACCGCACAGAGACCCGACAGGTTTGTGTGTGAGATGGGGACATTTTAATTCATTTTCAAATTAAATGCTTTAATTTTTTTAATTCTAGAGTAAAGCAAAAAAGAAAAATAACCATTACATGTGTATAAAAAAGATTTGAAACAAGTGTTTTGTATAAATGACTCATTTTGCCCACCTGGAGTCCCACTCGCGATTTAACATTTATAGTTTTCACTTTCAAATAGCCTATTGCATTGAAGGCGAACAATAAAGTTTAATTAAGTCCTTTAATGTCAACAGAGGTATAATCTGTTGTTTGTTTATGAGTTAATGTTGATTCAGACGTGTTGCTCTATTTTTCTTTTCTTGTGCTATTGTTAGCTTTTAGAAACCAATGTGCAAATATGAGCTAGCCGTTTGCTGCTTTTAGCTCTTTGTTAGCATTTTGATACTTGGATTTTAGACAGCTTTTTGCTACTTTTAGCTAGCCTTTTGCCAGTTTTAGCCAATCAGTTGTTAGTTTTAGCTTTTAGCTAGTGTTTCCTACTTTTGGCTTTTAACATTAATTTATTTTAGCTTTTAGCTAGTTTTCTGCTTTTTATTTTTAACAGACAAGTTTCGCCTTCTTCAGCAAATTTAGCAGTCATTCAGCGCTCAGCCTCCCAGCATGTTTGCAGAAAATGCAACTTTTCTAGTTTGAATATTTAAGTCTGAGCTGTTAAAAATCTATGAAGGACTTTTTCATTATTTAGTTTCAACAAACAGCAAGTTCTCAGTCTCGTGTATGACTGCTGTATCTCAGTGAGCGATGCTTTGGCTGTGAAACCACAACCTTCTGAGCTCACACTGCCTCGTCCTCCCACTTCTCCTCTCCATTTATACCGGGCAAAAAAAAAAAAAAAACCTCTAGCCAACTAATTATTAACTCTAAACACTGTTCTGGTGTCTTGTAATTCTATACCCCACCCCCTTACACACACACAAATTCACACACACACACATATACAAATACAGTACACACAAATAACTGATGTTGACCTAATGGGTGGAGATGACTGAAGTTTCTCAGTGACCTGTCAGACGACACGGCTGAAAAAGCAGCTTCAGGTAAAGTTGCAACAATTCAACAAGCAATCAAAAAATAATAAAATATGGAAATTATTTCTCTTATTACTGTAACATAAAACATAAAGTTTATGTTTAACGGATGGACCACATAGTTAAGCCTTCTAATAAAAACCTTTTATTTCAGACATATTTCAGAAATAAACTGCAGGGTGAGCTGCAGAACAGTGTGTGGAATATAGTTTAACTTTTTAAACATGTGATTTTATTCATTCCTATCTGACACTGTTGAATAAAAGCTTAAAAAAGGAAACTGGTTATTATGGGAAATGTGACTTTTCATAAACACCAACTGCTTTAGTAATTTTGGTGAGTTTGTTTTTATAAATATCTAAATTTTTCACAAACTGATGAAAGGAAAATGTAAAAAATGTTATAAATTTTAATGGATTTCAAGTTTTATGTACTTTTTCTTTTCACTAACCTCTTCCTTAGCATGTTGTAAACACCCTCTAAAAACAATGGCACATTAAATAATGAATCAAATCCTAACCTGTTTTTCATTAGACTAAGTTTAGAAAAATAAAAGAACATCTTATCTAATGGCACACTGAGGTGAGGCTTTCCTCATCGTGTAGCACCGAGGAGATCAAATGTCAACTCTTGGACATCAAAAGCAAGATGTGAATGAGTGGAATCCAAAAAGATCTCTGCGCCTCCTGATTGGCTGGTGGTGTGTTGGTATGTTTTGAGATCCTCCAAGGCAGCATAGATGACTCTGGCCCGCTCTTCCTCAGAGGGCGGGTCCGCCCAGCGATAACAGGGCAGCGAAGGTGAGTGAAGCAGGAAATACACAGACATGTAGACTTTACTAAACTCCTGCTTCACATACGTCAAGTCTCTCTGCAAAAACACATGTAATAAATACAGTTAATGCTCAAATGTGATGAGCAGGATGCAAGAACTACCAAAGTTTCATTCATTACAGAGAAAATCCAGTTTCTCTCTCATTCTAACAGCACTCCCTGCAGGCCTGAGCTGCTATTACACACCAAGTGTTGTTTTGAACCATACAGATGTCCTAATGTTAACTTCAAGCTATCATTTAAACAATTAAAAATAAAACGCACATATGTCACCATATCTTAACCAAGCCTTCCTATAGAAATATAATATACTAAATTAATTATCTGTACATTACAAGGGAAACGTACAAACCTTCTGAGCTCTGCTCATGTTAGTGTCTGCCTCCAGCCATGCACTCTGGGAAAAAAAAAAATTTGAGAAAATAAATAAATAAATTTAGTGTGTAAATCTACTGTTACTACAGTATATCTGTTTCACAACTTTACAAAAACGTATCAATTAAAGGCCTGGTATTCTTTAAGGGAACGCATGTTGCGATTTCTCGTGAAACTTGTTTGCGATATGTGTTGAAGACAACTATCAGCTACTACCACAGCTAAATTTAGCTCAATAGCCAGTAGTTATCACCATTTTTGTGTAGGCTGAGACTGATTAGTCATGTCTTGAATTAGATTGACTCCAAACGTTATCAGCTGGAGATGCACAGCCAATAATTACTGAGTGTTTTATTAGACTCTGTCCACTGGATCACGAGATATTTTGCTAACAGACAGAGTTGACTCATATTTTTTTGCCAAGGTTTAAAGCAAACATCTTTAATGTGTAGTTCTAATAATGGTACATAATGTATGCACTGTGGATTAATTTTAGCGCAACGTCTGTAAAATTGACATCACAGGTAATAAATGAGACCAACATAACTCCATTTGTTTCACAGTTTTGAAGAAGAGTCACTGCAAACCCTCTCACCCTGAGAGCATCCAGCAGGTCTGTGTGGTCCACCAGCACAGGAAACGTTGAGAGTATTGGGCTGCTTATAGGATCTATGTAGAAATATGTAAAGCAGTTTAACGAGAGCGGTGTAAAAACTACAATGTGTGTGGTTTGACGCGTCACCTGCATTCTGCATGGTGGGCCTGTCGATCAGCAGGGTGTCAGCCAGCAGCTGTCGGTGCAGAACCAGCATGTGGACACAGTTCACACAGTACAGCAGAGTGTCTGGAAGGAGACTGAGGACAACAATTTATGTTACTCATCTACACTGGCAAAGGGTCTTTTTTAAGTCCACAGTTGGTTAGGTTTGAGATTCATCCTAAAATGATCAGACATTAATATAAATGTCCTGATGATCAAGCAGAACTAAACTTATGTGATGTGATGTTAATGCACTACAAATAAATGAGCAGCACAACAGGTTCAGGGTTCAATCCCTGGTAGAAACAGCAGATTTATGGACATTTTAGAGCCCTTGTTAGGACACGTCCAACTGAATTTTCATTCAGCTTGATTCTATCAGGGATCCTTTAAATGTCACCTGAATAAAGTCCACCTGAGCTGAACTAACACGGCTCTTCATCGCATGCAGCCAAAAGCATATGATGTTTATGTCCAAATCTGAATGTGTGTTTGTTTATTATAAAATATTTCATGCACCACTGAAAACATTTTTATGAAAGTTGCAGAAAGCAACCAGTGGATGAGCATCTTGAACATCTTCTGCTTAAAGCTTTAACTGCTGGAAACAGCTATGTTAGTAAAATATAGCTGAACCACTGGATGGACTTTAAAGTAAACAACTGAACATTTGTATGTTAATAAAATATAGCTGAACCACTGGATGGACTTTAAAGTAAACAACTGAACATTTGTAAAATAAATTTTTAAACCAATCCAATTCAAGATGGATGCAACAGCCTAATCCACATTAATTTATACAAAAAATGTCTCCAACTCAGTCAGTTTTACAGATACTGCCCTAAAGGTCGATATGGAGAGTCATCCACAACTCAGGCTCTGTGTGATGTCTCACATTAATTTATGCAATTGTTCATTAAAAAAAAAAAAAAAAAAAAATCAAGGTTTCATTAGAACAGCTACAACGCTTATCTTTTCTCATCATATGACGTCAGGCTAAACCTCTGGCATGGAAAACGTGCCAAATCATGCAGTTTTTCCAGATAACCTTCATCCTGAAATTAACAGACATGTTATTGAGCATGCATCAGGGTAACACACTTGTTGTTTGATATGTTGACTGTTAGGATGTTTTATCATCAGAAGAGGGTGGAATAAACTGAATCTATTTTAAAATGAGTCTAAGACAACGTTTGAAAATTAAGAAAGTGTCAAAGATTGTAGGATCAGGAAATATTGTGTGCGCTTCAGCGTTAAACACGAGCACCACCTTGAATGACTTTGAGAAGAGCCAGGAATGTGTCTAAAGCTTGGAGTGATTTATTAACCACATACTCTGTTGCATGTGTTCTAGCTCTGTGGCTGTTCAGCCAATCCCCTCCTACCTGAGCTGCGAACGGGTTCGGCTGTTGGTTGATTTCAGTTTAACGTTCAGTTTGGGTTGCCGCTTGCCCTGAAGCATCTGTTGGAAAACAGCTGAAGAAAAGGAAAAGACACATCCAATAATGATTTAAAAACCTTTTTAACTAATCTTTTAAAATGTACAATTCTTACACGAGCTTTCATCAAATTTGTTTTTCCCCCCTCACATTTTCTACCAGCTGATGCCTCCACAAAGACGTCCTTCTCATAAGGAGTGCCACCGTTCACCTGCAGCTCGTATGTTCTGTGCACATCAGATTTGGTTTATTTTCATTTTTTTATTTATGCTTACTCACAAAAACATCTTGATGTGAATAATTTTGTGGATGTACTTGTTTGGGATTGGATTTCCAGTGTCATCAGTCAGTTTCAGGAAGGCCCAGCCACAACTCAGCTCTCCCCTCTCGCCTGTAGACTAAAACAAGACACACATTAGACTTACGAGCTATTAAAACACTTTTAAGGAGGATTTGTCTTCCTTTTCATCTCCTCAGCATCATATACGTTTTCTTACATTCCGTAAAAAGGTGACTCCGAGCTCAAAAAGGATTCCAAGGTTAGGAGAAGAAGAATCACAGCGTAGGAAACAATCACCGTCAAGGAGAGTGGGCAGGATGCCAGTCACCTGAAGAAAAAAAAAAACCCCACTACTGTAGCATTGTGTTTCAGTGTTTATAATGGTGCAGCTAGACTGGTCATACCATTGGAGAGAAGGTCCACGTCTTCGGGTTTTTTGGGTTATAAGACGCTCTCACTGTGTGAATGTTACTCAGTACCTGTAAAAAATCAGCAGCTCTTATAAATAAATATACAAGCAAAGACAGATATGTTGATATGTGACAGAGGCAGTCCTAACCTGAGTTCCATCAAAGGCACAGAGACGGATGTGTCTGCTTAGGACTTGAACTCCAACTCCAGGGGTGGGAATCATCCTGCAGCTCCACAAAGTGAAGCAAACACAAGTCCTGACCTGACGGGACCGGACCTACGTAACAAGAGACTAACAAGTTAACAGACTGAACTGTTTTTATTCCAGAAGGTGTATTTATAGTGTTGTGCACTGTAAGGATGAAAATCCAGATTAGGCTGTAAAAGTAACACACACAAACATGCAAGTACAAGGATGCACTCACCCTGCCAGAGTCTGGGGCCAGTAAGAGGTCTTTGAAGGAGAGCTGTGATTGGCTGAGTTCAGGTTTAATATAGTGACTTGCTCTGAATTTAACATCTATAACGAAACAAAAAGTATGACAGTTCTGACACTTAGTTAAACAGAACACCAAATTTATTCACTATAATATTTTCATCCCAAGTACTTACAAAACTACTGATCTTTGATGTTTTTGTACTGATAAATGATTCTCTAAGGAAGTTAGGCATGAAACATCCAGTTGTCATGATCAATGTGAGCTGTCCCTTGAGGCAGATAATCCTTTTTTGAAGGGGATATTTGTTAAAACCAAAAAAAACGTATACAGTATTTTTTTGTACTATAAGGCGCACCGGATTATAAGGCACATAAAGTGAAACAAAACAGTCAGATATGTAAGTCAAACTTTATTCAACTCATTCGCAGTAACATTGTTCAGTTCAGCTCACTTAGGCTGGATCACATCATATTGTTCACAATAATACCGGTAAAAAAAAAAACTTGCCCGGGAAAATTAATTATTTTATGATATGCTAATTTCATGGCGTAAATACGTCAGTGTTTCCACTACCATTACACAAAAGGGGCGCCCCGCCCCGTTAACAGAACCGAGCACGCCGAACTACTGAACCGAACTGCGCACCCACCCTCTGTCGATGCTGGTGTGACACTATGCTAGCTGCACAATACTAGCTAGCTAAAAAGCTAAAAAGAAGTGTAAGGAAGATTAAACTTTATTAGACTATAAGCTTGGTTTTGTATTTTTTATTTAGTTTTCCGAGCCTAAGTTAGATCAGTAAATGTAACACAGCTCTGCAGACAAGGCTAGTATTGCGAGATTCGTGGTTGATGTTCTGTTGTTGGTTATGGCTCTCACTGCTCACTGCCTGGACATTGCTAAATGCTGTCTGTGCCAGAGCTAGAGGCCGGGATCGACACAGTTCTTACGTTAGAACAACTCAGTTGCCGTTGTAACTTATCTGTTACTGAAAGTAAAGTTCATGCAAGAGACCCTTTTTTCCTTGTCGTGTATCTTCACCTACCCACACGCCTCCATCACACCGGAAACCAAAAGCACGACAGAAGCAAGGTGCAGCTCAGCTGTGTCTCTCTCCCCCAAGTTTCAGGGTCAGCTGGTCACCTTGTCACAAATTTTGGAAGTTACACTTCTTTTAAAGGCAACATATATTTTGTTGTATGTTACATTTATGCTCAACAGATCTTAAGCTTCATTTTATTTAGTTATTTTGGGAAACTGCATCTGCACTCTAGTTTTTGTGGTGGATTTTGATGATCTATATTTTGTGCAGACTTTTACAATAACAGAAGGATCTTTTTTTTTTTTTTAATATACAGTACTTTGAAACTGAAAACTTTACTAAATAAAGTTATTTCAGTAAAATTAACCTTTGTTGTTTTGTTAGTTTTTATATAATACTGCAAAGCAACATGTTAAGTTAATTTTGTCAAATGAATAACTATGATTTCTGTTTTGTTTGTTTTTGTGGTTGTATCACAAAACATATCTTTATCGGCAGAATGCTCTGAAATATCACAATATTATATTTGAGCCATATCACCCACCCCTAGGCTCAGTCGATTTTTGAGAAAATTAAAGGAATTTAAGTGTGTCTTATAGTTCAAAAAATACGGTATAGCTAGACCTCCAACTGTCTAGCTGTAACGAGTTACTTCATGCTTAAAATGGTCATGTAACAATGTGATTTTGTGCAGAGGACTTAAATTCCCACTTCCTTGTTGGCAAGATTCAGGTCCTGAAAATACAACATGGCTGCTCCCATAAACCGTAAACACTTGGTCTATAACAGACTATCATGAAAATTGTCAAATGAGCATAAAATAAACAGATAAACTTCCTTTAAATGTAAGCCGCAATTTTGTAGCAACTTTTTAGACAATGCGATGAAACAACACACTAAATTATTTGTTGGAGTCTTACTGACGTCTAAGTTATTCAAGCTGTAACAGTCTGAGACTCCAGCCTTTCTCAGCACAAGCTAGTAAGTTAGGAATCTACTGAAATGCCGTTGAATTCGTGTGTAAACTTGGGCGTTCCTGTTTGTTAGAAACACGCAAACACACACGCCTGCTGCATACTGACCTTCCTCCAGCAGTTTACTGAGAGTTGATGGTCTGAATCCAGAAGGTATAGCTCCCATCGCGGACAACACATCTGTTGTATCAATCTGTCACACACACACACACATGAGCACAGAGAAATTTATTTTATGAACATGTTAAAACATTTTTGAGAAAAAAATACCAGTAGGATCAGTTATAGTACGTAGTTTTAATTGTAAAATAAGCATCTTACCTGAGTCAGAGCTTTTCTGACAGTGGACCAATTAAAAACTCTGTTGTGGAGAAAAAAAGGAAAAATAAATTACAAATAAAACATGATATTTGTGTTTTTACTTTTTTACATCTTCATTAGATAATAAAAAGCATTGAAAACATATTTTAACCTCCACTTTTATGTAAATAGAAGACAAATTCAGGAACATGTTTTAATATGTAACTGAATGATTAAATTGCAAACCTGTCTTTGTCTGGATCATCAGTAAGCTTCTCCTCAACTTCATCTTCTTCTTCCTCCTCGTCTGACTCCTCGCTTTCATCATCATCGTCGTCCTCTGTGACCTCTTCATCCTCATCATCAACCCCAGAGCCGATCTAACACAAAGACAACAAAAATGTAATGAGATGCCACAGAAACTAAAGAAGTTGAATTTTTAGTAAATGTTAATTTTGTCTAAAAGAAAACATTAAGAAAATATTTCTTTCATCGTTACCTCACATGAGGTTGTATTTTAATGTCATCAGTAATGTTTTATGAGAAGATCTGTGGAGTCCCTGTATAAAAACAAGGTAAATGTGTTGCTTGATTGATAACCAGTCTGTACCTTTAAGAAAGTTTTTGGAACTACTCCTCTGTTGCCTTTGGTGTCCTGAGCCAGCCACCATCCATCTGATGCCTTCTTGAGGATCCTCAACACCTCTCCCCTCTAGAACAGCAACAAAAAAAGAATGAATGAAAAACATGAGCCTCATATAGTAATAAATTAGCACCAAACAGACTTTAAAGCATCAGGTTAAACAAAGGAAATGAAAAAAATTGGAAATAAGTACTTGTGTAATTACTAAAACAACATTTCACATTTAGTCTCAGTTTAGTTAGAAAACATTTATACAGGAAGACATACAGACAAGTAGTATTAAAAGATAGGATATATTTGATTTCCAAATTCCAAATTCCCCCCAAAATTTATTCAGTTTTCATTTAAAATACAAAAAAATCCCATACAATAAAACACAAATAATACACAAATCAAAATGAAAGGTAGCAGAAGAAGAATAAATCTTATGATGCCTGCTCCTTTTATCCTAAAAATATTTTTGAACAAAATATAATATACAATAAAAGCAATACTAAAAAGAAAAACACATCAACTCAAACAGTTTCTTTAGATTCAATTACTGTATACTTTATCACGTACCTTCAAAAAACTAGCTTTAATCTTTCTCTTAAATATATACAGAGATCTGACATCTGTCATCCTCCAAACTATTCCATAAACCTATACCCTGGATTAAGATACATCTTTCCTTCAAGCAAGTTCGAAACCATGGCTTCACAAACATTTCTATCCCCTTTAAAAAAAATAACAACTCTCTCTTTTAACAAATATAGTTTGAATATTGGAAGGTAATGCGTTTTTGTGAGTAATGCGTTTTGTGATTCATGGTACAAAACAAAAACGGTTTATGTAGCTGACAAGTCTCTGAATAATTATCCAGCTTTTTTCCTCCCAGGACTGTTAAAGTATCACTTCCCTTTAAATAAACTGTGATCGGTGGACTTAAGGTCTTTGTTTTACCTCATTAATATGATTTCATTAGTATTAAAAAGTAAAAACAAAAATACTGCTTAAAAAAAGAAAAATAAGAACTAAACTCTGAACCTGCTCAAAAATGTTAAGAAATACACAAAAAAGAACTGTAAATATTTCAAGAGTTGTTGGTAAGCTTGAAAAACAACCCTTACTGCCACTACCATTTGTATTCAGCACCTCTGGATAACGCTGAAACGTCTGACTGAGCTCCGTCAGTGCTGGTGAAACAGGAAGTACTTCACCTGAATAGAAAGATCGCCTTCTTGTTCTCCTTTGAAATCACTGAGGACCATGTAGAGCTGTGGATGAGATGGCAGCTGTACAGCTCTGTCCTCATCTTCACCATCTGTGTCATCATCATCGTCATCATCATTACTGTCTTTGTTACTTTCTCCATCAATGTCATCTTCACTGTCATCCTTTGAAACTATGCTGTGGATTAAACAGTAAAGGGAAAAAGTATTTAACACATATGAGATGGATAACAGGGTATTTTACCCTGATGCATGCTCAATAATCCAGGTAGAAAAATCTAAAAAAGCTAAGTCTGGTCCTCTGGACATTCAAAA
>JARVGQ010000001.1:53149457-53159812 GCA_031762355.1 Hypsolebias martinsi | reverse complement strand
GTAATAGCACACATCTCGGAGCCGGGCCGGTCGTTTTGATATAACTTTTGTGGGGGTCCACTTTGCGGTTCGGGCCGTATTAACGGAGACGGAAGAAAAATAAATAAAGAAACCCTTATTGGGTGTAGAACAATAGGTGGTGTCCATGCAATTGCATGCTTTCCTATGCATTGCAATGGCAGCCCCCAGTAAATAAATAAATGAATAAATAAACTGCTAGACTCAAAGAGCAGCAAATTAAGACTTTCAAATTAAGAAACTTAAGAATCAGTGGTGGACAAAGAATTATCTGTAGATCCAGCAGTTTGCCAATTCTGGAAATACCAGGGGCTTCTTTGATGTCATAAAGCAATTTATAGTCGTACCTATGGCTGAATAACCCTCATTTACTCTAAAGATATAATAACCCTGCTGAAAGACATGGAGACAGTAGCAAGGGGAAAAAAATAGCATTTTGAGGACCACACTACTCCTGAGTTTAATACTCTAGACCAGGGGTCTGCAATCTTTACGAGCAAAGGAGCCGCTTCTATGCCTTAGTTCACGACATGAAACATGTCCAGAGCCACAACAACCTGCTACAACTGTGGTTTTCAACTGGTGGCCCATGGGCCATGTTAGGTTTGGTGGAGGGGGCTTTTGTGGCCAGTAAGTAATATCTAATTATTTTTCATATTTATTAAAGTAAAAGACCAGATTCTTGTAAAGGGGGTTAAAAAAAAGGCAGATTTAACTTTTTCTTTTTAAATAAAAACAATCTATAAACTATGTGGACAGTTCGTACAATGAAGTAAAGCATGAAGTTAAAGGATGTTCTCCTTGTACTCGCTCCAGTATTCAGCATTTGCAAAAGAAATGACATGAAATCTGTTCAAACGAATCATTTTTTTGTTGTTTGTATAAACAATAAAATTTAGTTTTATGTTAGTTTTGGTCAAAGCTAGAAAAAGCTGCTGAAGAGGGACCAAGGAGCCACATGTGGCTCCAGAGCCGCAGGTTTCAGACCCCTGCTGTAGACCAATTCTCCCAACAGTTTATGGAGAAAAACACGGAGAAAACACTTTGCCATAAAGAGATGAACAATGCTTTGAGGAAGATGAAAAACAACAGGGATTCTTGATCAGATAACTTTCCTGTGAAAGTCATAAAAGTAGGCAAAACTCATCTTAAACAAGCAAGTGCCCTGGCTCTCAAAATATGGGAAGAAAAGAAAATCTCTGCACAACACAGGGATCCCTTGATCTTCCTAATAATTGGGAAAGGAGACAAAGCAGAACACAATAATTACCATGGGATTTCTCTTCTGTCCTCCACGGGGAAAGTGCTGTCTTTTAGATTCTGACTCAGAGGCTCACCCCTCCATCAGAGCTCTCTCTCTCCCTTAGTTCTAATGTTGTTTCTGTCCAGGTAGAGGCACCACTGAATGATTTTGGCTCGTTAGCTGCAGAAGAAATGCAGAGAAAGAATCAACCACAATATATGGTCTTCATTGACCTCCCCAAAGTCTTTCATTCAGTGAATAATCCGGCAGGGTCATTTTGGAAAAAATAACCTGCCCAAAAAGGTACAATTGCACAGTGAGACTGCTGCAAGATAGCATGTCACTGTACTTAGTGGAAGTGGAGATGGTACAACACTCATTAATGTTGACACATGAATCAAACAGGAAGGTTTCATTGTTCTATTACTGTTCTCAGTGTTCAGTGCAATCATCTGGTCGACTCCAAATTATGTACAGAACTGGGCAACTCTTAAATATCTTCACTGTCACTTTTTATTGCAAGCGTTTTTCAGTCCCAACTCTATGCTATCTTAAAGATAGTCACTGCCCTCGTAACAAGAATGTAATGACCAGTGTTTTTGGTTCTTTCTGAGCTTGTAGACTGCTCATCCACATGGGGGAGTCAAAGCCAATATGATGGTAGAGCAGAGCATGCAAACATAGCTAACATGTTATGAGAACCTTCTTCTTGAAATGCCCCAAATGCTTTGTGTTTGTCTATTTTCTATGATTTCTCCCATTATATAAACCATAAAAACACTTCATACATTAGACTTTCATACTATGAAAGTGCATGCTGATATTTTCTTCTTAAATTCACTTGGTATCTTATGACCTCATTAACAATTCAACATGACTATTTTGATTTCAATTCTTTTTCTTGTCTAATTAAACAATGAACACTGTTAAACTAAAGAACAGCAAAGTTAACATCTACCAAGAAAAGTTACCCCCCCCCCCCCACACACACACACACACACACAAAGACACCTGTGTGCTTGGTTTCCACTAGATTGACTCACCGATAAACGTTTGTCAAGTTGCAGCCAGGTGCACGGTGTTACTGTATGTAAGTGTGTATGAGTGTGTGAGAGTGTGTTTTACCACATCACTCACACACACTCTGTGGGTAGACAAACTCGGCTCAAAAACACAAGAAACTCCAGCGCAAACACTGATGAAAAGTAAAGACTTCCACATGCAACCAGGTAGTGCACCCTCCTGAAAGTTTTAATCTTATCTGATCAGTCATGTCTATTCTAAAACACAAAGTGTCAAAAGGTTGCACAAAAAACTAATGTTAATAAATAAAAGGCACAAACAAGTATATAAAGTCAAAGTTTTTATGCTTGAAATAGTCTTGTATGGTTTTGGTTGCAGCTTCAGAGCTTTAACATGCAAACTATCAAGTCAAAAAGATAATATCTCAATCACGTTTGTGGTATTCAAAAAGAAAAGATTTTTTCCTCATGACCATCTTTTAAATATTTTCTTGAGAGCAACTTTTTGTATTTATTATAAATAATTTGAAAATTATTATGAAACATACTGAGTCACTGTCAGAGAGAGTCAGAGTCAGAGTTTCGTTATTGTCATTCGTATCACATGTGGTACATGAGGTTGAACAACATTTTGTACACAGGGTCCCAGTTACATCCAACAATAGCAAAAATATAAAGTGTAAAAAGAAACAGTAAATAAGGATCTGAGATATAAACTAAGATATACGCTAAATGAACGCCAAACGGGACACTAAAAGATCTAAGATATATGCCAGTCACTAATAGTGCAAAACAATCCACCGAACACAGAGATGGTAAATAATAAAAAATAAAACATAAACGTCTGCTTTATGTTTACACTTTGAATCTACAGAGCACAGTCAGTTGTAAAAAAGTAGACGTGTATGTACGACGTTTGGGATCAATCAGTAAAACCAAGAAGGGGAAGCTGCTCTGTATATTGTTCCTCAGTTGTAAAGCAGACAATTGTTTTTAAAGAAATGTTTATGGGTGTTCAGCCCGTGCAGACTTTGACTTTAAAAAATTGCCTGGCAAACATAGTCACAATCCTTGCTATTTTGCATAATTGCTTAGGAAATAAATTAACAGATATGACATCTTGATCTTATGTTATGTTATACTGCTGTCTTTAATGTAATTAGCACCACTTGAAATTGTTTGCTATGATATACTGTACTTACCATCAGGCCAAAGCTGTCCCTTTGTATAATGAGATAAAGCAAGACACAATATGATGTGATTTAATATGTTACAGTACATAAGCAGACACAGACTGAATTTTCTGTAAGTGCAATCACTGAACTGTTCTTAAGTGACATAAAGGAATAAAGCTGAAACAATAAAATGAAATTTATTCAACCCCTCCTGTATTCATAAATAGCATTTCTGTTGTTCCCATTTATCTCAGAAGGGAAGGCTTCAGTACTGTCTATTTTGATATTTCTCATTTTAAGTCATGTGCCACATTATCTCCATCTGCGTTAACTGGAGGTAAAGAAGCCAGATGTTATGCATGAGGTTGATATATCAACTAGTGGAAGTCTCTTTCACAAAACACCTCAAGCCATGACTTAGACCCCATCAGACTGCTGTAGTCTGATTTCTAAACAGATTGAAGAGAGTTGAAGCCAGTGCACCCCGAAATTACTTAAGTGCCGCAAAGTGAGATACAGGCAGTCCTCGAGTTACGTTCGAGTTCCGTTCCTACGCATTGAACGTACCCCAATTTAAATGTACGTCGGAATTGATCGCACGTGGCTATCGTTAGTCCGGATTTTGACCGTTAGTCGTGAAAATACATGTAAATGTATGCTAACGCTGCGCCGCACACCCATTTATCGACACAGAACTTTATTTACAAACAGTTAGCTAACACATTACACCACACATTCATCCATAAACACATTATAAAAGTGCGTGCGTAATGACGTAAAGACGCATTTAGAGCGTAATTGGACTTCATTGTTTTCAACAGGGGTCGATCGTAAGTCCGGGTTTACGTAGGTCGGGTGAACCGTAACTTGAGGACTGCCTGCATATTATTTATCACAATAATTGACCTTAAAAACAGTAATAAAACTGAAAAGCATACTTTGACAGATAAATATATTGGAGTATGTCATACATTGTAATTGTATTCTAACCATGAAATTCGGGCAGCTGTTGGCATTTTAATGCAAATTCTATAATTAATTAACTATACAGTGTAAAGCACATGAAAATATTTACGACCCGGTTAATTTTGCACATGAAGACAGGTTTTATTTAAATTCAATAAACCGTAAACCTGTTCATTCCTGCTGTTCTTTGTTGGCTCAACACAAATCATAATGTGCATGTCTGAGTGCACGAGTTTTGCACCAGATACATTTAGAAAAAAGGTTCAATCCATTGCTGCAACTATTTTTTTTGACAGAAAAATAAAGAACTGAAGTATAAATACAGATTAAAGAGGTTTCTTTCAACGTATAGTTTTGTTTTATAGCCTCTAAATTGAATTTCATTTAAATCGGAGACTTGCATGTCTCAGAACTCTTTCCTTTGCTCCTCCAGTGCTGCAGTGCATCAGTAGCCCTATACAGTACAGTACATTACTGTATATGAGGTGGGCAGACTGCAGCTCTCAAGAAGCAGCTAATGCTTCAGGCTGCTGAGTATTGTTATGCCTCCAAAATCAATTAAGTGACTAAGTAGACCATTTACAGCTCAGCACTGAAAATATGAGTTCTTATTGTGGTGCATATGCGTTGAGGATGATTCTTTATAGCTACATTTTAGATGTGTCTGTTTCCTTCTTTTTCTGAGGACTGCAGGCGCATTTCTATCTTCTGGAACACATCTTTGGACATCCCAGATGCTCCTGGGACTTTATCTGCAATTATTTCATTGCTCTCAAACTTATCCTCTCTGAGTCAGTGTGAGTCAAGTCACTGTGGCTCCTGACTGTGTGAGTGGGAGGGTGGGGGATGGAGGGGAGGCGGGACGCGCAGAAGTTGTCCGTGTCCGCGAAGCGCACCGACCCTCTCCGCGGAGCGCAAAGGAAAATGTTGCTCCAGTCTTAAGGCTTCGCGGACGCTTGGAGCAGATCAGAGACAAGAGCCTCGTTGTTCTGCATCATTTTTGTTTGACCCAGAAGAAAAAGCATCGTCAGGCGCAGATGCATCCATGGATTTCTCCGGGAAAATGACGACCGTCCTCCTGCTGGGGATCCTCGCAGCGCAAGGTAAGACCGCGCAAAACGCAGACAGGGAACCTTAACAGACTTTTGATGCTTCAGCTCATCATTTAGTTATCTTGACTGTCACGGAAATACTGTATGCCTTAAAGCCTGCAATTCACTTCTTTGTGCGCTTTAAGAAAGGAAAACAAACTGCTGTCTCCTAATTTGGAGAGTCGAGTAATAAAACTTTACTTTAGTTCATGCACCAAGCCGTGTTTTATTAGTGCAATGTTGCATTTTTAAAGTTATATTAAGGAATGGAATTCCTTTGGGGGTGCAGGAGTGCATGCATGCAACATAACAAGGACTGGTCTCCACATTTTACCCCAATCTGTGGTTAGGTTAAACCAGAGGAATATGTTCACTCAGAGTTTTTGGTCTCACTAAATAATCCCTGTTGTGCTCCAGCCTGTAGTAATTTGTGCTGCAGGAGCTAGACCCTGTTGAGAAATGCAAAATGTCTGTAGCGTTCACCTCAGAAGAAGATCTGGATGGGTGACTTGTTGGATTATTGTTCGTATATCAGGCCTCAGAGCTGCTGGGAAGTGTGAGGCAGCCATCCATGTAAAAAACTGACAGCACTCTGATGATGTGCGTGCTTCTGCAGTTGCAGCTCAGCTAATTTTGAACTCATGCCTGCATCTCTGGAGGAATGCACTGAAAGAAAGTGTGTTTAGCTGTGAGGCAAAGGTTCATAGGAGTCGAGAGTGAATCTCAATTTGCAGTCACCCAAGTCATCTTTCTTCATCTTTGTTCATTCAACTCAGCGCAGGTGCAGCATTCCCTGCTTCAGCTCGGTTCATAGGACCTTCTTGGAGGAGTTGAGCAGAAGCGAGTCGAGCTGAGCAGAAGGTTTGACTTCAGCAGGCTGCAGGCCATTGAGCAACATCTTTCATGAGCACGTCCTTCACAAGAATCAAACCCGCCTTTTAAAAACCTCACAACTGCACTATTCATTTTAGTTATTTACTTTTATAAAAAACATATACTATATCCTTTAAAATGTCAACATTTAAATTAACACTGTGAGGCGGTGTAGATGTTTTTGTGCTTGTTGAGTGACAGAAATCAGAGGAAGCCAGACCAAATAAACTTGATGTACAAGTTCAGACAGAGGGAAGGTTGCCTCGACCCATCCATGGCATTTTTGGAAACCATGCAGATGGCAAGTGTTTTGTGACTTTATTTCACTTATTTGCCCATGTTGGATGTCAATCTTCCTTTGAATGTGGAAATTTTGAGCATAACGCTGTTGTTGAGCAGCCTGCTGTGACAATCCCTCCCACAGGTGGCACTCATACTGAAAACCACCATCTAGAACTGAGTAGAAATAAGTTGTGGTGAGACTTGAAGAAGGAAAAAACAGCATTAGTTAAATGTTTTAATGGAGAAAAGCCTCCTCACCACAAAGGTCAAAGGTCAAGTTTAGGAACAGTAGATACAGTCTGAACTGTAGCAATAAATTCTATTTCAGATTTGTTTACTGTACATGTACATTTACAAGTGATTCATGTTGTGTGAACCTTCTCTTTTGTCATTCAAATCATCAATTAAAAAGAGCAGATTGTTTTTGTGTGGCATGTTTTTTTCTTCATTCCCCTTGTCGAGAACACCCCCCTCTGTTTTCATCTCTTTGGTTAGCGTGAGGATCTTATCCTCCCTCCTGTGTTCTTATAAACTGCAGGTATAGCTCCCAGGGGAACTAGACTAAAATAAAGAATGTATTACCACCATGACGTGAACCTTTGTGTAGCCTGGTTTCCTGAAATAGCAGCAGAGAAGCAAGTCATGTTGAGTGTTGTTAAGGTGTTTTTGCATTTAATTGAAGGTATGATGCCTTAAAGCTTGGTGCCATAATGTAGCAAAGGATGATGTTTGCAGTTATATTTACTCAATTTGTTGTTTTGCCATTTATTTTGCACTGACAGGATGACATCCTGTCAGTGTAATAATATGACACATAAAATTACATTTACAGGTGTTCCCAAAGTGTGTAGTGTTTGCCGCTGATCATATTGACTGTATAGATAAGCTGTTTCGATCATAAATTTAATTTCTACAGATACAAGCCTTTCTAAAAAGCATCTTCATCTTGTCCCAGCGTCATGATCGCTGAGAGTAAAAAATAACCCACTCATGGATAGTTGTAAATTTTATAAACGGTTTGTGCTACGTTGCACATTTAGTCCAGGGCTGCACATTGTTCTTGTGTTTTTAAAACACGTTACCCGTATTTTCCGCCGTATAAGTCGCATTGTCCAATTTTGTCCAATAATTTGGAAAAATCCATAAACAAGTCGCACCTCCGTATAAGTCGCACCTATTATGCGTCACCGCTGACGCGTCGCGTATGTTACGCATCACCGCTGACAACCCGAGATTAACACTTAAAAACTATTATTTGTTTGCTGAAAATTATAGTAAAATTGTGTCAGAGCTGAACTTTTTTGCACATAATGGTCCGTTCATCTGAATACACATTCCCAGTCAGAATGAAGGGAAACGGTCATTTCTCAGCCTAAAATGGGTCTAAAGACATGGGAAAAAAATCCATAAACAAGTCGCTTCGCCTTATAAGTCGCAGGACATGAAAATCAGTTAAAAAAAACTGCAACTTATATGCCGGAAAATACGATAATTATCAAAAAAGTCTCACTTAAGGAATTACTGTATTCAGTAGTCGACGGGGGACAGGACTGCCCCCACAAACCATCTTATCTCCAGCAAACGGGTTGGTCCACTTAAGAAGTTTACTGGTTTGGGGAAAGAGTTTACTTGTAACTCCTCAGACTGATGAAGCTCTCCGGATAGGGGGTGAAACGTCTCTAGAAAAAAGAAACTGTCCAGATGACCTGACTAAGCATTATTGAATTTGGTACCTGGATGACTGAGCATGAACTTTGTTACTGTTTTCATGGATTTTTTTTGTTTAAAAAAAAACAAACAAAAAAAAAACTTTACATACTGCTTTATGAAACGGTGAAACCTCAGACATAATTCAATAAGCAAGATAAAATTTAACCTAGTTAACTTTATTTGGCAAAATCTTGCATACATTTTATTTGAATGAGCAGTAAAATTTAAGTGAGTGCTTTTATACCATTTTTGGTTAAAACAGAGAAGCTGATGTCCAGTTCCTTTAGCTAGTCATTGCTTGAATCTGACTAAGTCTCATAAGAAAAAGGCACGTTATTTTGGTTTGTCCATTTAGGAGTCTTTACCAGGCAACAAATGAAACAAATGTTTATTACATATACTTAACTTAAGTCACATTAAAAAAAACATTAAGCACTATTACAGCAGATGTAATAACAATGTGGTCAACAGGGTCAAAGCTGAATAATAAAAGTTTTATGTGGACGATGGATGTGATGTCTAAATATTGTTCATGTAAAAGTTACTGCAATACAACACAAAAAATGAAGCAGAAAAACAGTCTGTAAAACTCTGGGAGGGCCCCCCTTGTTATGTCAAAGGGATGAAGTCCTGTATCTGAACAGCCAATGACGAGAGACGTGACTCAAACTGGCACAAAGTGTAGTGGCTCAGGATGGACATGAACCGGTGAAATTTGCACCTCAAACAGCTCGTACACAACGTGTAAAGTGCTTTACACCACAATCTGTGCCCTCATATACCCATTCATGCAGCACTCTACTAGATCTATACAAAGACTAATCAGTGCTTTATCACATTCATACACCGATGGGACACACATCAAAGGCGATGAGGGGTTCAGTGTCTTGCCCAGGGACACGTCAACATCTGCTGAAGGAATCGGATCTCCCACTGGAGGCAATTGCTCTAACCAGTTGCTGTATACTCGTCAATACGTAAATAAAGCATATTGCACAAGCTACACGTTGTTTAGTGTTAACAACACAGCGAAGTAAAAAGTCATGTGGCTGTGGCCCAGAAGGCTATCAATATTGTGTGACCATAGCTGGGAGAACTGGACATGTTATGACCAGTGGCTCCTGCTGGTTCCCCGTCTGCTCACATCTCTGCCCCTTCATGACACGTTCACATCCCCTGTTCCCTGGCTTGCTCTCAGTCCCTCCTGCCATTGTTTCTGCCCCTCATGCCATAGTTTCTCCTCCCCTGCTTTGTGTTGCCCATCACCCATCTCCACCAGTTCAATCTTCCAAGCCACGCCACGCCTCCCTTGTTTCTCACAACAGTCAGCCCTGATTCCACTCACCTGTTCAGCTCACTGTTTAAGATCCTGTCTCTCACTCACTTGTTGCTGGATTATTAAACCTTCCATGGTCCCTGATATCAAGCCATTCTTGTTCCTGTTCTCGCCTGATGTTCACGCCTTGCTCTCTGAATTTTTGACCTCACACCTTGTCTTTTGGCTTCCCTGTTTTTGAATATTCCTCATCTGGTTTTGGACTCTGCTTTCTGACCACGGTACTGGCCCTGTTTCTGATTACTACGTCTCACGGATCATGACTTGGCTCTGGTTTCTGCTCTCTGCCTTCCTGCTCATGACCCCTGCTTCGACAACCGGACCCCATTATTGGATTTGCCCCCCCCCCAGACTAAGTTATTGCAGCTTTTCACCGCAGCTGCTCTGCACCAGGTCCAGTGACGTTGTCGCCGCAGACTTGACAGGTGATTCTCACTCTCCACCTGCCTGTAAAGACCAGCTGATCCTAACTTCTCACCCACAGCCAATAATAAATAAAAACTGTCTTGTTTTTGCACTCCTGTGTTTGGCTTATTAAAGAGGAACTTACCCCAAAATTAACCTTTTTTAGCTGATAAACTCCCTAGAATGTGTGTAAAATGTTGTATAGCACTATGTCTGTGTTAATTTTCATGTTTT
>JARVGQ010000001.1:52997750-53008964 GCA_031762355.1 Hypsolebias martinsi | reverse complement strand
ACCCAAAAACTTCACCTCACTCACTCTACAAATCTCAACACCATCAATTTTAAATGGAACATCAACAGTTCTTTTTTATTACTGAATATCATGTAATTAGTTTTATCTAGATTTAATGATAATTTATTAAGTTTAAACCGAGTTTGTGATTTGACAAATTCTGTCTTCATCAACTCCAACATCCATTGCTAATAAACAAATACATGTGGTATCATCTGCAAAAAGGACATGTTTAAGGAGTCCTGACACATTTACCAAGTCATTCACATATAAAATAAATAGCTTTGCTCCAAGTACAGGGCCTTGAGGAACTCCACATGTGATATTGCAAAGGTCAGATCTTGCAACATTTATTTGTACAAATTGTTTCCTATCTTTCAAATAGCTAGATACCCACTGTAATGCTGGTCCTCTAATACAATATTTATTACATTTTTCAAGGAGAACAATGTGGTCGTTAGTATTGAATGCTTTTTTTAAATCAACAAAAATACTGACACAATATGGTTTTTGATCGACAGCAGTACGGTAGTTATTTGTTCTATTAATTCCATGAGAGCCACTGATGTAGAGTGTTTTTTGCAATCAAATATTTGTGTTGTTTAAATAAACAGTCACTTACTTTACCAAAGGGTAAAATGTATTTTCTCTATTTTGTTTATTTACTTTTTTTTTTATATATTTTTTATTTTTTTACTTTATCCTTTTCTATTAACACGTGTTCCAATGTTGTTCTAGCCACCATGTCCATCTTGTCTCATCTCTCTTTCTGGTCCGACAGTCTCGTGATAACACAATAAGATTAACTACATTACAATAGTAAAGAGTATAAGCAGCTCTTTGGATTCAGATTTTAACTCCTGAAAAGAAGACAAACAAGCAAAGTTTAGATAAGGTACACTAAAAATGTTGTTTGGTGTTGCTTTTACAACATCTCTGCACATTCTCAGTATAGGTATATTTCGTCTGAGTCCACAATTGTCCTATTCCAAGTAATTTCAGTTCATGTCTTTACTGAGTTGTTTGAACATTTTGGTTGATTATTTTTCACGTGTGTGAGTTGATAAGTCAGAACATTTTTGTACATAAATATTAAAAAACACACACATCGCCTGGTGTTTGAAGCATTTGGGATGTGAATCAGCTTCTCTAAGTCTGAGGCCAATCCATCCATCCATTTTCTTCCTCTTATCTGGGGTCGGGTCTCAGGGGTATCAGCTTGGGTAGGGAAGCCCAGACTTCCCTCTCCCCAGCCACTTGGGCCAGCTCCTCCGAGGGAATTCAACCTTTATTTAAACAGGTTAATCCCATTGAGCCTTGAGGACTCATTTACAAGAGAGACCTGATTTCAACAAAGAATGATGACAACAATGGACAACAGCGACAACAATAGACAATCATAAAAGAGGCATACAGATTTTTTTAAAACAACTTAAAATAAGATGGCAAAAAAGTTGCAAAAACAACTAGATTATAAGGCAAATGTAGAAAACTAAAAACAGGAACATGTCTGCATTGTTTCTTGCCAGGAGTTCAGTAGATGTTTGAAGTCAGAGAGGTCAAGGTAGAGAACTTCAGATCTTTTTTGCAAGATATTCCAGGAAACAGGAGCAGAGTAGGAGAAGGCCCTTTAGCCAAGTTCAGTCCTCACTGAGGGAGCACTGCAGGTAATAATGTCCAGAGAGCGCACGCTGTAGCTCCACTCACGTAGAAACATGTAGAAGGAAATGTATGAAGGCAGCAGACCATGAAGTGATTTAAAGATGAAAATGTACCACTGGGAGAGTCTGCGTGAAGCTAATGATGTCCAGTTAACCAGTGAATACAGGGTGCAGTGGTGCATACGATAATCACAGCCAGTTATGAATCTTAGTGCACTAGACAGCATCCAACATCTGCAGGGTGCTAGGAGCGTTCATGTAAATAATGTCACTGTAATCAATGGAGGGAAGGAAAGTCACAGTTACAAGGCATTTCCTAGCCTTCAGAGTTGGACAGGATCTGTTTCTGAAAAAGAAACCAAGTTTAAGTTTCAGTTTCTTTACTACGTATTCCACTTGGAGCTTAAAAGAGAAATGTGAGTTGACGATACCCAAATATTTATAGGAATCGACAAACTATTGTAAATGAGTCCCCGTGGCTCAACGAGGCTAGCCTGTATAAATAAAGGTTGAAAGAATGAATATAGGGACACCATCTGAGGATAAAATCGGAGGAAGAACTGCTGGGACTGACTTCCTGTTTGAAAAAAAGCATCCCTTTGGTTTTATCAGCATTTAGGACAAGTTTGAGACAGAACAAATCTAACTGGATCCCAAGGTGTTCCCAGGCCAGCCGAGAAACTTAGGGTGCATTCACACAAGCCCTGTTGTCCCAAATTCTAGCCCGTTTGCCTAGGAAGTCCGGTTTGTTTGGGGAGGTGTGAATGCGTCTTCGAACTCTGTCACGGAGCAAACAGGCAAACTCTGGCCCGCCTAAAAACCTAGGTCTCGGTCCGGTAGAAGAAAACTCGAGCATGGTTTGAGTACATTGTGAATGCAAGCAGACCGGGCACCGCTCCACAAGCATGAAGTGGACTACAGCGCAGGGCAAACAAACACGCATTTCTCTGACCTCATATGGAGCCATCAGCTTGCCTTGTGTGAAAAACAACATTCTCCATGGTCTTCTGCCTCATTTTCCACTCATGCTGAGTCCATTGTTGAAAATGACAAAATAGAACTCCTAAAACCGCTAAAACTTGACGCCACTCCGTTTTTATTTACAGAAGAAGAAGTGTCTTCTTCAGAGGGTTTTGTGTCGTTTCTTTCAGTAGTTCTTGGTGTAGTGCCACCACAGGCGAGTGGGGGGAATAGGTTGGTTCAAACTGGCTGGCTCAACTGCACAGTGCAGTGTGAATGAAAACACACCAGCTCAAATGTAAAAAAAAAAAAAATTATGAATATTGGTCCCCAACCAAACCAAGTCCACCGGACTATCAGGTGTGAAAACAACCATAGTCCCTCCAGCTTGTCCTGGGTCTTCCCCTGGGTCTCCTCTCAGTGGGACATGTTTGGAACACCTCACCAGGGAGGTGTCCAGAAGGCATCCTAACCAGATGCCCGAGCCACCTCAACTGACTCCTCTCGATGCGGAGAAGCAGCAACTACACTGTGAGTCCCTCCTGGATGACCGAGCTTCTCACCTTATCTCTAAGGGAGATCCCAGACACCTTGCGGAGAAAATTAATTTTGGCTGCTTGTATCTGAGATCTCGTTCTTTCGGTCACAACCCAAAGCTCATGACTATAGATGAGGGTAGGAACGTGGATCACCCGCACAATGTCCAAGACAAATTTCCCCTTGGGGACAATAAAGCATACATCTATCTATCAATCGGTCTAGTTGGAAAACATGCTATGGTCCCCCTTTTTGAACATAGAGACCACCACCCCGGTCTGCCAATCCAGGGGAACTGCCCACACAGTATTGCAGTTGACATTCCCAGCAGACCCTCATAATATGTTTGGGCCTGTCAGGTCTGAACAGCATCCTCCCCCACCATCGGAGCCAACTCAGCACCAGGTAGTGGTCAGTGGACAGCTCTGCTCCTCTCTTCAACCAAGTGTCCAAGACATGCAGTCACACATAAGCCCACGTGAGCATTGAAGTCCCCCAGCAGAACAAGGGAATCCCCAGGAGACACAATCTCTAGTACCCCCTCCAAGGACTCCAAAACAGGTGGGTAATCTGAACTGCTGTTTGGCACATAAGCACAAACAACAGTCTGCACCCATCCCCCCACATGTAAGCAGAGAGGCTACCCTCTCGTTCACCGGGGTGAACCTCAACTTACAGGCACCAAGATGGGGTGGCAACAAGTATGCCCACTCCTCCATGGCACCTCTCACCAGGGGCAACTCCAGAGTGGAAGAGTGTCCAACCTCTCTCAAGGAAACTGGTTCCAGAGCCAGAGCCATGTGTCAAGGTGAGTCTGACTATTTCTAGCCGGAACCTCTCAAATTCACACACCAGCTCAGGCTCCTTCCCAACCAGAGAGGTGCCATTCCACATCCCAAAATCCAGCTTTTGAGGTCATGGTTCTCTAAGAGAAACAAGTGGAATGCTCCCTCCAGGCTGGTGCTGAGTCACTGTCTGAAGTGGAGGAGTTTAAGTTTTGACTGAACTGAAAGTCGAAGCTCCCAACTCACGGGTTATTTTATGTTCCAGCCTTCACTTTCAGGCACGGATAGTGACAGAAAGAAAGAGATCTATTTACATGGAAAGGAGTGAGTTGAGAAAGTTTGGGAATGAATCAGGATGCCTCCAGGGCCCACCCTCTGGAATTTTTCTTAGGAGAAATCATATCTCTCCAGTTTTAGCTTCCCTCCATTGGCTCCCTGTCAAATCCAGAAATGAATTCAAAATTTTACTTCTAACCTACAAAGCTCTCAACAACCTAGCTCCATTTTATATTACAGATCTTTTTGTTCCATAATTTCCTAACAAAGCACTTTGCTCTCAAATTACAGGTTTACTTGTGGTTCTTAGAGTTTCCAAAAGCAGAAAAGGAGAAATATCTTTCAATTATCATGATCCTCTCTTGTGGAACCAACTTCCAGTTTCTATCCGTAAGGCTGACACCTTGTCTACTTTTAAGATTAGGATTAGGTCTTTCCTTTTTGATAAATCCTTTAGTTAGGGTTTGCTTGGTTTCCTGAGCTATCCCTTAGTTATGCTGCTATAGGCTTATTTTACTAGAAAACAAAGTGACCACATTTCCTCACTCTACTGCAATCTTTACTTGCTCTACTCTACCCATTATTATTTGTAATGATTACTAACATCAAAATACTCCTGTATGTCTACAAATCGCTGAACATTCTCACACCCCCATCTCTCTGATTGCTACAGCCATATGTCCCATCACGTTCACTGAGGTCAGCGGACCAGTTGCTCCTCACAGTTCCAGGAACTCGTCTTAAGCGCAGAGGTGACAGGGCCTTATCTGTAGCAGGCTCAAGACTTTGGAACGAGTTACTTCTGCTTGTCAGACAGGCCCCCCTCCCTCTCGGTTTTCAAATCCTGTTTAAAATCTCTTAATATAAACAGCTTCCTTCACACTCCTCTCAAACCATCTGTGTTCACGGTCCAAAATGTGCACATTCTGGTCCTCAATTGAGTGTCCCTTGTCCGTGAGGCAAAGGTGAACAGCTGAGTTTTGTCCAGAGGAGGTGGTTTGTGTTGGGACATTCATTTGTGAAGAGGCTGTTTAGTTTCCCCAATGTAGAGGTCCGTGAACACAGATGGTTTGAGAGGGCTGTTTATATTAAGAGAGAGAAACCTTCTCTTCACAGGGGAGGAGGTCTCAGGTTCCAACTTTCAAAAACGTATAATCCAGCTTTAGGACTGATTCCCAGATGATTTTCACACTTTGATGGGAACAGAGGAGCCTCTCCTGTGAATTAGACTAACAAAGACCTTAAGAAAACCCTACTGTTTAAGGTGTGAGGTGTGATTTGTCAATTTACATAGGTATGTTGTGTCTTGTCTCAACCTTTAAAACCTCACTCCCAAACTCTGCTTCTTTGAAACGAGAAATCTCCTCAGATGAAGAGTGAAACGTCTTCTGTAACAAATAAAGTCCAGTTGGTTCTGTATTGAACATTTTTTTTTATCATGTCCTGGATGACTGAGAATCTTCAACAGCATTTCACACAGGTTAGTCATTATATTTATTATCTGAGACGTTTTTATGTCTATATTCTGATTTTACTTCATTTTTTATGTTGCTTATGTGGTGCCTGTTTTTTGTCTATTTGTACAGCACTTTGGTTGGCCTTGTTGCTGTTTTAAGTGCTCTATAATTACATGTACAATGGTATGGTATGGTATGGTATGGTATGGTATGGTATGTTTTTATTATTATTATTATTATTTTTTTTTTGCCTTTCCTCGTTTAGAAAGTACTTTGTGCACCTGAACTTGCCATTATGTGTTTATTTCTCCTTCCTGTATTCTCAAACCCCAGCTGGTCAAAGCAGATGGCTGCTTGTTCTGAGCTTGGTTCTGCTGGAGGTTTCTTCCTGTTAAAAGGACGGTTTTCCTTCCCACTGTTGTCCTTGGGATTGTTGTAAAGAGGAATGTCTGGGTCCATCTCCCCTCACCTGTTATCTACATGACCCAACCTGAAGAAGCAAAGGTTAATATATGGATGCAAATTATAATTATTTTCCCTGTTTGTCCATCTCAATTTCCTGAAGATTAAAGGATTTATGTTGTTACAACTTTGTCTATTTTCTCCTATTTTATGCACAAATGAACCAAAACATTAAAAACATCAATCCCAAACATGACTGCTGTCCTCTTCCTGTAACATTTAAAGGTCAAAGCAAAACATTTACCTTAAAATAAGATTTGTTTTTCTGCATTGCTCCTTGACTTAATTATTAAAGAGATAACCGATTGTGTAACTGCTTTTATCTTCTTTGTCTTTAGCACAGGAATCAAAACATATTTCAAATGTATAAATTTAATTTCCTTGTAGTCATTAAACAATTTTTAAAACTTGCATTGCATAATTTAATCAAATTTATTGATACCCTTGCAAAACTAAAATCAAATAGAGTTTTTCTGCAGTAAATATCTATGTGCCAAATTATGCTCCTGATAATGAGCACAAAGCAGAGATTTGATGAAATTATCTCTCATTAGTTTTTCAGTCTAAAGTCACAGAAGCAGAGATGGTGATATGGCTGAGCCAAAGAAAAACCAGAACCAGGGAGCTGGAACACTGAACACTAATTCTGATCTTTGCCAGCGAATAACCACACAGCTGTCCAAACGAATGAACCACCAGAGGCACTTCTGCAAAAAAAAAAAAAAAAGAGCTAACATCTGCAGCTTTTATCCTTCTACATCTGTGCTTTGTTACTCATCCTGTGAGGCCAGATTTTGATCTAAGTGATCAGATGTAAGGGAAGCCAGTATTTTTCAGGAATAACACCTGTCTTTAATTTAACTCAGCAGGTAAACGGTCCCACCCAAGAACACGGACACACACTGGACCTCGTTTTAACACGTCATGTCTATGTTTGTAATTTGGAAATAGGTGACCATGTGTTTTCAGACCACATGCCTGTGCTGTTTGATTTCACCCCTCCGTGTCCTACTGCTAAGCTGAGAGCTCCTGCACGTACCACATTAACAGTTCCATTAACAGTTTCACTGCTGCTCGTTTCACAGAAGTTTTTAACTCTGAAATGATCGAAGAGCCCTTGGTGTCTCTTACTACCGAGGAGCTAACACTTTATTTCATTCTGTGTGTTTAAATGTTCTGGACCGCATTGCTCCCGTTAAAACCAGAAAACCACAATTTAGATTGGAACCTTGGCTGAATGACATCACTCAAGCCGATAGACAACACTGCAGGAGAGCAGAGCGCCGGTGGAGGAAAGACAGGCTGCAGGTTTCTTTTCAAATGCTAAGGGAGACTTGGCGTTGGTATCAGAAAGCAGTAAGATCTGCAAAAACTAAATACTTCTCTGATATAATTGTCTCCAAATCTCACAACCACTGTGTTCTCTTCTCCACCCTGAACTCAGTTCTTCACCTCAGTGAACCTTCACCTCTGGACGCCTCAACTGAGCTTTGTGAGAACTTCATTAATTTCTTTTTACAAATAGAAAAAGGTGCGAACACCCAGGCACTCATTTCCCCACCAGCTCATGATCTGTCCATCCCATCTCAGTGTGTAGCTGTGTTTGACCACTTTGAGCACATCTCTCTGTCTTCTCTGGAGCAGGTAATGTGCAGCATTAAACCATCTGATTCCCCCTTTGACATTGTACACTCTCAATTCCTAAAGGAGGTTCTTCCTATTCTGAGCCCTTCTATTCTTGCTATTGTGAATACCAGTTTATCCTCAGGTGTGGTGCCAAAAACTTTTACACTTGCTGCTGTCCAACCTCTCCTGGAAAAAAAAAACTAACCTTGACCCCTCAGTCGTGTCCAACTTCAGGCCTGTCTCCAGATTCCCATTTGCCTCTAAACTACTGGAAAAAATAGTTGAGTCTCAGTTAAGTGCTTCCTGGAGGATCACGCTTTCTTAAAGTTATTCCAATCTGGCTTTAAATCTCTCCACAGCACTGACACCGCTCAACTGAAGGTTTTTAATGACATTTTCATAGCCACAGACGCAGGTGACTCTGTGCTGCTTGTCCTATTGGACCTTACATCTGATTTTGACACCATTGACCATGAGATCCTCATTTCTAGGCTGGAGCAGTGGGCGGGCATCACAGGGTCAGCCCTCATGTGATTTAGATCCTACCTCTCTGACAGAACCTTTTGTGTCAGCATCAAAGATTTTAGTTCAGCATTGGCAGTGCTTCAATGAGGGGTACCACAGGGGTCCATCCTTGGTCCCCTTCTCTTTTCTTTATACCTGTTGCCACTAGGTGCTATTTTCCGCAAACACAACATGCCCTTTCATGTCTACTTTGATGACTGTTAAATTTATTTCCCCCTGTGGCACAGTCTATTCAACCTCTCCTTGACTGCCTGGCTGACATCAGGGACTGGATGGCTTTAAACTTCTTAAGTTTCAGTGAGAAGAAATCTGAAGTCATGTTCCCTTCCAATGGCATATTCATGAACCACTGCATCAACCTTTCTTCTCTAGCCCCATCAGAGAAAAAAAAAAGAGTCACTAATCTAGGAGTGATAATGGACCCTTCCTTGAAACTCAAGTCATGTAAACATAATTGTTGAATCCTGTTTTGATTTTTTTTTTTTTTTTTCAGCTGAGGCGACTGTCTAAACTGAAGTCGTACTGTCCAAAAAGAATCTTGAGACAGTGATCCATGTGTTCATAACATCCAGGCTCGATTATTGCAATGTGCTTCTGGTTGGAATCAATCAGTCCTCCATCGCAAGGCTACAACTGGTCCAAAATGCTGCAACACAATTTTTAACTGGTACAGGCCATAGAGGGCACATTGCACCAGTTTTGGCCTCCCTGCACCGGCTACCCATTTACCTTCGAATCCATTTCAAAATACTCGTGTGTTTTTAAATCACCTAACAGTTCTGCCCCCCCTATCTCACTGATCTTCTGCAGGCATGTGTCCCACCGCGCTTTCTAAGGTCAGCAGACTAGATGCTTCGTTCAGTTATTTTCATCTTTAAATCACTTCTTGGTCTGCTGCCTTCATACATCTTGTCCTACATGCCACTGCATGAGTGCAGCTACAGCGTGCACTCCCAGGACATTATTCCATTCAGTGTCCCCTCAGTGAGGACTGAACTTGGCAAAAGGGCCTTCTCCAATGCTGCTCCTGTTTCCCGGAACATCTTGCAAAATGATCTGAAGCTCTCGAGCTTGACCTCTCTAAGTGGCTTTAAACATCTGTTAAGTTCCTGGGAAAAAACAATGCAGACATGTTCCTGTTTTTAGTTTTCCACGCCGCCTTATAATCTAGCTGTTTTTTTTTTTCCCTTTCTTTTCACTACTTTTCCTTTTGACTGTCCTTTTGGTTGCTATTTTGCTTTGATTTGTTAAAAAAAAAAATAAGAAAAAAAAATTAATTTTGTATGCCTCTTTTGTGACTGTCTATTGTTGTTGTTGTTGTTACTCACTGCTGTCATCACTCTTTGTTAAGAAATCAGGTCTCCTTGTAAATGAGTCCCCGAGGCTCAATGAGATTAACCTGTCTAAATAAAGTTTGAATGAAAAAAGTTCCGGGAACCCGTTGTAAACTAAGAGGTGACAGGGCTTTTTCTATTGCAGGTCCAAGACTGTGGACTGAGTTACCCGTTTGTCAGGCAGGCTCCCACGCTCACTGTTTTTAAGTCCCACTTAAAAACCCACTTTTATTCCCTGGCCTTTAACACTGTGTGATTAGTTGTGATCATGTCTGTATTCTACAGTGTTAGCTATTTAGTTATAATCTGCTGCTATTTGTATCTATACTTTTATTTTACTTTATTTTATGTTTTCCTGTCCGCTGTGCTTGTTTGTTTCTATTGTACAGCACTTTGGTCAGCCTGGTTGCTATTTTAAGAGCTCTATAAATAAATTGGTAAGGTAAAACAAAGTACATATAAGAATCAGCTTAATTTTGGGGTAAAAACATTATCAAGGAAATGTTTAAAGTCAGAACTCATTTCTAAGAAGTAGATGCAAATACTGTAGTGTAATGTCCTCTGAAGTTATGGAAACAAATGTGTGTGCATCTGTGTGTGTTTGAAGATGACTCAAAACAGTTGAGCTGCACATGTTCTCACGCACCCACACTGAGGCGTGTCGGTTCATTAAATCATGTTGCATGGCAGCAAAAATAAATAAAATAAAAAAAAAATCTCCATGTCTGCTTTAAATTTTTGTCTGGACTAAACCATTAGGGCTGGCACACATTATTTTATTTTGGTAAAGACTTTCATGAATGAGTCTTTACAACCAACACACTCAGGTGCTAAAGGCAGGCACTATTATATTTTTTATTTTTTCTTATGAACCTCTACAGCAGCAGCAGGCTGTGCTGTGATGTGTCTCTTGATGCCAAAATTTCTATTGTTGCTGCTAAAACTGCAGAATATGTGCAGCTACAACAACCACAATTCCATTATTACAAATGCAATCAAATGCAATCTTTTAGTTTTAGACTAAGATCATTTTATGCATGAGAATTTAAAAAAGTTGCAACCCTTTTGGTCACACTTCCAAAATAATGTTATGCACAATTTCATGCAATATTGCAAAATTTCACCTGTCTCAACTGAAAATGTGCTAAATTTTAGGTTATTATCTATACAACTGATTGGGATAAAGGCCACTTTTTAGTTTGCTAAGGTTAATTAGCTGTTAAATAAAGCATTTTACTCAATCAGTTAAATGTTTGTTGTAGCTATAGTAAGAATAAAGGATGTAGGCACTTTAAAAAAATATTTTATTTTTATTTATTTATTTTTTACCAGAAGTAAGTTATGCTTTAACATCTTTGGTAAAGGGACCTTCAACATTCTCAGGCAGCCAAACAAAAATGATAAATCTGTTTTCTATATTACATAGCACGGCAGCTCAGTTGGTAAAGCCGTTGCCTCTCAGCAAGAAGGGTGCCTGATCAAATCCCGACCAGGGCCTTTCTGGGTGGAGTTTACATGTTCTCTCCATGCATGCATGGGTTTTCTCCGGGTACTCCGGTTTCCTCCCACAGACCAAAAACATGCATGTTAG
>JARVGQ010000001.1:52873256-52884099 GCA_031762355.1 Hypsolebias martinsi | reverse complement strand
GTGGTATCATCTGCAAAAAGGACACATTTAAGGAGTCCTGACACATTTACTAAGTCATTCACATATAAAATAAATAGCTTTGGTCCAAGTACAGAGCCTTGAGGAACTCCACATGTGATATTGTAGAGGTCAGATTTTACACCATTTATTTGTACAAACTGTTTCCTATCTTTCAAATAGCTAGATACCCACTGTAAAATACGGTATAAGTAAATCTTCTGTGTCAAATACTCACGCCATTGTTTCCATATTAATGTCTTCTGAAGTGTCAAAATTCCCCCTCATAATCTAAAAAGGAAAAAAATGGTGCAAAAAAAAAAATATTTTTTAGGACAACTGGTTTTATGACTAATTTGTGAAAACAACATATGGAACAGAATAACTTTACAAACATAACTAATCTGAATGTGAACACTCAAGTTATGCTGTGTCTCTGTGTATTTTCTCACCTGGGGTATGTTACTCTTGACCCACTCAGTGTTAGGGAGGATTTCATCCCACATGATAATACAACGTGCAAGAGTCTGGTAGTGAGGCATAAAGGGGAGACGCAAGTATACAAGATTAAGGAAAGGTGGGAAAAGAATCGTGTCACAGAAACGCACAGCTTGCGTCACACTAACCCTCAGCAGCAGAAACTCTGGCTTAATGAAGTCCAGCAGAAACCAAGTGTCTGGAGGTTTCAGCCAATCAGCAATCGACCTAATGGATAGAAACAGGATGAGGAAAGGGAGTGTTAATGCCTTCCCGCAACACCTTCTCCACCAAGAAGGAAAAAACACCAGATGAGCCTTGAGGAAATTAGGAACCTCTTGACCAATATGCAGCTGGGAGGTGGAGGAGTCTCGTTTTTCTGTGGAGCAGGTTATGATGCTCTGATGTTCACAGAATTCAGCAAACATGAGCCATGTTTAGGAAACTTGGCTTTGTATGTATTTTCATCTTGGCTTTGCATTATTAATTTGAAACTGCTGTATTGTCTTTTCTTTTTTTCTTCTTACAGAGGAGTGAGCATTAACGAAGTTTGACATTTATTTTGTAAAGAATAATTATGTATCATGCTTCCTGTACACAGTATTCATGCTAAAAAAAACTCAGCATTAGATGCACTTGTTGATCCTTGGTTATGTCTTGAAACTCCTGTTTTCACCAGATGCATAAAACATTATGCCAAAATCAATATCAGAGGCATATGAGGAAAATAAAGATGGAGACATAAAGCTGAAATGAGAAGAGTTTTAGTAGTCCTGCAACACAGTGCCGAACATTATGAAGTCAGAGTGGAGATATACTGGAAAATCTTATGACAAAAGCAAACCTGGGAAATTTGTCCAAGATGTTTCAAACAACTAAACTAAATGTTCTAAACATTGAAACATGTAAAACTAACAAACCTGAATTTTGTTAACTAATTGTTCAAGTCAACTGGTAAAATCTGAGGATATTTAAGATATAAGAAACAATCTAGAGGACCTGACTTAACTTTGTTGGGTTTGAGGATATAGTTTTTCCAGAAACATTTTCCTACAAGTGCATTTAATTTTACTGAGTATAGTACTGGTATATATTTAGAGCATGGGACAGTAGCTCTTTCAGAAACAACTCAAGCTGGGTCTGGCTGCCTCCGTGTGATTTCTGAATGGATGACGGTGGCTTGAAGCTACCCATCCTGATGTGTCTTTGTGCCACAAAGTGAAGTACTAACAGAGCTGAAATGCTTGACAAGTGAAAAGGTGTGCAGGCTATGCAGCTCAGTAATGTTATGAAGTGATAGAATAAGCTCTGTGCAACCACCCAGCCAGGGGATTTAATAACAACAAAGTTATTAGAGTTAACACTGATGGTAGCACACATTACTTTGCAAGTATTGTTTTAAAATTTGTTAACAAGGATAATTACCCAACTGAGTTAATTACTCATGTTTTGAAAACAATACAAGGGAGAATCTGTCACATTTGATGCACTGTGCTCCACATCAACCCATCTGAGTATTGCTCCATGCCTTTTTAAGTTTTTGCAACGTTCGTTTAATTTTTAAAAAGCTTGTGTCTGTACAGGTTGTGGTCTACAGAGATAAACTGGCCTCAAAAGTACTCACATAAGTGTCCAAGATTTGTGTGCGAACAATGAAATTTGTCTGTGCACATTAAGATCCACAAGTGTACTACAAGTTTTACAAATGCGTACCACAAGAGTCACAAACAAATACACAGGTTTTCAAATGTAAACATTTCAGTTTACACAATTAGGAATATTCTGCACATGCAACTTGTCAAACACATGTGCACGGCTAATGAAAAGCTGGGATATCTAAGCCTTACCAGATTTACTGAGTTACTGGGAAAAAACAAATTTCTAACTTGTCAGAATAGCTCATAAACTCTATATTAAAACACATTTGCTTGCATTAACATTAGTGGATTCCAAAAGCATTTATTATAGGAACTGTACAGTTAAAATAAAATGCCTAAAATGACTAGGTTATTCTTCATCTGGAAAATGTTTCAGTTAGAAAATATATGAAAATAATATACATATAAATATATAAGAAAATACATGTTACTGGAAAATATATTTTCCTAGTAGTTTTTCCACAAAAAGGAATAACCTAACCATTTTTTATGTTTATTTCACTTGCACAGTCCACAAAGTAAATGTTTTCTTCTTGTGAAAATACTACAGGACAAACATATTTTGGTATTTTCTTCCATTGCTAAAAATATCAGAAAAATATATTTTCCAGTATTTTTAACATAGGAAGAAAACACTGGAAAATATATTTGTCCTGTTGTTTTACATGCGTAAGGATAACCTATCCATTATTTATGTTTATTTCAACTGTACAGTCTACAAAATAAGCATTGCCTTCTGGTGGAAAAAACTACCAGAAAAGTTTATTTTCCTGTATATTTATCAGAGGAAGAAAATACTGGAAGATATATTTTAAGTGTATGTGTTGTGTGTGTGTATGCACAGAATATTTCTACTTGTGCAAATTGAAATGTGTACATTTGAAAAACTATTTACAGTATGTATTGTTAATCTTGTAGTACTGGTACACATTTGTAAAACTTGTGGAATGCTTGTGGATCTTATTGTACGCATTCACATCTAGTTTTACAAATCTCACTGTATGCTTGAGTGACTACTTCTAGACCAGGGGTCTGCAAACTTTAGGATCAAAAGAGCCATTTCTGCCCTTTAGTTCACTAAATTAAACTTGTTCAGAGCCACAAAGCCTGCTACAATTACCATTATCAACTAGTGGCCCATGGGCCACTTTAAGTTTGTTAAAGGGGGGCTTTTCTAGCCAGTAGGTGTGAAATTATGAAACTAAAAACATCTAATGATTTTTAACGTTTATTGATTTTTTTTATATTTAAAGACAAAATGAAAGATGGGATTCCATCCATCCATCCATCCATCCATCCATCCATCCATCCATCCACTTTATCCATTTCTTTCTTTATGGGTTGCAGGGGTCACTAGTGCCCCATGCCCAGGTTACAAGTCTATCACAGAATACTGGATTCTTGTGAAGAAAAATATATAGATATTATTATTATTATTATTATTATTACTAAAACAATGAACTGTGCAAGCTTATGCTTTTTTTTATTATTGTGGAGTAATTGATAAAAGACATAACTTTATTGATCCTGCTAATTGTTGTGTTGAGTATTATCTTATCTTATTTAGAAGAATAAAAACATAAAGTTGGAGTAGAATTTATTCAGTGAATCAGTACTAATATACACATGCGAAGGAAATTACAGGAAAAGTGCTAAAACTAGTTATTTTTTAAACATAAAATTCAGTTTTAAGTGTGTTTTAGTCAAAGCTGGAAAGAGCCACTGAGGAAGGACCAAAGAGCCACATGTGGCTCCAGAGCCGCAGGTTGCAGACCCCTGTTCTAGACTGATTTAGCTTCATACAAGGGCACTGATCGGCTTGCCTATAGATATGACATTTGAGACTTTCTTACCGTTACAGATTCACAAATATAATGCTGTGTTCAAGGCTGATGAAAAGCTGGACCATCTCAGATATACTGAGTTACTACTGCACAAAATAGCCCTGTGTATAGCGCCAGGTAAGCAACAACAAAAAAACCTTTTTGATATTAGACATATTTAAGAGTATGGACATTTTTTTTAAATAATACATTCTGGAGATGCTTGTCTTTTCTCACCTGTTGTTGGTTTTGAGGTAGATCATGGCGAAGGCCAGCGTGGCCCCTGGACATGTAACATCCACATTTATTGTATCACCCTCCTGAAACAATAATTGATGAGGTTCATTAATTGACCAAAGTTACAAGCAGTCTAAACAGGAAACCATTAAATAATATGAGAAACTTTTTGTGTAAAATGATACTTATAGATAGTTTTCATGTTCCACTACAAATAGATGTCAAAAATCCTGTGACATGTGTCTCAGTTGTTCCCAAATTTTCAAGTTTTCACACCAAGGTCACTGTGGACAAGTCTGATTCAAGTCATGTGGTCACAGTAAACATGGAAGTGAACCTCAACAAATGAAGCACCAAAAATAAAGGAACTCTTTTTTTAAACTGCATAAAATAAACAAATGAAAAACACATTTACAAAAGGAGAGAGGAAAAACAGAGAGAAAGAGGGACTTGTCTGTCTACCTTGATTTGGTAGCTGGGGGACTTGTGTCTTTCCCGGTTGGCCCCTGCTTGAGCTCTGCGATGGCCCCCGACCATATACTGATACAACTGCTCAGGCACGTTAAGATCAGTCATCCCAATCAGGTTGCTGCCATGCTGGAAGAAGAAACAAACATATAATATATGCATAACTGTAAAAATGTATTTAATGAAATACAAAAACTATGAATTTCTGTGTGTGCCTGTGACCAAAAATATCCAGAAAAAACTGTTTGGTGTAGATATTAATTCATCTTGCAATGTATCCACAAGCAACAACCATGATGTTAAACTATGTGTATGAGCAAGTATTGACCGGTGGTGGGCACAGCTAACCAAACAGTCAACTTCGCTAACTGCTAATTCACGAACTAAAAAAATTTGTTAGCTTTGCTAACGCTAAAGCTCTAACTTTTATCATGCACTGCTGTTGCTGACACTGTAAGACTGTCTGTGATGCGACAACATTGTAAGTGAACACAACTCAAAACGATTCAAAAATCCACAAAGTGATTTATGAACTGCTTTACTTGTGATTCATAAGTCAAGCGTCCACGTCCCCGTCAGACAGAGATGAGCTTTCAGAAATTAATCTGGTCCATTGGAACCAAAGAGGCAGAGCAGAACTCTATTCAGTGTGCGTTGGACGTCTCCCTCTTGTCATTTACTAAAATGAATTAACTCACTTTAGTGCTCCTCTTTGAGGTCAACTACTTTTATAAACAAACTACAAAGTTGCTGTGCGTCATCATCAACATTCTCTCGGTAATAAATCTGTTTGTTTTAAAGTAAAGGTGTGAAATGTGTGAGAGTTATGTCCCAGAGACAGTGTGAATATTGCAATGCATTCTGGGTATAAATTATGTGTACAATGTTTCTGACCGTTTCCGATGTTTTTGAAGTTTTGTGTGAATATGGGTTTTTCATGTTATTTTCTTGTTCTGGTTTGGCATTTATGTTAAAGTCTCTGTTATTGGCTGTAAACTGACATCATGAGTCAGACTGCTTGCAGTAGGTATGAGTGGGAAAAGCACTGTGAGGGTGATGTCACTGGGTGGTGCTTAACTTTGTTCAGCTCTGCATAGCATAGCATTGTTCTGTGCAACTCACCATTCTCCTGTACGCTTTTAATGCAAATAATTGTTGATTCAAATTTAGCAGAGGCTAATCCCATTAAAGGTTTTCAAAGTTAGCCAAAACGCTAATCCGCTTGACTGAAAGTTAGTTCCACTAATTAGCGGATTAGCGGAACTGTACCCACCACTGGTATTGACTTACCCCAAGACAGACCATGCCTAGAGCAAGTCCAGCAGCCAGTGAATAGGACTCTCTGTCAGTACAGTACTCCATCTCTGGACCAGGGGGTCGACCTAAAAAAAAAAAAAAAAAAAAAAAAAAACAAAAATTATGAAATTAAAACATGAAATGTCAATTCAGATGGCTTATGACTTTTCTTGTAATTTTAATCAGCTGAGCTTAAAATAACCTAGTGGAAAAACAAATGTTTTCAAATAAAAGAAGATATTTTGGTCTGAGTGTTGGCTAGTCTACCATTGGTTAGAGGCTAATCTATTTAATACATGATGAACAAGAATTATTTTTAAAGATTTTCCTGTTTTTATTTTAATTATTATTTGATTCACTATAAAATAGTTATATATTGCATACAGTACTTTACATATGTTTTATTCACAGCTAGTGTTGTAGTACTCGAGACTGGTCTTGAGACCAGTCTCGAGACCACTTTTTGATGGTCTTGGTCTTGTCTTGGACTCAACCGCATTTGGTCTCGGTCACTGAGAACTCGATATTTTATTTCAAGACCAGTCAAGACCACAACTGTGAAAATATCACTAAATTGCCACATTATTGTCCAGTTTATTTGTTAACATCCTCGTTTTTATTGGATGTAAAACGTACTTGTTCAAATCCAAGTGATAATGTGACTCATTGTTAAATACCTTTTTTGTTACTGCTGTCACACCAACCCCCTTTCACTCACATGCATCACGTGTGGCCAGATTGGGCGGTTTACTGCCAATTGGGCAGTTTTCATTCTGATTTTACTGGGAACTCTGGGAAGATTTTTGTTGGACTGTTGCCTTTTGCCACATATTGTTAAATTACCTTGGCTTGTACTGATGTGCGTTCATGTTCAAACAGTAAATATATGTATACTGCAATAATATATAGATTGGGCAGATTTTTGTCCGATATGGCGGTTTTTAACAGATTTTTGGGCTGGAAAACCTCAACTCTATCTGGCAACACTATGAGAAGTGATTGGGCGCGGGAGAAGATGTCTGCCAAATCATCAGTTATAAAATTTGCCTATTTAAATCACAAAGAATATACTTGTAACTAATGCAACTATATGGTTATCCTTGGTCTTGAGTTTGGACTTATGAAGAGTGTTTTGCCACTGCAATTTTTTAAGGCTTGGCATGTGATGAAACTGCTTCCAATTTAACAGTTGTGTCATTTTATTGTTGAATCACATGAAGTTAGGCCACTAAATGTCTGATTTCTTTATGTAGCTTTAAAATTTTATAAAAGCTGATACATTCATTCAAAAGAAAACAAAGTTGCAGTATGCAACTTTTATAAAAAAAAAAAAATATATATATATATATACATGTACAGTATAATAAAATTTAATATTTTATTTATTTTATTTGAGGCCTTGGTCTCGACTTGGTCTTGCTCTCCCTCGGTCTTGGTCTCGACTTGGTCTTGGGTTAGGTGGTCTTGAACACAACACTATTCACAGCAACCTAAATTTTATTATTATCATGTACTAAATAATAAAATACTTAATTACTGGTACTTAAATTATATTAGTCAGTTTTGAATTAAAAATAGTGATTAGGAAAAATGTAATATCTAAAAATATGGTAACTCTAAATAAAGTTAAAGTTCTGTTTAAGTTAGTGAAGTTAGCACAGCCTCATTGTTGAACGTGTGTAAAGTTCATAAGGTGACAAGTAATTTGAGGATTTTCAAAGTGAACCTGTTCAGAGGTAATTTGAGATTTTGAAGTGTCTTGACAGGGTAAAAGTTTGCACACCTATCTCAGACAACAAGACTTCAGCATTGTGTCTGTGTCCGGTTCCTTGGTATACCAGCCCAATACCAATTACAGCAGCAACCTAGGAGATAGACAGTGAGACAACTCAATACTTATTGCAGAATTTTTGAAAGAATTTCTGAAAACAAGTGTTTTACAGGTATTTATTCAAGTTTATCTTCACACAATCCCCAATATGTTCATAGCCTCTCACCTGAACATTGTGGGGCACATCCAGCTCAGTGGAGGTGGGTGGGAGAAGGGCAGGGATGTGAATGCTGAGCAGGCGTGTAATTGACATGTCCATGGTGCCCAGTTTGGCAGAAGAAACGCCCAGGAGGAGCCCAATGCTGGTCATCTCATGGCCCTGACAGAGACAAGGACAAAAAGATCACAACATGATGTAACTATATTAAATGCTTTTCTTCAAATAATGTCTTGTTTTATTTAAATGGAGACAATAATATAAAATCCTTCTGTATGATTAATGTTGGAGTACTACAGACCAGGGGGAAACAAATTATTTCCACTGAAATTGAGAGGATCTGTGTATTTTTCTTGTGTCATCTGTCCAGTCTTCCTCAGTGTTCCCCTCGTGTTGCCAGTTCCTGCTGCACCTGTCCCTCATTGTCCTCTCCCAGGTGTTTGTAATTATTTCATTGTTAGCATCTCTATGTATTCTGTGTTTTAGTGTTGTTTCCCCGTCGATGGATTGTCCTGCATGGCGTCATGTTCTGTTCTCCCACCGTGTCTTCTCGTTATACGTTTAAGTTTTGCTGCCACATCAGCCTTTTGATTATTATGTTCCTTTCGGCTGGTCCCTTCTTCGGGGTTTGCCACAGCAAAAACTAACTTGCATGAAGACTTGACGATTGTTTTTATGCCGGATGCCCTTCTTGACGCAGCCAAAGACCACCAAGCTACCACAGCCCTCTGTGTGGAGCAGAGAGCTGCTATCTAGGGTGCCTTGGGGAGCAGATGGTGGGGGCTAAGGGCCTTGCTCAAGGGCCCAGAGTGGGGCAAATGAGGGTGGAGGCAGGTGTGGGTGTTTCACCTATCCCACCCACATTTCTGATGTTGTCGGTACAGGGAGTTGAACCAGTGACCTTCCAATCACAGGCCCACCTTCTCTAACCTCTGCGCCACCACTCTCAAGCCTTTTGAGTATTAATAAATATTATAATTATTACCTTATCCTTCAAGTTCCTGGCATTCTGTCTGCACATTGGGTTCAACTATAACTCCCGATCATGATAGAAATTGGTTTTATACGTCAAAACAAAACAATCAGCTTCCATATTGGATAACTTTAAATGAAGCGTAAATGATACCAACAGAATGAAACAGATTAACACTAGACAAACAGCTGAGCTTGATAAACTACTTTTTGTGCTCCTAATTAAAGGTATGAGCAGCACTTTAAACCATAATTTAGACAATTTTTATTTGTCAGATTATTTAACTTTGAATCCACAGATTAAATTTAGTCATCTGTTATTTTTGCCTGCAACAATAAAATCAGTAAGTGTGGATAACAAAAACATTTTCTCTGAAGTAAAAAGCTGCTGAAACATTAAGACAAAAGTCCACTTTCTCTTTAAAACCACATGAACACAATTTAATAAATTGATCAGTGGAATGTCAATAATTTAACTTTCAAAGCACGAGCACCAAGAGAAAACCATCAACCAAGCTTCACGCTCAACCACTTTCACAACTTTTATTCACACAGTCGGTTACATTCATGTTTCCCTTCACATCATTTGCTGTTTTTAACTTTAAAAAAAATAAATAAATGTATTCATGAGCAGTAAATATCTGTCAGGAAATTAATTTCTAGTAAGATCATTTTAATGTCTTACTATTTTTGGTTTTGGTACAAATCTTAATAGACAAGACCAAATTATGACAAACATTAAGCTAAGAAATGTATTTGTACAACAATATTAATACAAAGTGCACATAATATAAATGTATCAATGAAAATGTATTACTGTCCTAGCAGAAATTTGAAAGGCAAAACTATTATTGTTTTAAAAGCTCAAATGAAGACAAAAAAATGTGTAGTGGAATAAAAAATATATATACATATATTGCACCTATGTATAAATGACAAACGGTGAAACACTTAGAAAACTACAGCTTGCGTTCACTGAATCAAAATGAGACGAAAAATGAAAAATAAAAAATCAGGTAGTTTAACAAAATTTGATCCAGTGGTTTCTTTTAGTTTTCAACTGTATCTTTATAAAAACATTCTGTCTGAGCAGAAATGAGATTTGGCTTGCAGCATCCTGTTTTTCTCGCCTGAAAGTGGGAAACCCACATCTTCTCTCTAAATTCTCAGAAGGTAAGCGTTTCAGTTTGACTAGCTGCTTGGCTTTCACGCAAATTAACCTCTCTCATTTACACTCATCTAGAGAGGTGAGCTTGTAGTGTTTCTGCAAGGTGATGAGAGTAAAAGGGTGTACCGGTATCTTCTTTTATCCTGAGCTTCACGTTTTCTATTCCAAGTTAGTATACCGGTAAGTACTTTTTGATGTAAATTATTGTTAAAACTAATTTTGAACTCCATCTGCTGGAAATAGAGCATTGAGGGAGAGAATATTAATTAAAATCAACATCAGCCTGCACATCGTTTTTGGGATTTATCCTATTTCTTGTTATGAAGCTAAAGTCCAACAACACAAAACAAACAAACAAACAAACCAAAAAAGTAATCTCTGTGTGATGTCTTTGTGCAGCTATGTGCAAACCTTGGTGAGGTAGTCATGTATGTTGAGCGTGGCCAGCTTGGTGAGGTGTCCATTCAGTCCCAAGGCCATAAGAAAGCCTGCATACTCATTAGCCAGTTCAGGGCTCTTGGGCTTGTTGTAGGCAATCCAGGCTGAGTCCACCTAGAGAAGGAGAAGAAAAAAAAAGTCTCTGAACTTGACATTGTTACATTTGATATAACCATCTGGCGCGGTTCGATAACATATCAACTAGTCAACAAAGAATAATTTGAATTGTTGCAGTTACTTTAACAGACAAACAGGCATAGCAGCTAAAAGTTTATTGGAAATTAAATATTTTTTTCAGAAAATTCAAATAATGTGTATATA
>JARVGQ010000001.1:52576517-52587223 GCA_031762355.1 Hypsolebias martinsi | reverse complement strand
CGACCGTTTGGAAGACCGTCAAAGCGAAACAATTTAAATCCAGCTGATTTGACCATTACGTGAATTTATTAAGGAAAGGTTAAGCTCAGAAACACTTTTACTAAGTTCAGCTTCCCAAACCGAAGACAAATCACTCAAATCTTCACTTAAATTGCTAAATTCATCGGATTCTATATTCTCTGCCATTGTTATGTACAAGGTGCGTTCGAGCAGACATTCTTGTCTCTACGTCACAGATGTCGCATGCGGAAGTAGCTGGATTTCCCGTGACGAAACACGGCGCCAAGTTTAAAATCACTTTTAAATCAAAGTTTCATTGATTTTATCTTTTTGCTTGTAAAAATGAACATAGTTGAATGATACAACATATACTGTATATGTTGTGCCACTTTATGCATAGTTCCAACATAATGTCACACACCCTTTAAAGGAACTATATTGTAGAATTGTGAATTACGTTACCTTTGCATCAGATAATTATTTGTAGGAAAACATATGTATGGCAACACTGTTCACAGTCCTTGTAATACAGCCTTAATTGTGTGCAACACGTACAGTTCCTATATGCTTTCTACAACTCCACTTGGAAATAAAAATCCTTTAGGAGAGTAAATAGACTTTGAGAAGAGGTATTTCTTTCCTGTCTGCTATGGAATACTGATGCTGTGTGATGGTTGCTATCCTAATCATGATACCTTTAAATTCCTTTGTAGATTGTCTTCCGGAAGATTAGTGATGTCAAACGCGAGGAAGAGGAGCGACAACGGCGCAAAAATGAAGCCCCTTTGAACTTGCCACCAGATCACCCAGTTCGAAAACTCTTCCAGCGTTTCCGACAGCAGAAGGAAGCCCGCATGGCAATCGAGAAACCAGACACAGACGAACAAGATGTCGAGAAGGGCTCTGTCTATGTGGACATCCCGCTGGCTAAAGCAGCCATCACAACTACCAGCATAGTCACAGTAACAGAAAGTCCAGCTACACCTTCCTCCTCAGTTCCTTCACCTTCAACACCTCCCAACTGCCCCCTCTCAGATACAGCAAAACTGCAGGTGCCCTCCACCATTTCTTTGGCAGGGTGTCGGCCTGCTGAACCGGTCAAAGTCAAAGGCTGGGGTCGCTTCAAGGAGTCGATTGCAAAAGCTGACAACTGGAACAAAGTGTCCAAAGCAGAATCCATGGAGACTTTACCTGAGAGGACCGCAGTGCACGAGTCACAGACGTCTCTAAAGAAGACGGACTCATGTGACAGCGGCATCACCAAAAGTGACCTACGCCTGGACAAAGTGGGTGAGTTCCGCATGACTCCTCAGGACCGCAGTCCTGCCCAGCCTCCAGAAACCAGGCATGCCTTCTACCCCATCCCAGAGCAAACACTTCAGGCATCCCTTCAGGAGCTCAAACTGGAGCTGAAGGATGACCTTAACAACCTGAACGTCCGAATGTCCAGCCTCGAGGCTAGCCTTGCAGAAGCACTTAAACTCCTCAGAAGCAGGAAATCGAGCACTGGCTCTTTGCAACCTCTGTTTGACATTTCTAGACCTGGTACACCAGAACTGGACAAAGAGGACATTTTTTCTTGAAGGACAGAAGCATCATCAGGTAACAGGGATCCCTGAACTCAGCTGGAATCCAGTAATGCTTAGATTGCTTGGATAGCTGAGGCTGCACAAGGCACACCATCTATGTTGGGCATCAGCGTGGTCTGTAAGATCCACCAGCCTTTAGAATAGGATGTGTCTGCTGCTGGTTTATGTGAGAACGTAGGCAGTTCAAGGTCAGAGCCAAGATTATGGCATTGTAGCACTGAACACTTGACAGTTGCGTAACAATAGACAGATTTAGGTTTGTACATAGTTTATTTTTCCACTGCACTACGATGGAAAAATATTTTGCTCTGTTTGGTTTTATCATCAGTGGAGCTTACTGCAGAATCATATCTGTTGTGAAGCCCCAATGGAGGCAGCATGACCCACTGGTTTATTATTGAATCATTTGTATGAGATTCTTTGCATGTCATATAAAATAGATGTGTACTTCTTATTGCAGATGGGCCTTATTTGATGAATTGAGGCTGCACAGCGAGTCATTTGCATCATTCTGCACTGACAGTGGGGAAAGAACAGACTTTTGCAGATGTTAAAACTATCTCAGAGTCATTTCCACAGACACATCTCTCATTCAAATCTGCCAGGATCAGTATGAATTATCCAACAGATTTCTCTGGCCAGGCAATCTGATTTCCAAAAACATGTTTGAGTGGAGCTCACAATGTAATTACCATAAACTGCTAATAGATGTGCTCGATGGAAAATGAATTTAAATGTTAACCAGTGAGGCAGCGATGAGGAAGTCATCCGTCTTTCCTGAAGTCTAAAACTTCTTAATCATCTGTAAACGCAATGCACACATACATCATTCGATATTGTGTGGAAGTTATGCTATTTTAGCTTTGGAGACGGGTTTAGAAATGTGATTATGCAAATGTGTTTTTCCTTTGAAATGCTCATAAACACAGCAAGGAATGCTCGTTAGCATAAAACATATATATATATATATATATATATATATTTCACTAAAATATGCTCTCACAACATACATTCAGACAACCGAGTCATCTGCATCTGGCAAAGTAATAACTGTTGTTGTTAAATGTCCCCTGCCCTTTTATAAACGATTCAAACCAGCTGCCACCAAGCATGATTTAAGGTTTCTCTGTTCATGTTCGCTCAGCGTTTATTCTGGAACTCCAACAGAATGCTGTTGCATGATTCAAGGTTTAAAAACAAACCCTCATTTGTCATACGATGATTTTTTTATTCAGCTCCACTGTTCATTTTCTATTAGAAATTAGCTCATGCTCCCTTTTTGAAGCCCTTCTTTTGTATGATTGACCAAACAGTCACTGATATTGATGCTATGGTGCCGCACAATTTGGACCTACTGTTTCTGTTACACGTAATGGCTTAAAAATAGTAAATGGACTGTACTTATATAGTCCATTAATAGTCAATTGATGAGATAAAAATATTGCTATAAGAAGAATCTGTGCTAATTTTTATTTACTGTATTGGCAAATACCAGCAAGTTAAAATGCAGGTAATTTGGCAGTTGATAATGAATAAATTAATGACATTGCATGTTTACGTCACATTACTTACCGGTACATAATTATTTTTAATGTTTAAAACAATCATGTATATACCACAGAATCCCAGCATGAACTAAAACCTTATTTCACCATTAAATGCAACAACTTATTTTACCTCTACAAAACTAGGACACTGAATGTTTATTCTTAATACGTTTCTTCTTATTATTATTATTATTATTTTAAAGTAAGCCTACAACTATCACTACGTTTAGAGATGAAAACACATTCCACCAGATTTTAGATGCCTGTAAAATAATGAAAAGTAACGATTACATCTAGAAACATTTGTTGTTTTAAGTACAGTTTGAACACACAAATGATGTCACAAGTAAACAAACTACGGACACACCTCTGTTGATCTCATTTTGAGTTAAATGTTTATACCATTTCTTAACTAATTTATTAATTAAATAATATATTTTGCACCATGTGGTATTTGGATTTCAAATTTAGAATTTAGTTGAATAAACTATAATTTCACTCCAATTTCAGATGAATAAAAATGAATGGGAAATATTTTATTTTTTATTTTTCAAAAATTGACCAAATTATTAAATCTGTATGGATGATGAGAAAAACTAAACGTATTTTTGCAGTAATGAATACACAAGTTCTGAAAAAAAATATGCATCAAATATGAAATAATTCAGAGCCAAGAGTTCTGGTTTCAAGCAATAAAAACAACATATTTAACCTGTAAAAGTCATTTATTTATTTATTTATTTATTTATTTATTTTACCTAAAGAGAGTTTAATGATTGTAAATTTATTAAATCTTTTAATAATTCTGCTGTTTTAGGCAGACGAAAGTCCAAATAAATGAAGTAAAACACCAATATGTCACAGGCACGAACACTTAGATTGACTGGACAAGAGCTCTGATGGTATTTTAGATTTCCACTTGTTAAATCAAGAGTTCTGTTGAATCACAAATAACAACTTGATCCAAGTAACAAAACGAGTCAGTGTGTAGTAAGTTTTCGTTTACTTCTTTTACTGCAAGAAGTAAACTTTAATATTACTTGTTCATGTGGATAATTTACATTGCACAGCTGAGTGGAAAAACATGCTGAGGTTTCGTTGCTTTTATTTCCATCAAAAATTTGCTTGCATAAATAAACAAGCACTGAAACTTGTTTGGTTTGGAGTCAGAGTTCGTGGTATTATTTTTCTGGGTTTGCTTTCATGGGAATATTAATATCTGGATAGACAGAAATCTGTGGCCCCTCAAACCACTGATAATTTACAAAGATGCTGCTCACATGGTTTAAATCAAGAGGGAAAACGGTTCAAATCACATTCTTGTGAATTAAAGAATAAAATAAAAGTTATTTGCCAAAATGACAAATAACTTGATCCAAGTAACAAAACGAGTCATTTATTTTTATCGCATTAACACGTTCTACCTGTTTTGATGCATCCATCCATTATTTCTACCCGCTTCTTCTGTTTTTGGGTCGCGAGGGTCACTGGTGCCCATGTCCAGCCATCATTGTATGAGAGGTGGGGGACACCTCTAGTCCATCACAGGAGCACATAGAGACAAACAACCACTCACTCTCTCACTCACACCTAGGCACAATTTAGAGTTACCAATCAGCCTAACATGCATGTTTTTGGTCTGTGGGAGGAAACTGGAGTACCCGGAGAAAACCCACCCATGCACGGAGGGAACATGCAAACTCCACCCAGAATGGTCCCAGGCTGGGATTTGATCCGGCGACCTTCTCGCTGAGGCAACAGCGCTACCGACTGTGCCACCATGCTGCCCTGTTTTGATACAAAAATTTGAAAATGAACATATTTTAATTAACTTGCAATTTTTTTTTTCTTATTTAAAATCTTAGGTACAGTAATTGAAAATGATTCCTCATTGCAACATAGTGAACAAAAAAGTTTGGTTTATCTGAATTTTTATTTCAGTTGTCAAAAAAAAAAATACTATTTTGCTTCTTGCAAAGATAGTTCTGCATACCAGATGGGGAATAAATAAAGACATAAAACAAAACACTCCCTTATTAAACTGAGCTTTTTTTTTTTTTTTTGGGTGGGGAGTTGGGGCTCATGTGTGGCTCCTGGGCTTCAGGCAGCAGAGAGAAACTACAGCACCTGCAGATTTTAAAGTACAGCATCAGAAGCAAGTTAAGTTTGAAAACCAATTTTCAGGGTCTATTTTGACTTTTTGTGAGGATGTCATGAAGGAAGAAGAGAAGATTAATACCACAGGGGCTTCTTTTTAGACACAAACTGCAGAAATCTGGGCCTTTCACACAAACCAGCTGCCTGCCTGACTGCAGAGCGACAGAAATGTGAGCTCAGCTTTTTGCAAACGATCCACACACATCAGGGTGGAAGCCACTTGTAAGGATACAGAGTCGTCTTTTTAGTGAGAAGGAGAGAGTTTTATGCGATTACGACAATTATTTCATTGATTTTGAGCAAAGAGATTAAACAGCAGCAACAGGAAGTGAAGTACGTGAAATGACGGATACGGCAGTCTAAACAAAGTCTGTAAAGACGCAGCATACTCTCACTTCTACAGATTAGAAAAAAACATCCAGGTTTACAAATACACACATGATCAGATGTGTTTGTACCATTTCCTTAAAGAAAAGAAATTACGGTAATAATAATATATTTTTTTTTAAATCTACCAATTAAACGCCTCAGAGTTTTGGTTAATCAAAATCAAAATAAATAAAACTTGTCGACAAAAAGGATTGTAACCTTGACATAATGTTTTGTCTTAAGACTTTTTGTGGGAATCACTGCAATCAGGTTTCTGTAACTCTCTCTGAGATTTCTGCACCTGTCCACAGGTATTTAGACCCATTCCGTGTGAAAAAACTCCAGTTTTAAAGGTTGTTATCTCCAGACTGTAAGCTTCAGCTCCAGATGTTCAACAGGATTTATTTAGACCAGGGCTCAGAAGGCCACTTCAGCATAGTCCAGTGTTTTGCTCCTGGCCATTCTTGGCTGTTTTTAGCTTCATGTTCGAGTCATTATCCTGGAGGACTCATGACTGAGACCAAGCTTTCTGACACTGGGCAGAACATTTAACTCCAAAATGCCTTGATAGTCTTGAGATTTCATTGCAACCTGAAGACCCCCTGTCTGCAGGTGCAGTGATCCTTTCTTTCTTTTAGTTTCCACTCTGTGAACTTAGAGCTGATGTGACTTGCCAAAAACAACTGGTATTCATTATTTAAGGGTACACGTGAATTTGACCATGCCTGTGTGTTTATAACTCAGAACAATGCATTTTTCTCTCGTGGTTTCACCGGTTAGTAAAATTCCTGTCCAGGTGATGTCATTCTCTGAATGTGTGGTGTCCAGTCAGCTGATTGTGTCTGATCAAATCTCTCAGAAAGGATTTACTGAAACATAAAACCATCCCCTGCAATAGCTGCAGTTTTATAATCTTTGATTCATTTGAATTTCCTCCCAGAACTATTTTTGCGTTATAGATGCTTGGCTACTCTACAAGTTTTCTTTAAGTTAAATAAGACTTGAGAACCAAACTCTGGCTAAGAAACCACAACGACCCACTATGCAATACACACAAAGGTCACTTTTGAATGGCGTTACACCCCCATCACCTATTTGAGAAAGACATTTATTTCCTCAAATCAGTGTCAACGAGCCTGTTTTACCTTTAAGGTGATAAATGATTGTTAATGAGATGCGTTATAAAGTTAGCTGGACGTTGATTTGTGTACCGGTAATTCTCTAAAAAAATACCTCGTCATGTTTTACGACGGTGAAAACTGAACGTATTTGAATGTCGCCCATAACTCAATGAAAACAAAACACGTGCACTGACTTTTTGTTAAAAATGTTTCTAGCTTAACGTGTTTTCCTCTTCTGTTCAACAAAAAAAGCATTGTTCATTTTACAGCAGATGTTTTGTTGTATTTTAAAAACTGTACATTGTATTATTTAAGCTCATGAAGGTTTAAAATCGCAGCTGTTTCATTTCATTTGTGACACAAACGAATGGAGTGTTTCAGATTTGTAGAGTCTAACCTAAACTATTGTTTTGAACGACACAATGTGAGACTATAGTTTGTCCTTTTTGTGTTGGAGATGCTGTATTATGTTTCATTTGAAGTAAATTTGGAAAGTATTTAGTTTGATTCTAAATTATCCAGTAGGAGGAAAATCAGATCCTATTGTGTTTTTTACAGGAAAAAAATCAACCTAAAAATATATCGGATTGTGTCACGCTTCCCAAACCTTTGAATTATCTTGTATTTCAAGACCATAAATCTTCTGATTTGGGCTGAAGTGTACTCTAAAATCCAGATTGTTAAAGCAATATGTAGCTCTGAGCTTTATTTCTAAATGAAAAACGTTTGAAACCTTAAGCGACTGCACTAACTCAACTCATCTACAATCACATTACTGAAGTCATTATCTTTGATTGCTACAGAAGCATGCAAACTTGTGCCTTCATTTTCTTCCCCACAAACTCCCTTTTCTCCCAGCCTGCAGAAAGAAAAGCAGCTTCTAATCTCCAAACTATTATTACTCGTCTGAAATGATTTGAGCAAAGATCTATTTTTGTGGTCAGCTGTGAAAAGCTGCCTAGGGAAACTCTACTTGCAGACACAGATACACTACGTACATATGCACAAGTTACACGACAACGTTACGATTCTTTACCAAGAGAAAAGTTGAAATTTGATGTTTGTAATATGCACATATGCCTGTATGTTCACAAGTCCTGTGGTGAGAAATGTACTATTTCAAGCACAATGGGAACTCTTTGTTATGAAATGTGACATATCGTGCTCTTCGGAATAAATATTTTATACATACTGCACTCCGTCTCGAGTCCCTGAGGAGTGAATGGTGTCACGCGTGTCATTTTGTTTTTACTCCTCCTCTTCTGGTGCAGTGAGGGTTTGCCTCTAAGAAGCTGTAACTCAAGCAGGTATATTCTCCAGCTGATCTTCTTATGTCAGATAAATCTCACGGTTTTGTGTTCGTTTAAGAGGATTCTTCGCTGACCCCGACACACACTGATCCAACTTACTGCCACAGATCCTGAGGAGAGACATGAGCTAATAAAAAGAGCCAAGACTTAACAGAACACGTTTTGAAATTCAACGTGCTTAATTGCGTTCAGACAGAATATCTCACACAAAATGACATGCACGTAATGGTGAGCTGCAGAACACATGTTGGTGATGAGTTTAAGGAACAACACTTCTGACATAAAACTAATTCTTAACCTAATCCTCTTGAAGCTTTATTTATTTTGCACCAAAAATAACAAGGATCAGAATGCCACATGCACTCTCAGCTCAAGAAAGCAGAAAAAGGAGGATGACTTTAATGAAGCGGTACCCTACTGCTCTGAAAATAAATTCAAATAATTTCAAGAAAAACTTACCACAGGAAGATAGGTGAATGCTGTTTATCATTACAATAGTCCCTCATTTATCACAAGGTTTAGGGGACCACGCCCCCAGAGATAAGTGAAAAACCGTGAAGTAGGGATACAGTAGCCCAAGTTCGACTTTCACTCTTAGTCTCCCTCCTTCTGTGTAAATAGACAATTTAAATTGTGCAGCAGGACGTCAAAGGGTTAACCCTTCACGACGCAGCTGATGCAGTACGGAGCAGAAATGTACTTCTTGATCAATTAAGTTGGAAAGTTTGAAGTTCGAAAATTATTAAAAATAACTTTTAACACTTTTATATGACAATTTTACGATGTGAAATATTAAGTTAAAAGACAAAGGGTTCACGAAGCTGCTTCAGCACAGAGTAGAAATGTGTGGGTGGCAGGGGCCGCAGGTGGCAGAGAGGAGATAATGACAGGCTGCAGAGGGAGCTTCTCCCTGCACCTGTAGGCTGCACAAAGGTGCTAAATCGTTTATAATAATTTATTTTAAATAAACAATACATGCCGCTCATGTGGCTCATCCATCAATCAGCCAATTGTGCGTCTTGTCCACTCTTAAGTTGAAAACCCGCAAAAGAGCGAGTCTGTGAAACTGCGAAGTAGTGAGGGACTAATGTAGAAGTGTTTACTGTCAGTATAGCAGGTTGTTTATTCAAAATTCAGCAACCCAAGGCTGCAGCTAATGATTACTGTCCACCGCCAAAAGGGTCACAGAGGGGCTGATGCTGACGCTAGGCCACCAGTCCATCACAACACAGACACACAAGACAAACATCATGTTTTACACAGTGGTAAGAAAACAGAGTGCCAAAGCAGGAAGAACACACACACTTGGATCTGAACGTGAGAACGTCTTGCTGTGATGTGACAGCGCTAACCACCATCAACCAGGACTTCAAAGAATAAATAAAATACATTTTAAAATGTTTTTATTGGAAATACAGATGTGAAAATTCAGAATGCCACTTCAATTTTCATGCTATATGTGATAACAGTCACCATGATGGCAGCATAGAATTCAAGTTATTTTCTATGAATTAAACAAAACTACATAAAAACCTTTAAAAAAAAAAAGTTTGGTGGAATATAAATATAACCAATTCCGTTTTTGCTTTTCTTCTTTAAATTGCGTTGTCATTCATGGTACTTTTGCTAAATCTAATGACATTTATAACTGAAATTAAACTGATCAGATTTCTGCTGTTCTGTCCTACACCAACAGTTTGCCTCTGAATTCATTCATTCAACCTTTATTTTTACAGGCTAGTCTCACTGAGCCACGAGGACTCATTTACATGAGAGACCTGTTCCAAACAGAACATATGAAGTACAGAACAAGAATAAACTACAGCAAAAATGCAGTTAAAATAAAAGTAGTGTTATAAAACAATAAATCAATGTGCCACAAAACAAGGTAAAAATACTAAAAACAAGAGCATATTTGCTTTGATGTTTCTATTGACCTTATCAAATGTTTAAAATCCCCTAAAGAAATGAAGGTGGACAGCTTCAGTTCCTGCTGCAAGCTGTTCCAGGTTACAGGAGCAGAGTAGGAAAAGGACTTTGAGAATATCAAACAGCTTTGGAGGAACGCTAGGAACAGGGCAGTAAACATGGAATTTTATAGTTTACTGCACCACTGAGCAATTATGTTTTAAAATACAGGTAAGTCATATAACCAAGACAGACCCAGGAGGACCCACACTGTCTTTTACAGTTTCTTAGAATAAAAGTAATTTAATGTAGCTTACGCAAGACTGCTATAAATAACTGTTATAAATAAATAACTGTAAATAGACGCCGCTCCCCAGACCTGGAGTTTGTGACTGTTAAATGCCAGCTCATCTACCTTCCAAGAGAGTTCACTGTGATCATGATAACTGATGTTTACATACCACCAGATGCTAATGCTAGCTCTGCAGTCAGACATTTACATGATACCATTAGCAACCAACAGAGCAAGTATCCTGAGGATGTTCACATTAAGGCAGTGCGCCCCAAATTCCATCAGCATGTAACGTGCTCTATGGAGCAAACACACTGGACAAGGCCTACTCAAACATCAAGCGAGGACACATAGCCAGACAACTACCACACTTGGGCCAGTCTGACCACACACCCCAGCATATGTCCCCCTCA
>JARVGQ010000001.1:52543162-52561261 GCA_031762355.1 Hypsolebias martinsi | reverse complement strand
GGCAGAGAAGGAAATCAGCTGATCAGCTGCAGGAGGGAGCTTTCTCTTGCACTTGTGGGTTTCACACATGGTGCAAAATCATTTAAAGTAATTTATTTTAAATAAACAACCCATGGCTCATCTATCCATTAAGTGCAGAACCACCAGGCTGAGGAACAGCTTCTACCCTGAGGCTGCTAGACTCATGAAGCTCTAACCAGGAAAATCACTGAAAATTACTGTGAAAAAACTGTGAGAAAAAAAAAATCACTGTAATGTCACTTGGTTGTTGATATGTGCTGCTGATTATCCATGATGCTGATCTCAGGCTGCTGATTATTTCATGTTACTGTGTTCATTAGTCCTCATCTGCTCACACAGACTCATGTTCGTGCTGCTGTTGTTTTGGTGTAGTCTTTCTACTGTTGGTGCTTAGTGCATTATTAGTTTTGTGTATTCTTAGTTCATGTCTTGGATCTTACTAATGTTAACTTTACAATTTGTATTTATTTTCATTGGATGTAACCGGGACCCTATGTGGATGGTTTCATTCCACCTCATGTACCACATGTGATGTGAATGACACTAAAAATCCTTGAATAAATCAGCCAATTGTGTCATGTCCAATCTTATTTTGAAAAACCGCAATATAGCGAACATGCAATAAAAAAAACTGTGAAGTAGTGAGGGACTACTGTACACACACACACACATATACTGTACTAAAATATACTACTACTTGTACTACTATTCCTACTTTGCAGTTTTTCACTTATCACAGGGCTTCAGAGTACAGATCCCCCGCCATAAACGAGGAAACACTCCTGTAATCAAAACCCATGAAGTTTGATTTGAGAGTTGACTTATTCACAACACACACCCTTTTTATGTTTTTGAGTGTTTGAGAGGACGACAACAGAATTTACTAAAAGTGGTACAAAATAGCTAAGAAGTTGATTAAGTAGTCGATTCCTGTTTTTTTAAGAAGTTGTATGACAGGTTTGGTCTAAAATACAGTCAGAACCAAAGTTAACAACAACCAAACCCTTTACTCCCATATTATTTACAAGTAATATTTGTCAGAACATGAGACTAAAATGTCCTCCTCTTCTGTAGCATCAGTAACTCAATCAATCCCCCGGAAAGAGCTTTCTTTGTTGGCGGTTAACGGAACGTGAGTGAAACGTTGAAGCTGAAAACACTGCGGCACATGGGCTGGGACAGCGTAATGGAATGGCAAAGAACGAGCCTCTTAGCTGCCCAGGGAGACGAGGTGTCAGTGAGTCATGTAGAGCACATCATTTAACACCTACGCTCTCATCCAGCCCTCTTCAGACAATATCGGCTGAATTTCAGAACCACATTAAAACATCTTTAAAAGCACTTTAGCGAGAAGGAACAGTCGGGGTATTGTGTCATGGGTATCATCTTGCATCTGCAGAAGGATAATTGCAAGTGATGCTATTAAGCAGAAGAAAATAATTTCCAATGGGCTTAGCTTAAAATGGAAATGTGTATTTGCAATTTAAAGTGATGGATCTTTTATGACTAAATTGATGTCACTGTAATAAGTTTCTTTTATTACGTCTGAAAGGCCAATGTATGTGGGCAACAGCCACAACACAAATGAGCAAATAATAAACACTAAAGATCTCTGCAGATTCTGCGTTTTCTCTAACAACCATTCAGATGCAAAGTTGCTTTAAAGTAGTGATGTGCATCTAACAAGCAGACCATAAACTCCCAACAGGCTGGACTCAGCCAAGTGTGCACCATTAAAAGAAAAGCCGACTAATAACACGCTGTCCAAAGTGCAAGTGAAAAAAAAACACATAATCCTCTAATTACGTGTGCACATATTAAACAAGGAAGCATCTCTTTGCAGTGCGGGAGCAGCAGCGCAACAGAAGAGTTATTCACCGACAGCATGTAACCTCATAAACATGAGAAAGCCGCATCGCTGTCCATTGTGATGAAACGTATGAGCAACAAGAGAACAGCATTTTTAGCTTTTAAGGTTTGTCAGATATCAGGAGCTCTTTAAGTGTTCATAAGTAGTGAATATGTAGCAAAAGTGTTGCAATAAAACAGAGTGATGGTCTGATTTTAGAGCAATTATTCGATTTAGATAACATTTCACTTTTTTTTATCAAGCATTAACATCTGAATTAGTGAGTCCACCGCTCATGAAGAGCCTCTTACCTGATGAGCCATCGATACAGCCCCTCATCAAAGTGCCTGAGGGAGAGAAAAATAGAAATATCTCTGTGACAAATTTGCATGATAATAAAGCACTGAGTAAGAAACACCTGAACACTAGACATAAAGTGAGAACAGAGCTGCATCTGCTGAATGACGCATGTGTGTCCGTGCGCTCCCTCTTTGTCATTACAAAGATTAAACCTGGCATAGTCTATAAACTCTAACGGTTTCATCAATGATGTCAGCGAGCAGCTTTATGCATCTCATCGATGTTGTCAACATCGACCAGATCAGCAAAAGCAAGAGTGCACCAGTGTCAGCACATTGGCTGCTCTGCAGTAAAGAGTGTTTTTTATTGTGCCAAACCGAACACTCTGCCCCTCCACTTTCATTTTTATGGGCTCTAAACTGAGGGAGCGTTCCTCAGCGTTACTTACAGTCTGAAATATAAATGTCTGTGCTGAGAGAAAGTGACAAAGCCTAATGAGATTTCTCTTGAAAGTTGCTAAAAAAACATAAGGTTTATTTATTCCTTATTTCAGATCACAATCTGAGTATAATCTAGAAACAATACAAACGTTTACCTCCATGCTTGTTTGGTTAAACTGTAGTTCATACACTGAACCCAACAGTTTATTAACAGGCAAATTAGGCTAAATTAGTGCTGAAATTTAGCCTCTGTACATAAAGTTTTAATCTGTTTTAGAGAAGAGGTTATTCAGCTAATGATGTTTTAAATTTTAATTTTCGTTTGGCTGCTCCCTTCTTCAGGGGTCACCACAGTGAAATAACTCACACAAAGATTTGGTTTTTTAAGTCGGATGTCCTTCCTGATGCAACCACATACCACCGAGCTACCACAGCCCCTCTGTGTGGAGCGGAGAGCTGACATCTAGGGCACCTGGGGGAGTGGACGGTGGGGGTTAAGGGCCTTGCTCAAGGGCCCAGAGTGGGGAAAATGATTCAGCTCCAATCATTCAGCTTTTTTTTTTTACTCCTTTACTTTTTATTTAGATGCTGTTAACCTGAAGCTGTTAGTCATAGTTGGTAAACACAAATGCAACCCTACCTCAAAACTTTTATATGTTAGAAATTTGTAAATTGTTTTACAGTGCACTTAAAATGAGGTTGTTTTGGGCCTTTTTTTTTTTAAACATAATAATGTTTTTTTTTTGTTTTTTTTTTGATAAGTAAGAAGTCAGCATCTCTAACAACTTGAGCAATTGTGACCCCTTCAGCATAAATTAGGCAAACTTTTCTCAGACGCTATATTTCCTGTTTTAAGAAAGGATGGTGTTTGAACGTGATAATAATCCTGAAATTTTACTCAGATCTGGTTGGAAAAACCACATAAAAACATAACCTCACTGGGAGTGTAAGTGTTTAAAACTAAATTACATACCATCATGAAAGCATAAAAAACTTTTTTTGTTTTATATCTTTGTAAAATATATCCCCTTCAGAAGATAAGACTTTAATTGAATTGTTTGTTTGTTTTTTTAACCTGAACTGCATTATGCTCTACAAATGTTGCATTTATTACTTTAAAACAATCAGTTTTAGCCAGAGAGTAGTGATTCAGTCACAGGAAACAAACCGTTTCAGTGTGTGATGCAGAAAAACAATAATAATGCTCCTGATGTTGAGGTGACCTATTGTTCTATTGCTGGTAATGACTTAAGATGAGACAATTTTCTGAGGCCAGGGTGGATCTGATTGCTGAGGCACAGCGAGCACTAATACTATATTTTCCTTAAAGATATCAGGGACGCAATTTTTTTCTAGACAATAAAATACTACACATCACAGTAAAAAATGTTGCATACTTCCATACTGTGTGGCTTTACCTCCACATCCCTGTGAAGCTGTACATGATGCTGACGCAAGAAGGCAGTTTTGGGGGAACCAGTTCATCTAAAGCAGCGAGCGTGCATGGAAGTCCAAACAGAACCAGATACTTCACATAGAAGAACTGAACAAGGGCCAGAGCAAGACCACCTGTGACAAAGGAGGAAACAAGTGATGAAAGTAATGACTATCCATCCATCCATTATCTTTTACCCGCTTCATCCATTTTTGGGTCACGGGGGTCGCTGGTGCTTATGTCCAGCAATCACAGTGCGAGGGGTGGGGTACACCCTGGACGGGTCACAAGCCCATCACAGGGCCACATAGAGACAATCATTCACTCTCTCACCCAGTTGCGCCACCGTGCTGCTGAAAGTAATGACTATTGTTATAAAAATAAAAATAAATTCAGCATTTTCTACCAGTTTTAGTTCTATAGCCAAAAAGAGCATACAAGCAAGAGATAAAGATTAATAGCGGTCCTTTGAACTTGTAAGAACTCGGGTCAACATAAACTCAGTGCAGTAATTAAAAAGTTGCAGAACTAATGATTATGAATCAGTGCTTCTATTATCCAAAGCTGCTTCTTTTACTGCTTCTGACATCTAGGGGACACAGAGGGCAAACGAGTTAAAAGGATGTCTGGATGAGTGGCTCGGTTAAATCCCAAAGGTTCATTTAAAATTTCACCCACTTGTGACTGTGCATGCAGAATACCCATGCACCTTACAAATACAAAAAAGGGACAATATAAGAGGCAAATTTAAAATCAATAATAAATGCAACATCAGAAAATGAATAGTGAGCAAATAATGTCTGACAGCGTTTTGGGTTGATACTCCCTGAGGATTTAGTCCGACCATACAGTGATTTTTCAGTGATATTAGTTATTGCTATTCATCAGCTTTAGCCTGGAGCCTCTGCTGAAGCTGATAAATCATTCAAATCATCAAAATATGCCAAGACATGTGGGAGTTTCATTTTAAGTTGAGGTCTACCATGTATAAAGTGGCAAAAAAATGTTGATAAAGACTTACCCAAGGCCCATGGAGGGAGTATTTCTATGTAAGTCTCAATAGACTGGATAGAGTGCATGTACATGACATGGATCATGTATTCTGCCAGACACCACCACAGGAAAATACGTCCCGATCTGAGTAACAAGAAGCGAAGAGCAGGTTCATTTCTGTTGCTCCTCTCTTCAATAGACCATCGCATCTGTAAGTTGAGAATGGCAACACGTTTTTCTGAGTTACGGAGTTAAAAAAAATGGTTCAGGCTGTTAATAAGAGTGTGAACATGTACAAAAACATTTTGACTAAACATGTATTAACCCTGCAGCGGTGATTCAAAAGATCCAACTTGACTCAAAATATACACAAACAAGAAGTTGCTAAAGACTTTACAAAACTAAAAAAAAACATGCTACAACTCAAGCTAGTACCGTATATATTTTAAACACACCACAACCTGTTTACATGCTTATAAAAGCTGCTCTGGGGTGGAGCAATCAGCCTCAGCCTTCAAAGCAAAAGCAGACTAGGCAATTTTACTCTTACCTGCTCTGTGTAGGCTTTGAAGGTGATAATGGGTCCATTGTAGAAGAAGGGATGATAGAAGGTGTATGAAAACAACCAAAAGAGCTCCACGACTCCACTCTGATCTAAAGGGCTCCAGCAGTGCTCCAGGCTGAAGCTGACAAATCGCAGGCCGCACACAGCAACGCTGAAGAGTAGCAGGTAGTACTCCTCCTCCGTGCTGTACCAGCCTCTCTGGGTAATGCACAGTTAGGACAAACCTTTTAGCATGTTTACAGAGAATGTTAGAACAGTACACCTCTGTATGTGCTTACAGACTAGAAAAAGTGGCACGTTTACATAAATGAGTAAAATTAAAATCACTGAAAGTCTCATTGCTTTTGAAATTATGCTGAACACAGGACTAAGCAGTGTGTGTGTGTGTGTGTGTGTGGAGGGAGAGGAATGGTGGACACAAATAGTCATATTAAATGCTGTAAACAACCTACTTGAGCCATATGCTTCCAGTAAATTCATTTAACATTTATTTAGTCTTATGAATTTGAAATAACATGAAGCTAATAGGCACAACAGCTTCTTAGCATCTACTGCCATCTTGTGTTTTTTGCAAGTACATCATGTACTGGTAAATGGACTGTACTTCTATAGCACCTTTCTATCTTATCAAGATACTCAAAGCTCTTTGCACTACAACCTGCGCCCTCATTTACAGCAGCACTCTACTCCATCTGTAGGAAGCTAATTGAACAAATAATTCTAAAGACACTAATCAGAGTTTTATCGCATCCATACACAGATGGGACACACATCAGAGGCAATGATGGGGTTCAGTGTCTTGCCCAGGGACAATTTGGCATGAGACTGCTGATGGATTTGAACCCCCAACTCTTGCATTGGAGGACAACTGCTCTTACCACTCATTCAAAAAGCTGAAAAAGTAAAGTTTTTACTGTATATTAAAAAAACAAAATTAAAAGTCCATAAAGTTTTAATGTAGATACACTGTCTTATTTCTACTCCGACTGATGGGTTACGTTTTTTCCTATTTATTTACTTTTATGGAACATGGAAACATCTCAGTTTAAAAATTAAAAGCATTCATTCATTGTGACAAAACCCACCTGAATGTCTTGAAGTGACTTAATGTGAAGGGTGGAAATCAGCAAAAGGTTAAAAAGCCATGACAGAGTGGGCTTCCGCAGCTGGGCCACTGAGAAGGAAACCCCCAGATGTACAAGCAGCACACTCACGCCTTTAATCCCCAACACACTGCTGGCTGCTAGGAAGCCATATAGTGTAAGTGCAGGTACCCTGAGCTATTGGACAAACTGTGTGTTAGAACAAACATTCAGAAACACACATTTAACTCATCTGTCTAATAATACTTTTGTCTTACCTTGGGGTTGAAGATGGTGGTTAATCTTGATATTATGCCATGGCCAATCAGAGTCCATAGTAAACTATGTTTGGCCCATTCAGTCCAGAAACTCCACTCAAAGTCTAAAGTATCCTTAGAAAAACAAAAATTAATTTGCAAAGAGTCTTAAAACTAATGTAAACTTGTTGGTTTTATGATGAACAAATGTGTTTATAACAGAGAAACTTTGGGCAGGGCTGCATTTTATTAGTGTAAAATGAACAGTTAGTGAAATAAATCGCAATGCTGTCTCACACTGCACTTAAAATACAGTATAATAATAATAAAAACAGCATTGAGCTTACCCTTTTAAAACCTTTTAAAAGACCATTTTCCAACTTGAACTCTCTCTCTAATCCCACTTCATGCTCTGAGGTATGAAAGGCAACAAATGAGTCATTAACCTTCATGAATTCTTCAAATTAATGTAATGGTTTCTTTTGTTTTTACCTTTGGAAAACTTGTGCAACTTATAAAAAGAATAGAGATGAGAACCAAAGGATAACATCCAGTACACAAGTACTTCTGTCCATGGAAGTGGGGACAACCGTGGCTTCGAGTTAGAGGTCATCAGGAAACTTCACGCTTTGCTTTAATGTTTCTGAAACAAAGTCTGATCTTAACCTTTCTCATCAAGAAATATCAATGGCATTTGGAGATTTACATTCTGTAATAACCACAATGAATCATCGTTACATCTTTTATTTTAGAACTGAACTCCAGTAAGAATCTTGTTGACTGATTTAATGAACTATTTCAGTGGGGGAAAAAAATGCTCAAGATGTCCTTAAAAATCAAACGTGTTGTTTGATATTCACTTCAATTCAATTCGGTTAATTTATATAGCGCCAAGTCACAATGGAAGTTGTCTCAGCAACAAAAACATTCACATACATGAATGTGTTGAATCGTCACTTCATTACAGTCTCCCACCTTGCACAAGCACAAAGGCAACAGTGGAAAGGAAAAACTCCCTTTTAACAGGAAGAAACATCCAGCACAACCAGGCTCAGGACGAGTGGCCATCTGTTTAAACTAACTGGGCTTGAGAGGACAGGAAGAAAAAACACAGAATGACAGGGCAAGGGGTTCCCCGCTATTGGAAGAAAGACAAAAATAAAATAAAATAAAATCAGTTAAGGATAGGAATAATTACATGATTATGCATGATGATGATGACAAAGATAATTAAGACGACAACGATGATGATGGTTGTTGATGGTTTCAACTATCTCTGGACTTCCTGGCTGGTCACATTTGGTAGTGTCCATACAGACGATATGAAGAAAGGTAACCCTAAAAAACATGAAATACTACATTGTTAATTTATTTATATTTTATGGCATAAATGAATCATGTATAGCACAAAACTTTGCATTAAATAAAACTGATTTCAGTGTTTTAATGGCAAGCTTTAACATAAAACATTAATGGTTTCAAAAAGCTATTCCGGTCATGAATGCCTTTGAAAAACAATCCTAGTACTGTATAATTATTGTGTAATACACCAAAAACAAAAGAACAAAGACTTTACAAAGAATAAATAGAAAGTCATTTTGAAAAGTCCCTCTCATCTTCTATTTTCCCCTCAAATAATTAAGTCTTTACAGACTGACGTGGTGCATCTTTAACACACGAACACGCCACAAATGCTGAAATAACATTTTAAAAATCTGTTATAAAGATCCTAAAAATCGACTTGCTAAGAAATATCTCGATAACTGACTTCTGGTTTGACTGTTTGTTCTGCTATGAAACTAATGTAAGCCATTCTAAATGACACTTAGCTGTTAGCTTCCTGAAGATGTGAAATAATGATGAAGTTACCTAAAAATAACGGACTGATGTACAAAACTGAAGCGCTGCCACCGCACATCTGTTATCGTTCATTGTCTTCTTCTACGTTCAAAATAAGGTTTTTAAAAAAAAAAACAAAGACTTCTTCTACGTGTTTTTAACTTTCAACGTTTCAGAGTTGTTAAAAAATAGTACGCGGAGCACTAGCACCCCCATCTGTGTAGGAGTAGAACTGCCGACCACAAGCGTCGCTACAAAGTTGTAAAGACGGATTTGACCTGTTTGTCACCAAAACTATTTTTTGTTGTCCATTTCACAAATTATTTCTTAAGTGGTCATAATAAAATTTAACCATTGATTACACGTGCCTTTACTGCAAAATAAATGCAAAATAACTTCACATCTAAATAAATAAATACATTTACAAACTTAACTTTTGTTGTTTCGAATGTGTGCATCATTTTGTGCTCTGTGCCTCCCTTGTCAAGACATTTTATTTTTCCTAAGTTATTTTTTTTTCCCCTTGTCTCTGCTGCTCCCTTCGTCATGGGTCACCACAGCGAGCCAATCATTGGCAACTGTTTTTATCAAGGTTCAAGGTTTTTTATTGTCCTTCGCATCACATGTGGTGCATGAGGTGGAACAAAATTGTGTACACAGGGTCCAAGTTACATCCAAAAATAGCAAAATATAAATTGTAAAAGAAACAGTACTAGGATCTAAGATATAAGTGAAATACGCTAAACGCTTACCTGTAATAGTGCGAAATATGCCGAACAACAGCAGCACAAACATGAGTCTGTGTGAGTAGATGAGTACTAATAATGCAGCAACATGAAATAATCAGCAGCATGAGATCAGCAGCATGGATAATCAGCAGCATATATCAACAATCAAAGTGGTATTACAGTGATTTTTTTGTCCACAGTGATAATCTTGGTTATGGATTTATGAGTCTAACAGCTTCAGGGTAGAAGTTGTTCTTCAATGTAAGGGGTTCTACAATTAATGCTCTGCAACCTTCTGAGAGAAGACAGAGCAAAAAGTGTGTGTGCTGGGTGAGTGAGGTCCTTCATGATGCAGATGGCTCGGGTGCCCCAATATTGCTGATCCTGGGATTTGAAATGGCGACCTTCTGATCACAGGCTCGTCTTCTTTGAAATCTGCAGCAGCACTCTCCCTTTATCTTTCTTAAGTTAAGTATTCTTTCTTTCTGTTTCTTTTTTCTTCTTCTTCTCCTTTCTTTTAGATAATTGCAAAGTTGAGGGGTTTTACAGACTCCATTTTAGTGCAATAAAAAAAATCTCATTCAACAAAAAAATTAATAGTGTTAAATACTGAGGTGTCCTTCGGCAAGACACGAACCCCTCGTTGCCTCTGATGTGTCTCATCTGTGTATGAATGTGATCTAAAGCCCTGATGAGTTTCCACTCATATTATAGAAATGTAGAGTGCTGTATGAAGGCACAGGTTCTGTTGCAAAGAGCTTTGGTTGGATAGGAAGGTGCTATTAAGTACCAGTATATACAGTCCATTTACATAAACAAATACATTTATTTATTTATTACTGTTATTTAATCAGGCAAATTCTAGTGAGATCGTTTTTTATTTTTATTTTATTTATTTATTTATTTATTTGTTTGTTTTTTAAGGAGGAGGCTTGGACCTGAGGGCAGCTTAAACGTGCATGTTTTGAACTACAAGAGGAAACCCACAATACAAGAACAGCAAATTCCACACCCCATTCTCAACCTGGGACTTGCACCCTTGAGCTTCTTGCTGTGAGATAATAGTTCTAACCAATTCAACTGTCATGCTGCCCAGTTATTTTTGCTCATATTATTTTAAATCATGACCTCCCAGCTGCAGCTTGCCAAAGACTGCCACTGTCAGGTAAGACACTATTAAAACAGTTTTTATTTAAGTGATGCCACTCCTTCAGTTGTATATATTCATACCTCACTCCATGTCAGTACGGATCCTGCAGCATTGTCCGAAAATACCTGGCCATGTTTCACACAGAAAATCTATTCATCATGCAAATAAATAAATAAATAACTTAATTGATGCCACACTAATAAAGTATTCAATTTGGTACATTTTAATCATATGGATATTAATTAAATTACATGAATAAACTTGTAGACAATAGCTGATTCCAGAATGATAAAATAAATCACGACTCATTTCCTTTATTTTCTTATTCATGATTCATGGTCACTGGAGGCCGGTGTATTTCTCAGAAGTCAACATAACATTTCAGAACGTGTCAGAGCTGATCGTGTTGATTTACGGGATTAATTAACAATGTGACACTATGATTGTAAAGAAATCTCTGCTAAAGTCAACACTGGTCATAGCGTGTAGGCGTTCCCTGTAGACGATGCATTCAGTGTCGTCTTACCTGTTGTACCAAGACGAGTTTTCCACTTTACTAGGACAAAGATGTTACACAAAGCCACACAACATACGTTGAAAGTAACAATGTTTTAGTTTAATCATAAAATATATATTTTTAAAAGACTGTGTACTTTTAATGAAGTTTGATTAGAGTCATAGATTTGACTGATTACCTTAAGAAGTTCAATCTTCACATCAAAATCAACCAAACCCAACTAACACAGAGCTTTACACAACAAGGAATTTATAGCATAATAAAACTAATGGACTTTCTACTTAAGTTGAAATTTATAGGCAGCCATTTGAAGTTGTAACATTATATCAGATTTTCTAGCGTACAGACTCTATTTTGAATATTTCTATTAATATGTTGCTGTGCCTGTTTAGAAAAATCCACCAATTTAGCATATTTTGACTTAGTTTTGTAATAATTTTTAATGTTTTTGCATACAATTATCAAACTTCTCAAACTGTTAAGTAGATGCTGTGCATGTTTTGTTTTATTTGATTGGTTAAATACATTGATAGACTCTTAAGCTATTTTTATCGCTCGTCAAGAAAATAGTTAAAGTTTATTGTGGCAAAATGATGTTGGCACAGGAGTCAAGAAAAGTGTGCATACCAAATTAAACATGATTGTGGTGTTTTTGTACTTCTACAATTAATCAAACTCTTAAAAAATGACGAAAGGGAGACAACACATGTGGCGATTATCATTAAGGGAGCATGCACAAAAGTAGCAGCGGGAATCTCCATCTTCACACGTAATTCATTCCTTTCTCTTAAAGAAAATCGCTGACTTCTCAACTTTTCTGACAAAGCCGTCTCTAAAGCTCGACAAAATAATGTTTGGTGTTTTATCATAAGCTTCACAGCTTTGTCTTTGACTTGCAATCCAATACAGAGTGAGGCACGACTGCAAGTCGTGTACACTTTCAGGTATTCACATTCGGACATTCAAACTCATTATTATTACAACAGAGAATTTTAAGCTCGCCTACTGAGTGCATGCTGAAGTTTATCCATCCAGTCAGGCTCATGTTTGTGTGTACTTATGTGCACAGTGAGTGTAATCACAGTATGATTGGGTTTTCACAGCTCGTCTGTCTCTCCATCAAAGGGCACGGCGTCTGTCTCCATGTGGATGCTGCTGGGCTCGCTGCTGCACACCCAGCCAATCGGAGTACGATTGAAGGAGGGTCGGCAGCCAATGTCATGTTGGTACACCACTGCAGGCTCGGGCTCCAGTTTGGTCACCTCAGTTTCTGGCAGCTGGAATTTCATAAACTGGTTGGCCTTTTCAAAGCCGCCAAAGGGCATGGCCATCCTAGAACAAAACAAGGTGACACAAGAAGTGAATTAAAAACAGCGGTTTCTTACTTAAACCAACAAAATCAAACAGCGAGGAACATACCTGTTGAAGCACTTGAATTTGCGGAGTTCCTTTGATTCAATGGGGCCAGGCATTCCAAACTTTAGGGTGGCCAGCAGGTTCTCGTCGCCCTTCATGGCCTTCTCCCATGGAGACACGTACGTCTTCACGTGAATCTGCATTTTAGTTCCATCTTTTCCACTTCCTGTGTGGAAAACATCTCCATCATTTACAGCTGCCTACAGATAATCTACAACCTCCTATAAAAAAAAATAACAATTATAATGAATGTGGATAGTATTTTTAAATATAAAAATAGAGTTAATTATAAAACAAATTGTGTGAATGTTGATATTTTTCTGATTTTTTGTGCGTGTGTGTGTTTATTTTATTACCTTTTTTGAAATATAACTACTTGTGCTATTTTAGCCATTCATATATAAAAGTTATCTCATTCACATCAGGTGTAGTATGGAGGCTAAGATTTTTGGAACTTTTTCACATTTTCAAAACATCTAATTTAATATACAAACAAATACTTTCAGATTCAATCTCTTCTAAACCTTTTTGTTTGAAATCCACTTCACTTTACCTGCTCTGTTTTTGTTTTCTCTTATTTTTAGCTTTTAGCTAGCCTCATGCTACTTTTAGCCAATGTTTTGCTACTTTGTATTTTTAGCTCCTAGCTTTTGCTACTTTAAGTTTCTAACTAAACGTTGGTGAGCTAGTCTTTGCCAGTTTTAGATTTTAGATCATGTTTTGCTATTTGTGGTTACTGTAACATTTGGCCAGTTTTAGTTGTTAGCCTGTCATTTTAGTTGTCAGATAGCCTTTTGGATTTTGTAACTTTCAGCTCTTGTTCTGCTTCTTTTAGTCCTAAACACCCACTTTCAGCTTCTTCAGCAGATTACAGCAAAATCATATTCAACACTTTGCATTTCATCTAAAAAGCAAATCTCTATTATTTAATTTTAAACACACAACAAAAAGACAATTTAATCTGTTAAAACTGTTCATGTGTATTGGTTTATGAACAGAACTGTATGTTCATCAGTTTGATGTTATCAGTTTGCTTTAAGTTTTTTAAGAGGACACGTCTAGGGCAGCACGGTGACTCAGTTGGAATAGCTGTTGCCTCTCAGCGAGAAGGTTGCTGGTTCAAATCCCGACCCGGGACCTTTCTGAGTGGAGTTTGCATATTCTGTCCGTGAATGTGTGGGTTTTCTCCGGGTACTCCGGTTTCCTCTCACAGACCAAAAACATCCATGTTAGACTGATTGGTAACTCTAAATTGTCCATATATGAGAGAATGAATGATTGTTTGTTTCTGTGTCCCTGTGATGGACTGGAGACATGTCCAGGGTGTCCCCCCTGCCTTTCCCACAGTGACTGCTGGATTTGGGCACCAGAGATCCCCGTGACCCAAAAAGGAAGAAGCAAATGTTTGTCTAGCTTATGTCTAATTCCATTTATTCTTGCAGAAATAGAAGAAGAATAAACATGTTAAGGCATGTTTCTAAGCACATTTTGAAAACAACAGAAACAATAAGAAACAAAAGTTTGTGTTGTCATTCATTTGTTTAAAATTTAATATATAAATGAACTGCTGATGATTTTTAGAGTTTTTTTTTTTTCCTACATTCAGACACCACAGCTGCTTTTGTTGTGGTTCTTTCTGTAAAACTTTTCTGGAAGAAGAAAACGTTTATTGGTCTGAGAAAATAAAATCCTCAGAGAAACTGCATTAAAAGTAAGATGCAAACCTTTCAGTGAAGACCCGCTTGTTCCATCTTCTTTCCTCCCTTTGTCGTCCCCGCCCAGTCCTCCTGCACCTCCTGCACCTCCAGCACCACCTGCTCCTCCTGCTCCGGCTCCTTTGCTTCCAGGCTTTGGAGGAGGCACTGGGGCCCCTCCTCCTGCAGACATGGCTCCTAAATATGGATGTCCAGACTCTTTGCTCACAAAGTGCCCACCAACGTTTATTATTTGACCTCCCAGCTGACAACCCAGAGAGGGAACAAACTTCTGGAAGTTGTCCTAAAAAGAATGGGATCATTATTGTAGATGGTGCACCTTCGACGTAAGAAGTTTTAGTTTCATTTCTAGTACAACACAATCTCATCTACTTTCATATTGCCTGTATATGAGTAAAAATGTACTTGTCAGGCTCTCACCATTGAATCGTTGCTGAAGACATCAGGGTTGTTCTCATAGATGAACTTCTCGACTCTCTGCTGCCTCATCTTGAACATCTTTGAGCCTTTGTTATTCATCAGCGACAGCTCCTCCAGCATGATGTCTCTGGGAGTCCTGATCTTTTTTCCCAGGTCCAGCTCTGATGCCTCTGGCTCTGCTTCAAACTCTAGGTAGGACAATTAAAAATAATAATAATAATAAAAATACTGATCACAGCAGTTGAAAATGTGCCAACGAGAGAAAATTAACTAAAGAAATGATGATAGAAAGAAATCAGTCTCCTCTATATGCTTCTGAAATAGAGTTTGTCATTCAAGCTTAGCCTACATCTTTTTTCCTTTGTGCTTGGGTGCATCTTTTCAGTAAAAGTAGGAATATAACGTGAAATTTGCTAACCTTATTTTGCACTTTTCATAATGAGATCTGTTCATAATAATTGAGAAATAAAAATTCAATGAACCAGCTACCTAATATCCCATCTAGACCTTTTATATTAATTTAGGGGTTGCTTTATGCTTTTTACACACAATGTCACCACTTATCTTTTTAGATTACAGCACTTTCTGTTTATTTCTACACGTAGTGTTTATATGAAAGAGCAGTGAGCAGAAGTAATTTCATATTTACATCATTTTACGTCAGCCTTACCATTCTGACTGATGTGTGACAGGTCAGTTATGATCTTGGAGGGCTTTTTCCTCTTGTTTAGGGGGGCAGGTGTTCCCAGAGGCATGGCTGGAGGGCCAGGAAGAAAACAGAGAACATTACTCCTGGGTACAAAAATACAGAGCAGCATGCCTTCATTTGAAACTTGCTGAAGCTACTAGGCAAGAGAAACCCCTTTGCTCAGGAGAATAAAATACAGCCAGAGCTCCTCCAGGATTGATAGCTTCAACATAAAGCCTTCAAATTGTTTAGCTTGAAACTAAACTAACTGATGAAAATAAGGCAAAAGCAAAAAGAGGTAACATTTTTATAAGACAATTTAAATAAAAATATATTAAAGGACGAAAAAGTGAATTTTATTAATAAACTCCACTGAGAAGAGCGTTTTAGTTGCAGTTTGGTTTGCACAAGCTTCTCAAGCTAACTTCACATCATCAGCACCACCCATGATCAATCCCCGAGGTCAGAGGACCAGTATGCAACGGACCTGCAGACACCACAGACCCTCCTAATTTTTCCACCTTCAAAGGAGGGAGGGGTTGTCAGTGCCCTCGGATTCCTTACATTCTCTCGTGGAGCAGATGCCATCCCCAAAGGAAACCTATAGCTCAATATGTGTTTCAGTTGTGTTTATAGGACACAGGATCTGTGTGCTGATGGAGTCACCGTAAACAAATGCAAAAAAATCTGCTCAACATTTAACTGTGGGGAAAGTGAAGGCATCATTAGCATTAGATAACTTGTGTTATTCATACCATAAGCTCATAATCACATTTTAGCTTCCTGCAAGTGAGCAAATCAGGTGGAATACCTTTATGAGTCTCATATGTCAAGACATCTCTCTGTGCTTACACAAACATCAGTCACCATCTTTCTCTAGTCTTCAAATGCATTGTTAGAGAAATATTTTAAATGGTTGTTTTTTTTCTTCTTCTGTGGCACAAATATCTGCAAATTCAGCATCACAGTTGTTGTTTTTTTTTGTTTTTTTTAAGGTCCAGTCAAGTGGCAAAACACCACATCGCATCTAGTGGCTGTAACTGAACCCAGTGCAGCTATTTTTAAAGGCCAATTCTGGCCAAGACATTTTAGCGACGTGTAATGGCGTCATTTGGCTATCGAATGGGCTTGAAAGAACTCTGCAGGACACAAAACACACATCCAGAAAATCAGTTCTTAAGCACGTGCTTGACCTGCTATCGCACCAGGACTCTGAGCCAAAATATAAACTTAGTAAGAAGCATTTTAAATGTATTTTTAATTCTCTTAAATAGGCTGCAGGGAACTGTATGTTCAAACTTACTACCCCCCACCCTGGTCTGATAACACCACATAAACTCACCGACCCTTTCACTCATTTTTCAGTTCATTTTATGTACGATGAAGCAAAAACAAAAACAACTTCCCCATCATATGTCTTAATCTGAACTATTTTAAATTGACAGGTTCAGGAGCTCTTCTCTTTGTCTTGTCTAGTTGCACACCAACCTAAATAATGATTGGGAATATAGTGCACACCTTTATCAGTACCTTCTCAGCTTGTTTACTCGACTGAACAACAACCAAAGCAAAATGATTACTTCAGTTCCACTCACCGGATTTATGTTGTGATCCTGTCAGGAGAGGAAGACCTATAAATACCAAACGGTGAAGAAGATATAGATCTCAATCACAAGTATTACAAATCCTTTAGTGCCTCTGACCCTACAATGGCCAGACTCAGATCCTGCAAAGTGCAAAGCCCTCCCAACCCTCAGAAGGCAGATCTTCCAAAAGGTTGGGGGTGTGGGTGGCAGGAGTGTTGGTGTCAAGACGAGGAAGAGGAGGAGGAGGCTGAGGTCAGGACTGTGAATTTGGAATGGGAAGGGGCCATTAGAGATCTCTCTTGGCCAGCTGAAACTGCTGATGGTGATATTGAGGGAGCAAAATCATTCTCCCAGATGGCTCTAAAGACTATATTTAGTGGGAATAAGAGAGGGGAACAGAACTCAGCCATAAGAAAACCTCAGGAGACATTAGGGTGTGTTTGGGATATGAAGAAAGACAAGGAGAAGAAGTGCACAGGAGTGCACAGTGCAAGCTAAAGGTTAATGATATGTGTGTGTGTATATATATATATATATATATATATATATAGTCAGTTTGTGTTTCAAAGGAATGTTTAGCTCCTTCACTCTCTCTTCCACACGATCTGGATAGTACTGTTACAGTTTCAGTTTCTCTGCATTACAGAAACACATAGTCTAGCGTTATTCACATGAGTAAACAGCCTCATAGTATATTCAATTAAAATGAATTCAGTTTATTCATATAACGCCAAATCACAACAAAGTTGTCGCAGAGCACTTTACAGGAACATTCACATACATAGAAAAGCCAATTAGTAAAGTTCTCTGTCTAAGAAAGTCAGACTTGTTGAATCTTCACTTCATCACTGTCTCCCATCCTGAGCAAGCACAAAAGGCAAGAGTGGGAAGGAAAAACTCCCTCTTAACAGGAAGAAACCTCCAGCAGAACCAGGCTCAGGACAAGCCGTCATCTGCTTTGACCGGCTGGTCTGAGAGGACAGAAAGGAGAGGCAACAAACATATATACAGGTAGTCCTCAGGTTACGGCGCCCCCGACTTACGGCAACTCGGACCTACGAACGCATCATAATTAATAATTAATAAAAATATGAAATT
>JARVGQ010000001.1:52522815-52537890 GCA_031762355.1 Hypsolebias martinsi | reverse complement strand
GTGTGTGTGTGTGTGTGTGTGTGTGTGTGTGTGTGTGTGTGTGTGTGTGTGTGTGTGTGTGTGTGTGTGTGTGAAATGTATTCATGTTGGTTTGCAGGCTCATGGAGTGGGAGGAGGCCCAGCCTCAGTGTGCGTTCAAGCACTGAGCAACAGAGGGCAGTGTCAAATCAGACATTTCAGACAAATGAAGAGCTTTCAATCTACTTTTATTTGTTCAAAACAGTTTTTTTTAGTCAATATAAACTTCTGCTCAGCATTTTCCACAAAACAAACATTTTCACACTTTTTTTTTAAATCTAACAGTATCCAGAAACTTGCATCACATATTGTACACCTCAACATAACTATATAAACAGTGCAGTGGTTTTTGTAGCCAGTATACTTTGTATAATGAAAATAAGCTTTCAAGAGAAATTATACTTTAAAAATTGTTTAAAAAAAAGCAGAAAATAACATTATTACTTATTTGTTCCTCACTTGTTTCCTTCATAGTCTTTCAAGGTACATTGCTGTTACATTTCACTTTTTTCTAGCAACCATTATGAATTCAGAGACTAACTTTTTCCAACAGCATCTTGAGCTTCACCACTATTTTATTCAGACCAAACTTCCCTGGCCATTCTTGGCATATCTTCAGGCTGTGAAGTATTTAACTGTATGTAATGAATCAGAAGTCGTCATTTTCTTAAACTTGATTATGTCCATTTTTAGAAAATGGGCAGCGACTTCATCATGACCCCATTGCATACGTTATTCTCCTTCCACAGCTACTCTCATTCCTTGAGCCCTTTTATTTTCATAAAAAGCATCAACATTCCTTTATGTCCTTTCAGACTGAATCACAATAACTTCAAAAAGCAAGTCCTTCATCTCTAACATCGGTTTAATGACGAACACTTAACAAATATTTGGAACAGTCGTAATGATACTACAGAGACTGGTGTCCAAAAAGGCTTCTGAAAGTAGAAAAATCCAGTGAATCATTTTCATTCACTTGTACTACTTGAATTTAACTTGTACGTAAATGATCGTCCTCTCAGGCTGAAGTGGTCAACCTTGGCACAACCTCAGTAACATGTTTGAGAAGCAAAACTGTGATTTTGCATAAAGCTCTACAATATTCTGAGGTGTTTAAAAACATTTAATCTCTTTTTTTTTTTTTTTTTTTTTTTTACTTCAGGTCATTTGTCATTTTAACCTTCCTTTGAAAAAAAACAAGGTTACTATAATTTTTAATATTAGTGCCATGGACCAAACTCGTGAACATCTATCTAATACATGTGCTGGTCATAAAATTAGACTATCATGAAAAGTTGATTTATTTCAGTAATCCTATAAAAAAGTGAAACGTACTGTATATTATATTAATTCATTACCCAAAAACTGATATATTTCAAATGTTTATTTCTTTTAATGTTGATGATTATAACTGACAACAAATGAAAATTTAGTATCTCAGAAAATTAGAATATTGTGAAAAGGTTCAATATTGAACACACCTGGTGCCACAGTCTAATCAGATAATTAACTCAAAACACCTGCAAAGGCCTTTAAATGGTCCCTCAGTCTAGTTATGTAGGCTGCACAATCATGGGGAAGACTGCTGACTTGACAGTTGTCCAAAAGACGACCATTAACACCTTGCACAAGGAGAGCAAGACACAAAAGGTCATTGCTAAATAGGCTGGCTGTTCACAGAGCTTTGTGTCCAAGCACATTAATAGAGAGACGAAGGGAAAGAAAAGATGTGGTTAAAAAAATTACAAGCAATAGGGACACACCCTGGAGAGGATAGTGAAACAAAACTCTTTCTAAAATGTGGGGGGGATTCACAAAGAGTGCACTGCAGTTGAAGTCAGTGCTTCAAGAACCACCATGCACAGATGTATGCAAGACATGGGTTTCAGCTGTCCCATTCCTTGTGTCAAGCCACTCTTGAACAAGAGACAGCATCAAAAGCATCTCGCTTGAACTAAAGATAAAAAGGACTGAACTGCTGCTGAGTGGTCCAAAGTTATGTTCTCTGATGAAAGTAAAATTAGCATTTCCTTTGGAAATCAAGGTCCCAGAGTCTGGAGGAAGAGAGGAGAGGTACAGAATCTGCATTGCTTGAGGTTCAGTGTCAAGTTTCCACATTTAGTGATGGTTTGGGGTGCCATGTCATCTGCTGGTGCCACGGTGTTTTCTGAGGTCCAAGGTCAACGCAGCCGTCTACCAGGAAGTTTTAGAGCACTTCATGCTGCTGACCAACTTTATGGAGATGCAGATTTCATTTTACAACAGGAATTGACACTTGCACACAGTGCCAAAGCTACCAGTACCATGTTATCCCTGTTCTTAATTGGCCAGCAAATTCACCTGACTTTAACCCCATAGAAAATCTATGGCGTAGTGTGAAGAGGAAAATGTGATATGCCAGACCCAACAATTCAGAAGAGCTGAAGGCCACTATCAGAGCAACCTGGGCTCTCAGAACACCTGAGCAGTGCCACAGACTGATCGACTCCATGCCGTGCTGCATTGCTGCAGTAATCCAGGCAAAAGGACCCCAACTAAGTATTGAGTGGTCTGCTATGCATGCTCATACTTTTCTTGTTCATACTTTTCAGTTGTCCAACATTTCTAAAAATGTTTTTTTTTTTATTATTAGTCTTAAGTAATATTCTAATTTTCTGAGATACTGAATTTGGGGTTTTCATTAGTTGTCAGTTAAGGAATAAACATTTGAAACATATTAGTCTGTGTGTAATGAATGGATATAATATACAAGTTTCACTTTTGAATGGAATTACTGAAATATATAAACTTTTTCATGATATTCTAATTGTATGACCAGCACCTGTATGTGTCCTTCGGTTGACATCAAGCAACATACAAAACCTTTAATCCAGTGGTCGGAACCATACCTGCTCATAGTTTAGACACTTCAAGTTTCAAAGAATATTTCAAAACAGACCCCATTTCTTCCTTTACATTAGTTAGAAAAAAACTTTGAAAGCCTCACACAAACTAAGACAGTAAGGCATCTGACATGCTGTAATTTCCTTTATTGTTATTGTCACTTAAATGTGTTAGCAGCAACATAGATGTAAAAAGTAATATATTGTACACAAGAAAAATTGATAAATGAACAATATTTTGAACACAATTAGGTGTTTATGATATTCAGCATAAAGTAGGTTCTGAAATACTGAAAGAAAGTTCAATATTTTAAATTTCATAATCTTTTAATGACAACTCACTGCCCAGTGTTTGTTTAGAAATGGAAAGCTAGGGAACAAAATGTCATAAATTTGGTATTTTGTTGGTTTGACTACAATCTGATGAGAGAATGTTCCATACAGATTAAAAAATGAATATTTAAACCCCCCCCCTTAAAAATTCCAGTCACCTAAAACTGCACTTTAATCCACTTTAGTGATACAATAGCAAAAGAGAAATAGGTAATTGTCACACTTGAGAAACCATAACATATGACACTTTTGTTAACGTTAAAGGGATAGCTCAGATCTTTTCAAATGTTTTTTGGAAGAGCTAATAAGATAAGAATCAAATGTTTTGTAGACTGCTCTTTAAATTATAGTCTTTGCACAAATTTTACAAACTTTGTTGAAAATTGCATTTTCAAAAAGGCAGCCATTGGCTTGTTAAACTGGTCAGAAAGTAATCTATAATGGGTAAGATTTGAGCCACTGATAACCGTTCCAAAACATCTTAAAAGATCTGAACTATCGGTTTGAGTAATGTACATCAATGTATAACAGCTAAAATTGATTGATTTTCTATCAGTAATTAACTTAAAGTAGTTTGTTGTTATTTAAAATGCTCCTGGCCTCCAAACTTGGGGCTGGACACGTCCCTTGGTAGCAACAAAATGTGGTTTAGGTGCTTGAACTGGATTGGTCTTCAGTGGGGGCAAAGAAGCAAGAATGCTGAGCTCAGGAGCACTCTGAAACTGCTTGGCTGTCTGGAGCCCAGTTGTGTATGACACTGGAGTGTAAGGTGTGGGGACTGATGGAGGTACAGGGTGTGGATTAGGAGTAGCAGAGAACTTGGGGAGGCTGGGTAGCCCTGCTGGTTGGAAGGATGATGAAACAGTGACTGGTGCTGGAGTGACTGGAGTTGGACTGAAAAGAGCATGAGGTGGTGAGGTCATGCTGGAATCAGTCAAACGTTCTCCAAGGGTTGTGGCTGAGCGAGGTGCAATGACTTTGGGTGTCAGAGATGGACCTGACATGGGTGTGGGTGTGGAGAATCGTTTGATTTCATAGACACGGGCAGTTTTAAGGGGAATTTGTCGTGGTGAGGTTAATGAATTACCTACCATTCTTGTTGAGTAGTTATCTTGTTGGGCTTGGTAAGAAGGCATGGCAGATAGATTTGCAACACTGCCTCCATACTGAAACATAGCAGAGTTGAGCTGATATGGCTGCCTTTTCATAAAATCAACAGCTTTGATACCTTCTTTTTGGAAGTTCCCACTTCCCTTTTTATTTTGTTTTGGATCTTTTTGAGGTCCTGATGGGATAGAAGGGGCTAAAAGTGGGTTGTAACCAATAGGTGGAGGTGCGCGAACATTTGGGGAGTATTTCCATTGAGAGGGAAGTGGAGAATCAACAGATGAGTCATGTAGGTGAGCTGCATTTTGCAAGGTCACACTCTGCTGGTAAGGAGTCTCATGAGGGGTGCCCACTACATACATTCCCATACGGCTCTGCCTTTTGGCAAACAATTCAGCTCCCTTGCCTCCTGCTTGAAGAATCTGTGGGGCCTCATGAGTGACTCGAGGTTTAGGTGCAACTGGAGGAGGTACCCTTCCCATGTCAACCTCACCAATCCTTTCCTCCTCTGTATCATCATAGATTACTTCAGTGGGTGGCTGACCATATTTATGTCTGATGGATCTATCATCCAGGTTCTGCACCATTGACAAAAGATCAGGATTAGGGGAGTTCTTCTTCACCTCTGGTATGATGAACATGGGTTTGGGTTTGCCACTCCGCCGTCTAGCTTCATTTAAGATTCCAGTACGGCCTGTTGGGCCAGGAACTGGAGTTGGAGCTACAGCTTCAGGCTGAGAGATCACTGGTACTTGAGCTACTGGTGGCATGGAAAACTGAGGGGGTTGTGGCTGAGCAGCTGGCAGTTGTGGAGGCACCGAGGCCATTAGATCAGTTGAGCCAGGAATTTGGACTGAAGTAGAATTGGGGACTGGTGCCGTTTGTACTTGTGGAGGTCTTGGTGATGAAGGTATTGACATTGGAGTCACAGATGAAAATGGGGCCTGATGAAAACCACTTATTGCCAGTGATGATTGCATTGTGTCTTTAGAAGAAGAAATGGCTGGATGGAGAATATTAACAGGAACTTCTGGTGTCAGGGCCAGAGAACCTTGAGTGATGGAGTATGGTGAGGAGAGCACTGGTGCAAGAACATAGGGTAACTGCGAAGTTACAGGTGCTGGATTATAAGATATTTCAGAAGGAGTGGAAAAAGGTGGAGGCACAACTGCTGCTGAGGAAGGACGCTGACTCTTCTTTGTGACAGGTGGTCGGAAAGTTACAGGAGCAGTCGCAGCTCGAATGCTGATAAAGCCAGGGGTGAAAGGGCGTGCCGTTCTGTTTAGAACATTACTTGCAGGTAAATCAGGTAGTGGTGTTTCAGCAGGTTGTGCAGGGCTGCTCAGAACATTCAGTGTAGCTGTGGCTGGTTTGGGAGCCATGAGTGGAGACATCATTATGTTAGCTGTGCTAATTGTAAAGTGATCCCCATACGGCACTGCATGGGCTACATCAGCTTGAGACTGAGGCTGTGTGAATGTAAGGCCAGATGGTGACTCCTGAGGTTTTTGGTTTGGTTGTACTTGTGTGTGCATTTCACAATGCAATGAATAGCTCTGAGAATGATCCTGTACTTGAGATTCAATAGATACTTCAGGTTGTGCTGCTTCTACCTTTTTGGCAAGCTCATCCACCCTTTTTCTCTGCTGCTCAAACAACTGGGCACCTTTTCCTGCTGTGTCACTCAAACCAGGACTTGGAGCATCTTCTGCTCCATCTCCACGACCTTCTACACCTGCTGTTGCCCTCTTCTCTAGTTTATCCAGGTAGTCGCTATCCCAAGTTGGGTCTGGAACTGAGGAGAAGCCCTCCTCATCAAACTCAGATTCACTGCCAGGAATTATTCCATCCTCTTCTTGTGAGTCCTGACATCTGTCTTCATCAACACTGCCAAAGCTGGTGAGAGTATACTTCTTGGAACGCTGTCTTCTCTTCTTGAACATCAGCACCCCTTTGGAGTGAGGGTTAGGAGCATCTGTCAGTAGAGAAGCAATTGTTCGACACTTGCTTTTGGCTTCCTTCACTTGTTTGTCCTGCACTGTGTCTCCTCGGTTCAGTTCTGCAGAGTATGAAAGTCAAAGCTATTAGGAATCCTACAGTAAGTAGTGTAACATAAATACAGCAAGAGCTTTTCAAAGGATTTAACCTATGACTTTAAAATCTAAAATTGTCCATGCCTTCAGAGGGTATCCAACTCTTAACTTGACACAGAAGCACTTCCGTAAAAATTCCTGGCCGGTCTTAAGCTTCTCACCTTAGCTGGGGTGAAGGATAAATTTGCACATCATTAAGCCTATATACTCTAACATCTATATTAAATGAAAAATATTTGCAAACCAGTGGGAAAACGTAGAATGCAGTATAGGTTACTAATAGGACTTCAAAGGGTTTCTATCATGCTACAAGTGCTTTAACTGGTCAGGTTCTTACCCTCTGAAGGTAAAACAATTCTTCCTGTGTTGGTGCATTCCCCCAAATGTTAAAAACACATTTGTCGTTGTGAGAATTTAATAAGGTCATGATGAACGTTGAACAAAAATATTGTATTGCAGTGGAAAAAGGAGCGCGAAGAACAGTGAAAATGTGAGTTGCTACTTGATTCCTGAAAGCAGCTGCAGATGGTTTTTGGTGCTCACAGATTGATTACTGGTGTTTTAACACTCATAGCTCAAAATAAATGCAGTAAACCATACTGGTCATATTTTGTTTGACAGGTCTTGCTCAGCCTCGTTCACACTAAATAAATATTAGATAGTAATGGAGATTTTGAGATACAACTTTTGTATTTTCACATTAGATATTAAAAAAAAAACTAAAGTTTCAAATATACTTCTTGTCAATACTAAAGCTTAAAAAGTTATACTAGACACAAAAGACTTTTAAAGGAAATGTATCGAACAGCTTTTCAAAGTTGTTCATTAACAAGTTAAATATTGTAAAATGTTTTGAGTTTTAACTTGTTAAATGCTTTCTTCTTGTTGGCTGTATTTACATCTAACATGAAATGAAACCTGAAAAATGGATAAATAGAACTAACAACATTTTCCACAAAGTATAGGTGACAGTGTTATTGGTATTTTTGCACGAAAAACTCGAGTTTTATATTGAAGTTTTTACAAAATTTAAATCATTTTTTGAGTAAACATGATGACTTTAGCCACGCACCTTATTCATTTAATTAAATTTACATTAAACAATTAATATTTACTGTTGGGTTTATTTTGTTTTGATTTTTTTTTCGTTATTAAAGCATACAACATTAATAGGTAATGCACATACAGTAACAGTGGGATTTAAAAATATAGTTTGTTTAGTGTTATTAAGTTTTCCTTCTGACAGACATATAACAAATGTTGTTTTTAAAAAGTGCTCTCAACTAATGCTAATTACTAATAAGGTAAGTACAAATATAAATTATTGGTCCGTCTTAAGTTTTACTTACTGGCTTGTCTGGCTTTCTCCATGTAGGTTGTTGTAAGCTCCTCGTCTATTGGTTTATTTACTGGACCCACCATGGGCACGAGCTGGCTGCGGGAGCCCAACATAAGAGCCTCCTTTGCCCTCTCAGGTGACACCAGTGGAACATTAGCTGGTTCTAGAAATCCACTGTCTTCCTCTTGTACGCCATCTCGTGGGCCCTGGTCATCTGCTGAGGAGATGATGGAGGAGGTCTCAGTGGATGTCTGAGAGGACCACATTCCTAGACCAGGAGGGTGGAAAATCACTTCCTTCCTTGCCACCCCTGGCAGGCCGCCTTCCTTTCCATTTCCTCCTCGTCCGTTCATTGAACGCGAGAAAGCCTGTGCATCTGGAGCACTGTCGTAGCCACTCATTTCTGATGTCTCCCCACCCTCTGGAGATGTTCGTTCACTTGGTTTTCCAGAGTTGGAGTTGCTGGGGCTTCGGCGTTTCTGACGTCGCTGCCTCTCATAACCTGCTATGTCTGCATCACTGTCGGTCTCGCCATAGTAGGCCTCACTACCAGGTGGGGAGGTCAGGCCACTGGTCAAAGAAGAACGGCTACGGTGGACTTCACGGACAGGTGCATGATGGGGTTGGGTTGGTGACATGGCTTTTAGCTCAAAACGGTACTCTTTGTCTATCCTTGGAGATGGAGCGCGGGGAACAAGTACTACAGACTGAAAAGCCACAGGTGCCCTGTAGACAATTAAAAAGGTTAAAAAGTGGTTAAAAAAATTTATTCATTTTTAAATTCTAGTTGCCAAAAATCTAAACCTGAGTGGTTCTTATCATAGGAAGCTGAATCTTATGAATATTCATGTATTATTTTTTGCAATTCATTATCACCCACTGCCATGACGGACGGGCAATTGTATGTGCGTGTTTGCATTTACATGTGTGTGTTTGCTTGGCTATCTGCTAGCAAAATAAATTATGAACCAGTGAAAACATTTTAGTGAATACATACAACTGATAAACTCTTATTCTCCCAGTACTTCAGTTTCTTCTCTGACCAACAACATTAATGTTAGGCTACTTGGTAACTCTTGTCCCTAGGTGTGAGTGAGAGAGTGAACGGTTGTTTGTCTCCTTTGTCTCTATGTGTTCCTGTGATGGACTGGAGACCTGTCCAGGATGTCCCCCACCTCTCGCACAGTAACTGCTGGACATGGGCACCAGTGACCCACCCACCACAAACCAGAAAGGAAGAAGTAGGTAAAGATAATGGATGGATGGATGAAGTTTTATAGTCAACCCTGTTTAAGGTTGAAAGGATGACAAATCAACCTCAGTCACTCTGAGCTCTAACAATTAACGCCAGAACTTTATGTAAAACGTGGGCATGAAAGGAGGCAGGCAAAACACACCACTTCAAGGAATGACAGTTTTACTTTGGAAATACTGTATATTACTTATTAGCTTCGGGTTATGAATTATCCTCCCCTTAATTTAATAAAGGCGTAATTCTTCCTCTTCTGTTTCAGTCACCTTTTGACACGAATGTTTAATATTCCAGGGGAGCTGTCGATGAGGTTCATAGCCTGGGCGTGGGAAAGTGATCCACATGGCTGTTCGTTGATAGACACCAGCTCATCTCCCTCCCGCAGTCCAGCCCTGCACGCTTTGCTACGTTTACGCACCTGCAGAAAGGGGGAGCATCACAGATTGTTCAGTTTGCACGGGTCATGGGTGAATATGCATTCTCACCATATTTATGTAGCAAATCAAAAATAAAACAAATAAATACATAAATTAAAACATAAACTCCCGTAAGAAGAATCTAATAGTTTTGTGTCTTAAGGGCAAGCTGAAGGTCAAAGAAGAGTTTAGTTTCTGAATGCTAACAACAAATTAGAAAGGCATACGTACATTTCTCCAGGGCCTTTCGGTTTACAGGGTTTTGTTACAGTGTCAAAACAATTCTCCTCATTAAGCAAGCCTGGCAATTAAATATTTACAATGTGCTGCCGGAACGGACATCCCAACAGTGTATTATTTCAGCGTTTTACACAAAATTTGCAATAAGTCTAAATATTTGGTTTGAAAGGTTGTGATTGGCAGGATATCTTTTTCCTTTATTGTAAACTTCATCAGTTTCCTGGTATATTCAGTCTTTGGCTTTTATTACAGCAGGGATAGGAAAGAAAAGGCTTATGCTTGTTGTCCTGTCTTGGTTTGTGATAATGACTGATGGAGAACAGATTTTGTTCTGACAGCTCGAGCTTGCTGTGGACATACGCCACATATTGCAGCTCAAGTGGGGCCCTCATACACTTTAACAAGGAAATGCCAGCCAACAGCCATCTTCATTTGGTGCCTTTCTATTTGTGCCAAATATCTATTGAGCTGGTGGCATTTTGCCTTAAACAAATAGCTCTGAGCCTTTGCAAATTACAAGGAAATGATGATTTAAAGTGTTAAGACAAATGATTTTCAGTAACAAGATGCCATTGTTGATTAGGCAGCACAAGGAACTGTATGAATACTGTATATTAGAACTCTGAGTTTAGACCATCTTTGGTTACCCTAATGAGTTTTCTTTACAGCTATTCTGGTTTGTCTGTAATGAAATCCCAGGCCCCCATTTAGCTAAGCCTTTCAAAGTGGTCTGTGCCTGCCTGTGGCTCAGGATGTCACATTATTTGTTCTGTCAGTCACCTTGTGGTTGCAAATCACAACACTTATAATACCCATACATGCTTGCTCACATACACTACATGGACTGATACTAAAATACGCACAGACTCATAAAAATAAACACACAAACATGCACATGCAGGCTCACAAATGGAGGTCTGACACATTGGCTCATTCAGTGATGCCTCACACTACGCCACCTGTTCAAAACGATACAGGACCTGACAAGACTATACCTCATTCCTCATCATACAGCTGTCTACCATAAAGTTATTTCAATATTAGTCTGAAATCTAAAATAACTGTTAAAATAACACAATTTAGATAGTAAATATTATTTTACGCGGTTTTAAGATAGTACCTCGCTGGATTGTGTTTATGAAGAATAGTTGGCAACACAAAATTGTAAAAAGAAGAAGAAGGGGGGAAAAAAAAACGTTCTCACTGATTTCCATGTTTTGAGTGGCCAATTTGTGAAAACTTAATTTTATTGTAGTTTTCACATTTTGCAAAACTCTAGGCCATGCAGATTATTTTGTTGCCCGTCCACACACCATAGCCATCTCAGCTTGGCTTGTACTTTGCAACCACCTTTGCATAGTCTACTGGAGTACACTTTAAAAATAAAGATGAGCAGAAATAGACAAATTGTTTGTTACATTTATTTCCTGTCATAAGGAGAACTCCTATACATTTGTTAAATGCAGCTAAAAAAATCTGTATGGAAACTGATTTGGGGAGGGTTTGAAATGCCTACAAAAACTTTGCAACAATTTTGAGTGAAAACTTTGGCAATTTTTTTGAACATGTTCAACATTCAAGCAGCAGGACTGCAAACTTTTGTGACTGAATCAATTGGCAACTTGCTGGCAAATGACATTTGAAAGGGATTTTCCAACATGTTTCAACTCCTTAGTAGGTTTTTTCAATTTTCGTATATTGTTACTTGAAAATTTAGCATGTTACAGAAAGTTGTACTTATTTTTTCTTTGATTATTTGTGGAGTTGTGTGTCTCTCAAAGACAGGAAGGAAGAAATCTCCAGCAGAACCAGGCTCAGGACAAGCGGCCATCTACTTCGACAAATGAAAACTATTCAATTTTAACAATTCGTTTTAGGAAATAAGGTCAATTTTTCTTCCAGTTGTCTAAGCCTATGGCAGCATAACAAGCCAACCCTAACTATAGAATTTATCGAAACAGAAAGTCTTGAGCCCAGTCTTAAAACTGGACAAAAGGTCAGCCTTACGGACAAAAAATGGAAGCCTGATAACTGAAAGAGCTTCCTCCCATTCTGCTTTTGGAAACTCTAGGAACCACAAGTAAACCTGCAGTCTGAGAGTGAAGTGCTCCGTTAGGAAAACATGGAACAATAAGTCTCAAATACAAAGTATAAGATAGAGCTAGGTTGTTGAGAGCTTTGTAGGTTAGAAGTAAGATTTTGAATTCTATTCTGGATTTGACAGGGAGCCAATGTGAGAAACTAAAACTGGATAGATATGATCTCTCCTACTAACTCCAATTAAGACACTGGCAGCAGTATTTTGGATTAACTGAAGCCATTTTAAAGAAATATTAGGACACCCAGATAACAAACCATTGTAATAGTCCAGTCTAGACATGACAAATGCATGAACCAATTTTTCGGCATCATTTTCAGATAAGATGTTTCTCAATATTACGCAGGTGGAAGAAGGCAGTTCTAGTAACATTTTTAATGTGGGGGATAAAAAACATGTCCTCGTCAAAAATAACACCAGGATGTTTAATATTAGAGTTGGAGGCCAGATTAATACCATCCAAGGAGGGCAAAAGACTGAAAAATTAATTCTTAATATGCTCAGGTAAAAAAAAAAAATTAAACCTCAGTCTTGTCTGTATTCAAAAGCATAAAATTTAGTGTCATCCAGGTTTTATGTCTTTAAGACATGCTTGTCGTCTGAGTAGCTGGTTGGATTCATTGGGTTTAATGGAAAAATATGACTATGCATCATCAGCATAACAATGAAAATTTATCCCATGCTGTTTAATAACATTACCTAATGAAAGAATATACAAGGTAAAGAGTATTGGTCCAAGCACTCAACCTTGAGGAACTCCGTAACTAACTTTGGTGTATGATGAAAATTCTTTATTTACATTTACAAATTGTAATCTATTAGGTAGGTATGAATTAAACCAATTTAGAGCTGTTCCTGTAATTCCAATATCATATTCAAGTCTCGGTTATAAAATATTATGATCATCTGTATCAACTGCAGCACTGAGGTCTAACAGGACCAGTGCAGACACCTGTCCATTGTCAGAGGCCATGAGAATATAATTAGCGACTTAAATTGATATATATACAGGTGGTCACCGACTTACGGCGCCATCGACTTACGGCAACTCAGACTTACGGCGCTGCCCCCAGTGACGTCATCAGGCCTTATGTTGTCTTTTTTATGCAGCATTTTATTTTTTATTTTTTTTTTAGGGTATTTTGTTAGCTAACTGCATGGAAACACATTAAAACGGCGTTCTAAGTACGCTGTTGTTGTTTTACATTGAAAAAAATGTGTTTAAAAAGACGTTACTGCCGCCATGTGGCCGGCGCTGCGAGTTACGACAGAAAATCCGGAGCTACGGCAGCCACGTGGCCGGCGCTCCGAGTTACAGCAAATCGAGTTGCGAACGGGCCGTAGGAACGGAACCCGTTCGTAACTCGCGGACCACCTGTATACACAAAAGGCTGTCTGTTGGAATGAATTTCATATTTTATGTACACACAAAAGGATGTCTGTTGGGACACACACAAAATGGTACTTGTTAGAGCATCAATGAGAAACTTGCTGGTACATCAACAAGAACTTGATGGAACACCAACAAGAAACGAGCCCGTCAGTCACCTCCATATGAGAGAGTTAGAGGTCATCTCTCTTCCATTAATCATATAATTCGAGCCCTTATCTATTAATCATGAGTCACTTCCGTTTACAGGCCAATTTCATAAAACAGTGACTATTTGACACCCCCTTCCTTGAAATTGGACTTTGCCCTTATCAAGCTTCCAGCTAGTCGTCTTCCACTGTATCCACATTCAAGACGTCTTCTTTGTAGTCCAGGTCAATCATCTCAATACACTGTGACATGGGATCTTCAGTATCACTAGGCCCAGGGCTCTCATCCTTTTCATCAGAAATGTCCCAAGCATCCAACACAGACATTTCACTCAGGTCAACGTCCTGTGTACTGTCAGGCTGGGTGGCAGGCATCTTTTGGTCCTGTACCTCAACGGGAGATTTGTTCCCCTCAGGCTCTGGCTGAGCTTGATTGATGACATCCATCTCGTTATGAGCGGGACCTTGCAGGGTATCATTGGTCATAGGAGACCCAACAGGAGTAATGGGTTTAGTGATGCGCCACCCATGCGAGGGGTGGGCTTGTTCATCATCGTTCACCTCCTGCTCTTGTAGGTGCTCTGACGTAGGCCCTCCAGGGGTTGGTTGAGCCCCTCTAGAGTCGGTGTGTCAGGAGGGTTACCTTCTTGGCTCATAAAAATGTCAAGATATATTTCCAGCGGGTATAAATCAGGGTATTCCAGGGTGAGGACGGGTGGTGACATGACTTCCATATGGTTGACCTCCAGCGAGAGGTTGTGCTCAGGGGGGCCATCATCTCATCTGTGTGTGTAACTTCAGACAGCGCTTCCGTGCGTACCAGGCTGCTAGGGCCAGATGCTGTTTCCATTTGCCTAAACATGGTTACCATGGTTGGTGCCAGTCAGATGTAAGTGTTAGAACCACTGCCCAAGGCGTGAGCGGCCGGCACCACCGGAGTAGGGGCCAACGGAGGAGTCACCCCCAGGCTTGCCCCCAAGTAAACTGGAACAGTAGGAGGCAAAGGTTCCAACGATGCAGGCATGATTCTGAAGGATGGCCCATGGACCAGGGCTTTCCAGTTAACCTGTGTGTGACCAAAAACCTGGTAGTATCTTCTGGATTCTTCCACACAATTTTGTTATTACAAGAAAATACAGTCTTCATGGCTGGATACCTGCTGCTGGCAGATAAGAGTGGAGTGTTCAGAGCTGAGGTCCAGATGATTTTGCAGGTACGTTCCATCTCCATGCACACTTCGGTGGATACCTCCAGTGGGTTTTGTGGTCCATCTAGGACCAGGATGCCACTCACCATAGTCACAGCAACGATGTTGGAATGACAGTGATGGCACCACCATTATGGTCCAACTGCCAGAGGCATCTGGCTTAAGTCAATCTGAGATGGCAGTAGCAGCAGGACACATCAGGTTCCTAGAATGACAAGAAAGAGTAAAAAGAACAGTGTTCCCTAAAACAATAGTTAGTAATATTATCTTTTATGTGTTTTTTTATATTTTTTTTCTAGGACTCTACCACCTTTTTGAGCCCCCCCAACTCTTACTGGGCCTATAAAGGCTGTCAGCCGACATTTGGAATCTTGTTGGGCAGGGAGACCCAAAATCAGGTTTTTACATTTTACATCTTAGCAGTAGCAGGAAGGGTGTAAGCAGTGTTGGTTATGATATCCTGATGCATGCTCAATAATCCAGATAGAAAAATCAAAAAAAAAAAAAAAAAGCTAAGTCTGGTCCTCTGGACATTCAAAAAAAAAAAAAAA
>JARVGQ010000001.1:52488310-52499134 GCA_031762355.1 Hypsolebias martinsi | reverse complement strand
TCTAGTCTTTATGTTCCTTAACCTCCTTCCTGAGGAGAGTGGGACAAAACGTGTGTGTGCTGGGTGAGTGTGGTCCTTCGTGATGCAGGTGGCCCTCTTCCTGCATTTGGAGGTGTAAACGTCTGTGATAGTGGGGAGGCTGACTCCAACAGACTTCTGTGCAACCTTCACTTTTCTTTCAGATGTCAGAAGACTTGGCGGTATATAAATAAAGTGAATTGAATGAGATATGATGTCAGGATGAAGTCACAAGGAATGAGACTTGGAAGTTGCTGTGAAGAATAACACAGGTTAGTAAAAGTTGTTGCTGAACTAGTTTACTGGCTGTTCATTATTCACCGTTGGGTACAATAATGTCGAGTGTCAGAAGAATGTTTGGCAGGAGCTTTTATACTCTGCAGAGCAGTGCTCCAAATCAGGTGCAGGCGGTGGCTGACTGGGAGGAGCTGGAGCTGTGGAGACAGTGAGTGTGACTGGAAACCTGTGAGTCCCACATTATGGAGCTCAGAGGCAAAGAAACTTTTAGACTTAATCTTTTTTCTTTTTTTTTACCTAGTCACTACTGTCATTATCTACACAGATTTTTCTGCCTTTACTTCATTGTTCAAATGGTTTGGGATCAAGAAAATTACTTCAGTTCCTGAACATTTAAAATTTTCTATTTATTTGGTGTGAAACTCCTGCGTGTCAGCGTATAAATTTGTTTGATGGTATTATTTTTAGGTTTTCTGCTTTTAGACATCTTCCTTAGATAATTTCTTTATTTGTGGCTTGTTGTTTTTGTCACGTTTACCTCAGTTTGGTTTGCTGCTCATGTTTTCCATTCTGAATTTCTTGTAGTTTTTATTCTGGTTCGTTTCAGGAATGAAATACTCAGGAATTATTGGATCTACGTCTACGGCTGGTTACGTTTTAGAGTCAAGATTCAAGCCGTTAGCCACTGCTGAAGGATCTTTGAAAACACATATATGACTACAACCCAGACGATATTAAACATTTTCCGCTAAAATTTGGTGTGATGGTAGCTGAAAGTCATTGGCAACACAGGCTCTGAGCTCTTATATATTGCATAATTCTTTGCTGAAAATTTAAGCATGCAAATAGGTAGATTATGTGGTCATTGCTGCACGATTGAGTTTTTTAAATCACATGGTAAAAGGTAAATGGATTGTACTTATTTATCACCTTTCTATCTTATCAAGACACTCAAAGCGCTTTACAACACCTCTGACCTCATTTAGACATTCACACAGCACTCTACTAGATCTGTACAAGGAATAATCTGTGCTTTAGCACATTCATACACTGATGGGACACACATCAGAGGTAATGAGGGGATCAGCAGCTAAAATTAACATGCTACATTTTGTGAAACCGATGCAGACAGTATATCTCTAAACACGGCAGACTTTCAAATTATGCTTCACACTGTCAGAAAATGATTAATTTGTAGCATTCGCCAATATGCACTATAATATACATCAAGTTTCATACCAACACATACGCACACTGGGATCCATTAGTTGGAGGGTATCGTCTCTGCTGTTAACAATCAGGTAAATGTGAGGATTGACATTTGTTGCTGAAGTTAAATCTTTTTTTTTTTTTTCTTGTAAATCTTCATTTCCTGTGTTCTGTATTATTTAGTTGAAAGTAAATAGCACTTTCTGAGCACTTATTCAGGGTTGTTGTCACAAGTTGAATGGAACACTTTACTGGAAAAGGAGCTTCTGGTGCCACAACCTGTCATACATTAAGCATTAAAGGCACCTTGATGTGCTGCTTAAATCCTGCTTGGGACAATGTGATGATCCGGTAATTGAAAAAGGAACGTAATAGATTTAGTTTAATGTACTGTCTGTGACAAAATAGTCCCAAGGTAGCAGTGAAGGTAGAAAGATTAACTAACTGGCAGTTAGAGAGTATTCTCAGAGCAGCTGAGCAGCAGACAGGAAGGTATGACTCCAGGGTGTTTGTCAACAAATAAAAAGCCCATGAAAAGTCATAAAAAGGCCATGAAAGACGGTGACGTTACAGCAGAGGGAGGGATCCACGGAACAGCCGTGAGCCAAGCTGAAAACATTCTTGCTGAATGAGTCACTTGCCTTCGCCTCTGGGGCTGAACAACGCTAGTTTTACAGTATTTTGAGTGTGAGGAGGTTTGTGGAACAGAGATAAAAACCTGAACGGCGACTGTAACACCTCCAGCTGTCATGTTGCTGTTCCGTGACATGACTTCAGGACTGCATGTTAGTTTGGAGGAAAAAACGGATCAGAATGTTTTCACACATGTGTAATTTGGGTTTGTGGAAGTGACTGCACAGTGATTTCATGATATGGTACGTTTTATTGCCCACCACCAAAAGATGAAGGCAAACAACACTATTCAGCTTGTGTGTGATGGTCTGTTAGCAAAATATCTAGTGAATAGCAAAACAGATTTCAACAAAAAAAATTGTGTATCTACAATTGATTTCCTTTAGAAGCCAACCAGATTCAAGATGGCTGCCACAGCTAATCCACATTGACTAAAAAAAAAAAAAAAAAAACACAACTATAACTCAACTTTACAGACAAAAGATATTAATTTAATATTTGGTGTAGTAGTAGCTGAGATGGATCCCCGATGCATACTTTAAGGGCAAACAGACCTTGCAAGAGCTTTATTGAAATTACTGTTTGTGGTCAAGCCTGTCTGTTAGCAAAATATATCATGAACCACACACAGATAACAATGAAACTTAGCAGAAATATTACTGAATGTTCATATACAGCTGATTACCTTTCAGAATCGACCAAATTCAAGATGGCCACCACAGCTATTCAATATTAGTCGACACAGAAGTCATTCAACTCGGTCAGTTTTGCAGATATTGAGTGAATGTTTAGTCTGGTAGTAGCTGAGAGTCATTCACAACATCCACTATAGGCTTGACAGCTCACAATATTGCATGAGATATTAATAGAAAGAGAACGTCTCACCTTTATTTTGAAGTTCTTATGAGGAAATTTAAGATGTTGATAGAATTTTTAAAAAACGTGATGGTATTTTAAAAGTGCCATAAAAATGTTAAATTCAGTCCATCCTGTTTTTTGTTAATGTTTATAAAACCAGTGGTTGCCATTTGCCAGGTTTATTTTTGGGTTTGTAACACAGATTTATGGACAGCTTGCAAACTTTCTTTGTAAATTGGAGTGTGCTGCTTTAAACTCAGCTGCTCCCACCCTCCCTTCAACCTGCCACAGCCCATCCAAGACTCGTCTGACATACACATCACAGAGAAACACAGCCATTCAACGAATGCTGCAGCACCTCTGCACCCCTGCTAATTAGTCTTTCATATCACAGTGGCTCACTGTAATTAAGGCACAAACTGGTCGCGCTGTTCCCGCTCTTGCTCCAAATACTCCTTAATCTCTGGCAAAGTTCTCCTCTTCAGTTCAGAGGCGAAGCATGAAGGGAAAACCAGGAGGCAGAGGAACCACATGTCTCCAGTTTCACATCCTGAACATGTGAAACATGCTGTAACGTGGAGCAACAACCTTATGTTATAATTCTAATGCTCACGTTGTCTTTTTGATGGTGAACATAACAAATTACATAACACCCTTGATGTTTTATGTCCTCAAATGTTAGTACCTTGTAGATGACAGCAATGCAGAACCAAAAAGGAACAGCCACTATACCTAAGTGTATATGATTAAAAACACATACAGAAAGTGATGAGCGTTTCCTGTTTTCAACACACCAAGTTTGTTTTTCCTCTGAAACTCTTGCATCGTCATGTCGTGTTGTAGAAATACCAACTCAGCATTTCCCATTTACAGTTTCTTCCAAACTTATTTCTGCATCAAAATACTTCAAGATACTTTCAGCAATTTCAACGGTACAAGTATAAAACATGTCACCTCGTTCAGCAGATAGGTGCTGTGGCTTTGGGTAAATACTTTTTATACTTGTTAAATATTACACTTTTACTTATAAATACTTTTTGGGGCCCTTAAAATGGATCTGGAGTTTTAATCTTAGCTCATTTTAGGTTTTGAGGTGTTGTTTAGCTAAACATAATGTCTGAGTACTGCTCAGCTATAACTTTTGACTGTTATCTTGCTGGTGCAGCAGCTTTTAACTAACTTTAGTTTTTAGGAAAAAAGTTTGCTACTTTTTAACTGTTTTGCTAATCTTATCCTTTAACAACTGATTTGCAATTTTTAGCTTTTAGCTACCGTTTAATTTATCTTAGCGTTTAACTGTGCTAATTTTCATTTTAGCTACAGTTTTGACACTGCAACTACTCTTTTACTGGGCTTAACTTTTAGCTTTGCTTTAGCCAGTTTTAGCTCTTAGCTATGAATTTAGGTACTTGTGTTCAATTGTGTAAATCTTAATAATTCAGTTTCAGCATCAACAAAATACAAATTTAGGCAAAATCATTCAGCACTCATGGCATTTTCTATTTCTAGTTTCTTTCTAGTTCAGGAATTAAAAACGAACCGTGACGTAGCGAGGGACTACTGTATCCTGATGCATGCTCAATAATCTAGGTAGATAAATCTAACAAGTTAGGATCAGGTCCAGCCTTCAAAGAATTCATCCAGTGGACCTGACTCAACCTTGTTAGACATTTTAAGCATACAGTAATTTTGAATGGGCTTCTGTGGGAGTTCTAGTTTTCCGCCTGCCAAACTCACTTTCTCCTACAGCTGCAGCAAACACTAATCAGACACTTCCACCCACCTGAGCCTGAGTTGGAAGACATCTCTGCAAGTGTATAAAAGCTTCTGCCAGCAGACACTCCTTCAATGTTGGGACATTATCCGTTTAATGATAAAGGTAATGGACAACCTCTGAGTTGGCGCTTGACATTTGTTTCCTCCTACAACGACTTTCTAATCCTGGAGTCTTCCAGCCTTCCAAGGCCTCTCTGCTTCTCGACTCACTCTGATGGTCCCAACTACAAGTCAAAACCTCCAGCCTGAATCAGCAACCTGCTGCTCCAACACGACCTGTTCCTCTTTCCAGCGTTGCTGACTTTTCTAAAAGTCTGAACCTCCTGGAACCTATAGGACCCCACGGCACTCCCCTCTGGCTCCTACAACAAAAACATTCTCAGTAAGCAAGTTAATCCGCTCTCCATGAAACATCTTCAAAGACTCACCTCGTCCCTCTGAACCCAGCACCTGTAGCCACTTATTTTTGTATACCTGTCTCTGTTATTCCTTCAGTCTGCCACTTGAGGCCTCTATAACATCAAAATCATGTTGACTTCAAGGAGCTTAAAAGTAAATAAAATGAAATGAAAATCCCACTAGACCTTGGCTCCTAAACAGCTTAAAATATTGTATCTTAAAAACTTAAGACTAAATAGAAAATCATAAATCTATTTTGAGTCGTCTGAGATTTTTTTCCTGTATGAAAAGAGAAAAAAAAAATCTACAAGACACTGAAGGTTTGCAACCACCTGTCATCTCCTGCTGCCACTGCACCTGGCTCCCCTTATTTTTAGAACTTCACAATAAATTTAACTTAAATCCTGAACAGATGATTATAATAGAGAAATGATAAAACTGCACCTCTGTCTGCTCCATAAAACATCTGTGTGGGTTTTTACATCCCTCTGCCACTAATGATGGATAGGAGAGAGCGGGAAGAGGTCTCACTCTGCGGGTATTTCTGGTTTGTATAAACAAGGCAACATTAATGAAGAAATATAAAAGGGTATCAGTTTTTAAATTTGTTCACAAACCAAAATGCATAAAGATGCTGAGTTTTAGCGGAGAATTTATTTTGTGCCATGCCAGTCCACTTTTTGTTTGCGTGTATAACATTAAGAAAAACACACTTGCTCAGTGTAACACCCATGTGCTGAGCTACACCAAGAAATTAATAATCTGTTCTGTATCTATAAAGCCATGAATGAACTTGTGATTTAGAGAAAAGTCTCAACAAGGACTTTTTCAATCATTCAAAGAACATGTAGCTTAAAATCCTAAAAAGCTGAAGAAATAGTTACTGATAAGTGCATCTAGTTGATAATGTGCAAAAAATGTAACAACTTAATGATTTTTACTCAATACATTAGATACACATGCTTTCCCTTTGATTCCTGAGGTTATTCAGAATTTCAGCAACATATTTTATGCTCTTAACATTTTGTATGTTTGTAATAATACATTCTTGATTTTTTTTTTTTTTGTTGCTGAATTTGTTTGCATGTACAACATGAGCTCTTTCCTACACACAGTGACATTAATTGTGTTTTCATGCTGGACGTTCGGTCTACTATCATCAGCGAGAGACTTTTTAATCATTCAGTGGGTTTAACTCTACACCAGCAATGGCATATTGTGTTTTTTCCCCATTTTTTTTTATGTACCCACCCTTTATAGGTAGTCTCATTGAGTCACGAGAACTCATTTTCAAGAGAGACCTGTTTAGGGAGCAGATGGTGGGGGTTAAGGGCCTTGCACAAGGACCCAGAGTGGGGCAAATGAGGGTGGAGGCAGGTGTGGGTGTTTCACCTTTTCCACCCACATTTTTGATGCTGACGGTACCGGGAGTTGAACCTGCGACTTTTTGAGTTCAGGAGAAGAGACACTTTTACTGGGCTCCTTACAACTCATATTCTCAGGGAGGGCTAAAACGCAAACTTGATCATTCTTAATGAACACTTCTTATTTTGTATGCAGTTTATAAGCTTTGTTAGTCTTTTTACTTTTTAAAATATAAGTAGAAAAAAAAAACAATCCTGAACAGATGATTATAATAGAGAAATGATAACACTGCGCCTCTGTCTGCTCCATAAACATGCACATTTTTGAATGTAGTAGTGCTTAGAAGGCTTTCATACAAACTAATTTCTGCTATCATGAATGCTAAATAAATAAATAAATAAATTGATAAATAAATGAAATAAAAATCCTCTAAGTCATGACTACAAGATACTATCACAACATTACGACATCATATCCAAAGCTCTGATTTTACATTTTGTAGTTATGGTGTTGAATTTCATCATTATGTCACACTATTTTAAAACATGATTTCAATTTGTCAAAGTTGTGACTTACAATTTTGATAAATTTTGACTTTAGTAATCAATTTTTTTTCTATTAAAGTGTCAGAAATGTCCTTCCATTAAAAAAAAAACAAAAAGGTTTTGCCAACATCTTTATGTGCCTACTAAAATCATTTGATTATTAACGCTTAATAATAAAGTGCGTGCCTGCTTCTCTGACAGAGTGATGCATCTTCTTTTTAGAAGATCTTTGTTACTACTGCCCCTCCTCCTTCCACTCGGTGCTCTTCTCTCTTTCCCTCTTTTGAAGCGTGCGCGAGGCGACGGCCACAGAAGCGCGAGGCGGTTCTCCTCCTCTCCCCGTCACTTCAGTCAACATGGCCACACTTGTAACCTCGACCAGATTCACAGACGAGTACCAGCTGTACGAGGAACTCGGAAAGTAAGCGTCCTTTCAGCGCGCCGCCGCCTCTGCTGCTTCTCTTGTTGCGTTCAGCCTGCTCGTGTGTATCTGTGCCCGCCCGCGCGCGTGTGTTTGTGCACGTTTTTCCTCTCCTTTCTGCTGCCGTTGTATGCGTTTACTTCAAGTGTTGACAAGGCAGAAGAAGTGTAGCTGTCAGAACCCCCACAACAAACAACAGGGACGGGTCGCGCAACAGTAGCTGTGGGGGGTTAGCTCTGCGGAGGCTCGGGTTTAATCCCGTGGGTGGATTTTAAAGGTGCATCACGCCATTTGCTGCTCCTTTAATTTAAAGGTGATTTCCACACACCTACAACAGAGCAAGGTGTGTGTCTGTGCAGGTTGCACACCTTTGAAATCTCTTGATCCACCCGTCGTGGCACCTCCACTGTCCTGCTCGGCCACAAAAAAAAAAAAAAAATAAATAATGAAAGGTTTTTGCTGCAATAAGATTGAGGGGTCTGACATTTTCCACGTGAAAGGACGCCTGGAGGACTGCAACTGTTCTGGCTGCAAAGCTACTTTGTGACTTATCCGTGCGTGTGAGGCTAATAAAGCTGCTCCATACTCCCACAGACAGGAGTTTAAAGGAGGTGTCTGCCTCTCCTGGAAGCTCTCACCTCCGTCTACAGGTGTGCACTCCAGCATCGTGTGGCATGGAGGCCTCTGCAGAGAGTGGTGAAGGCTGCACAGAAGTCTGTTGGAGTCAGTCGCCACACCATCACAGACATCTACACCTCCAGATGCAGGAAGAGAGCCACCTGCATCATGAAGGACCCCACTCACCCAGCACACACACTTTTTTTGCTTCGCTCCCCTCAGGTAGGAAGTTAAGGAGCATTAAGTGTAGAACCACTAGACTGAGGAACAGCTTCTACCCTGAAACTGCTAGACTCATGAATATCTAACCAGGATAATCACTGTGAGGAAAAATATCACTGTAATACCACTTTAACGTGATATGTGACTTATCTGTGCTGCTGATTATCTCATGCTGCTGTATTCATTCATACCCATCTGCTCACCACAGACTCATGGTGGGGCTGCTATTGTTATGCCATATAATATGTATTACATTATTATAGTGTATATCTTAGATCTTTTAGCATACAATGTGCTGTCATTAAGCGTATATCTTATTGTATACCTTAGATCTTTTTATACTGTTTCTTTTTATACTGTATATTTTTGCTATTTTTGGGTGTAACTGGGAGCCTGTGTACATAATTTTGTTCCATCTCATCTATAAAGTACCACAAGTGAGGTAAATGACAATGAACTTGACTTGAACTTGAACAATGTTTGCTGTGATATAATGTAATGATATCAAGATGGGTGTGTGCTGCCTTTATTTCAAAGACAGTAATAAGTTCATCACATGAGTAAGTTACATAAATGAGGTAATGAATAAGTTAATAGTTAATAATTAGTTTAAGTAAATTCATTCTAAAAGCTGTTAAAACGTTTTGGGTTTGAATTCTACGACAGAGCTTTTAGGGCCACGCTAAAAAAAAAAATAAAAAAAATTGAAAGTCAAAAAATGACAAGAATGACGTCGTAGTATGTCAAATATTACAAGTATAAAGTCGAATGAGACTTTATTTTTACAGCTCTCGTTCATTTATTTATTTTTTTCCACGAATCTGATCCACAGCAATCAATCCAATAGGCATGTCAGCAAATGACCAATCTGAAGCTAAATGCTCCTTACCTGCAAATCCATCTGAGCATACCACCTGTAAGCAGAATTAAAGTCCTGGTACTGATAATAATCAGATGCTGATGTGCTAACAAATTGTCTCCTTATTTGTAAAACCAATACCAAAAATTAACAAGATGCTCAACATGCTTATTTTACCACAGTTAAAATGCGGTAAGCCTGCTTTATCGTGTCAGACTTCGGATAATACAACTCATTTAGCTTCGGACTGGTCTACTGGATTGATTGACAGGCTGCGTTGTGGATCCGATACGTGGAAAAAATAATGAGAGCTGTAAAAAATAAAAGTCTCGTATGACTTTATTCTTATAATATTAACCCTTTATTCTCATAATTTTATGGCTTAATTTTTTTTTCTTAGCATGGCAATGTATTTTTTTTTTTCTTAGCGTGGCCCTAAAGCTCAGTTGTAGAATTCCAATCAGAGTGAGACATCTGATCTTTGTCCTATTGTACCTGACGTAGTGAGTGCTCTTACTGCAGAACAATCTTTGACGTATTTTCTCCGGTAAAGCAGGTGCTTCAGAGAAAACAGTTCATATACTGTACACGTTAAATGTGCACTAAACGCTTGTGCCTTGAGAGACTTTCATCTTTGTGAGTATTATTGTTGTGTTCAGAAAGCACTTAACCAAAATGATATCAACACCTGCTTAAGAAAAATGTTTTGCCAACATCGCTTTAAGCTAAGCTAATCGTTTTTGTGTTGAGCGTTGATGTGACATTTGAGATGTATTAGTAATGTATTTTTCTCTTATATTTCAGTTACAATGAATAAATAACTGGACTTTGATAAAATCAAGAAAGCAATTGTGTTAGGACTTATTTTTATTTTGTTTGCTGGCTGTCTAGCGTCACAGTATCTCCATGGTTTTATTTTGGCTAGCTTATGTTTTAATTTCCTTGTCGGCTACAGTCCATTTTACTGTGGAAGCCCATTTCAGTCATGAAAGAAAAAATATATTATGAGAATAAAAGTCATAATTTTTAGTTTTAAAGTCATAATTATGGGAATAAAATTATACTTCTTGAGTTTAAAAGTCATAATTACAAGAATAAAAGTCATAATTTTGAGTTTTAAAGTCATAATTATGAGAATAAAAGTCAATTTTTAGTTTTAAAGTCATAATTATGGGAATAAAATTATATTTTTTGAGTTTAAAAGTCATAATTACAAGAATAAAAGTCATAATTTTGAGTTTTAAATTCATAATTATGAGAATAAAAGTCATAATTATGAGTTTTGGTCATAATTTCGACTTTTAAAGTTGTGGAAGTTGGCAGAAAGAGATGAAAAATAACTTGAGTCTCGATTTATTCTCATCGTCTTCCAACATCAAGCTCAGGAGAAACTACGGAGTCCCCGAGGGGACATGGGGAATATTTTTCCTTTTGCGTTCCCACGCAATAGTTTTGCGTTCCCTCACAAAACCTTTTGTGTTCCCTCGCAATAGTTTTTGCGTTCCCTTGCAAAAGTTTTGCGTTCCCTCGCAATATACAGGCAGTCCTCGACTTACGAACGGGTTCCAAACCTAAGGACGGTTCGTGCCTCGATTTTGCCGTAACTCGGAGCGCCGGCCACATGGCGCCGTAAGTCCGGATTTTCGGCCGTAACTCGAAACTGA
>JARVGQ010000001.1:52435910-52453166 GCA_031762355.1 Hypsolebias martinsi | reverse complement strand
CCCCCCCCACTTTAAATATCAATATTTCTTAAATTGCTGCTTTGCTCTACAAAAAGTCATCTTTAAAAAAAAAAAAACTAAACTGTGATCATGTGTTCAAAAGAAAACTCCACAAATGTCATCAGGTTGCATCAAATAACATGTTTAAAGTAAAAACGGTCTTTTTAAGACCGCACCCTAAACTGTACGGAGCACAAAGCATCTACGGAGCACAAAGATCTACTGTCAACATCCCAGTAGCAAACAACTCAAGACACCTTTAGATGTTCTTCACCCAGCTTTCTAGTCAGCGCACAGCTTTTTTTTTTTTTTTTTTTAAGGTTCAGCAAAAGCTATATGTAGCTCCAAAAATAAAGTTTTTAAAAACTGCTTTGAAACATTTGCAGGCGCAGCAGAAACAATGTTAGTCTCATGTTCAACTGAATTCAGGGGTTTAAGCTGAAAAACAGCAGATTGATCCTGAACACGAAGAAACTTTCCAATCACTGTATAACATGAAATTTACAAAAACACAAAGCATAGTTCTTAAATCTTATGTTAATAAGACATTTTATTCCAGAATAAAAACATCTGCAGATGAAAAAAAAAAAAAAGACTGTGCAAAAGTTTGTTGGTTTAAAACTGTGGCAGGTCATCGGGCAGCGCCAGCAGCTCCTCCACTTCCTCCTGGAGAACAGAAGCTTTTTCATTCAGAAGCATCTGCAACACAGAGACATGTCCACGGGTTATCATCACATCTTTATAACGTGGACACACATTACATCATGATGGTCCTGGTTCACAGATAGCAGCAGCTGGACTCCTGGATCTGATCCAAATCCCTAAAAGCAGCACCTCCCTGCTGAACTACACATTAATAACTACAGCTGACTGCTTAGAGAACCACTGATGACTGGACTGCATGTTGAGTACAACCTGAGGCCCTGCCTGCTGGGAGTCTCTACGTCAAGGTTTAAATCCATGGACACACACAGCAGCAGCAGCAGGACACTCACTTTGGCTGAGGCCACCATCAGGTTGGCTTGCTTCTTGTAGAGGTTGTCTATCGTCCTGCAGAGGACAGCAGGGTCAGCGTTGGCTAGGTGAGCCAGCGTCTTGTAGCCAGCATTATACAGCTGCTTTGCTCTCGACTGAGAAGAAGAAGAAAAAACATATAGTTTACAATTAAACATGATGGGGAAACATGGGTCATGACAGCTGCTGCTGACCTCCATGACTCCTGCCACCTCCATCAGGGGGATCAGCTCGGCCTTCACGCAGTAACTCAGTCGTCGGGTCAGTTCTGTCAGTAGAGCTTTGAATGGCCAGAACTCCTCCAGCTCCTGAAAGCAGACACAAAGCAGCTGTCGTTCAATTTACACTTCTACAGATCAAAATCACAAAATTGGGTGATGCACTTTTTCATCAATTCCCTTCATAGTTCAAATAAAAAAAGTTTACTTCCACTTTTCTAACACCTATAATTATGAAAGTTTATGTGGAGCCAAAGTTACTGTAGTTTTTGTTGTATACGTCACAGTTTTTTGCATAATTTGCATGCCCTGCGACTTATAGGCCAAAGCGACATACATTATTTATGAATTTTTTTCCCATATTTATAAAATAGAGGTATGACCGTTTTCATTCATTCTGACTGAAAATATTGAAAACTACCATTTTCAGTCACTAGATGGCAGCAGAGTAGTAGGGCATGCCGTTGTATCATGTAATAGGTAAATGTCGCTATTATGACAAATTCAAAAAAGTTAAAGACAAAAACAACTGGACTTTATTTATTATACTTTATTGTTTTTTTGTCTTGAACTTTTTTGAATTTACCATGTCCTGGATGACTGAGAATCTTCACCAGCTATTAATGACACAATCGGCTTGACATAAACTCCCACCTACGTTCTGCTCGCTGTTTGGAGCATCCGTCAAACCAGCTTCATTTTACTGCACCACTCCGGCAAAATGCAGCTAATTTGACCATCAAAGTGCATTTATTAACTAAAAGCTCAACTGAGACACACCTTTGCTATAATATTGAACAAACAATTTAATTGTTTTAAATGCTTATCTTGTTAAATTTCGAAGAAACATGCAGCATTCCTAAATCTTTTCCTCATCTGCATGCTCCCGGAAGCACTGAGGCAGCGAATTCTTTTGAAATACAGCTGATTTGACTATCAAAGTGCATTTATCAAGCAAAAGTTAGACTGAGACACACCTTTACTTTAATTTTGAGCAACAAATAATTGTTTTTAAGCGCTAATCTTGTTAAGTTCTTGTTAAAGTCCTCCCGTGCATACTCCCACAGCCACCATTTGGTAGCCAATCGATTTTTGGCACAACACGGGCCCACATTTTCGGGTTCAGCCCACATGTTCAGGTCGTCAGCAGTGACGCATAACAAACGTGATGCGTCAGCGGTGGCGCGTAATAGATGCAACATATACAGCAAAGCAACATATTTATGGATCTTTCCACTTTATTAGACCTATTTGGACTGATACAACTGATAGGGTGGAGTGACGTTTACGGCGGAAAATACAGTGTGTTAGGTAAAACATAGTATGATTGCTGAGGTCATTTGTTTCCAACCATTGTTTAGTTTGTTTTGTTTGTAAATTTAGATGTCACCAACAGACATGACAACACAACTTTGCCAATAACTACTGACTTGGAAGCTGAAAATTTATCTGATTCACAGCAAAAGAAATTGTCACCGAGGTGCTCAAACTTTTGCAGACCAATGGCTACATACAATGTGCTCAGTCGGCTACCGTACAAATCCCTGTGAGCCTAAGAGCTCTCAGCTGGACTGCTGGAACAAAGTCACAGAACCGTTCAGCTTCTCTTCATCTGCACCATGACAACGCCACTAGGACGCTGTTCAGAACAACCACCAGAAAACGGCCACAAACCTAATGAGACATGGAGATAGTGACTGAGTTACAGTTCTCCTTAGAGAAATGACTGAGCCAGAAGTTAGTTACAGTAATTGGTCACTGCAGCTAAAATGATCTTCACTTAGAACCAAATCATGAGCTGAAGGTACAAAAAGAAAAAAATCTGCAAAAGGTCAGGTCTCTGATACTAATTAATGTTACATTGAAGGAGATGGGGTGCTCTTTTTGATCAAAACCTCTCTTGTTTTTTAGTGAGTGAGTAACTGTTTTTTGCATTTCACAGTGAGTTTTATTTCTGCAGGAACTACCATAATTTCTGGACTATTGAGCACACCTGAATATAAGCTATGCCCACTAAATTTAACAAGTAAAATAAGAGAAAATAGGCCACACTTGTGTATAAGCCGCAAGTGTTCACTTTGTAACTTACACAGAAATATTTAAAACTTTTGATTAAAAATGTACCGGGAACAAACACACATACGTACAGTAGATGTTTGCCTGTAACACGGCTGGTTAAAAACTTAAAATTAAAATGCAGTAGCCTACCAGTAAAAGTCATTGATTGATTGCCATCTTCATTCCTCCTGTGCACTAAAACCACTAAAGTCGTCTTCTTCAGTGTCAGAATTGAACAACTCAGAAAAGCTTCACACACGTCCTCAGTCTCTTCTGTTGTCGCTCTCAGCGTCACTTTTGTCATGAAGCAAATTTGCAATTTGATTTGATTTACGATTCACACTCATTTAGAGTGGCTGCAAATACTTTGTTGTGTACAATGATGGAGAAACTCGTGGGGAAACTCCTGCAGGGAGAGGAAATGGAGAAATGACTGGGGAGGAGTGTGTGTGTGTGGGGGTGGGGGGTTCCCGTCCATTCTGCGGTAGAGTAACCCGAACTCGAAGCCCGGCCCGGATTAGGGTCAGGTTGTTTTAATGTGACTAATGGGTGGTCAGGCTGGTCTCAGGCTCTGAATTAGGACCGGATCAGCCATGATTCAATTATATGATGACATGGTCTGCCATACAATCACCAGCCGCATGCGACCATCTCACCACGAGCTGGCCAACCTTGAAAGAGGTAAAAAGTTCACTTAATCTTCAGATATGACTGGACTGCCAGGAAGCGATCCATTGCCCAAATGAACATTCATTCTGCCGTTGCACTCAGCGGACGCGCACGGCCGAAGACCCAAACAGGTGAGATTCCAAAGCAGACGTGTTCATCAGAGTTATCCACGTGTCTCAGTAATTCAGAAAAGTGCAGGCAGAAACGGGGTTTAAATGCTTTTTTTTATGGACATGAAAGGACAAACATCTCTCAGCTCCAAATCTTCTGCCACGTTTATTCAGCTACGTGTCCCCGACCGTTAACTATTAATAACTATGTCGTTTTTTGCGGGTTTGGACCTGTAATTACTTTTAATTTGTTGGGTCGGGTGGGATTTGGAAATTATGATTGCGGGCCGAGGCCGGGTCGGATCAGATTTTTTGGACCTGAATGCAACTCTATTCTGTAGACACACTAGACAGGTCTCCTGTCCATCACAGGGACAGAGGGACAAACGAGACAAACAACAATTCACTCTCTCATTCACACCTAGGGACAATTTAGAGTTACCATTCAGTCTAACATGCATTTTTTTTGGCCTTTGGGAGGAAACTGGAGTACCTGGAGAAAACCCATGCAGCACAGAGAGAACATGCAAACTCCACTCAGAGTGACCTCCAGCTGGGGTTCAGTCCGGTGACCTTCTCGCTGAGAGGCAACAGCTCTGCCAACTGTGACCCTCAACGAATCTCTCAAAAAAAAATAATTATTGGATGTACAGCTACAACTAACTAGCTTTTGGGGTATATTTTATTCAAAGTGGCTGCTATAGCTAATCCATATTAATCAACAGAATAAATGTAACAGTCAATTTTACTGATACTATGCTAAAAAAAAAGTAGCTGAACGTTGTTCCCAACAGATACTCTTATTTTGAAATACTGCATAATTTTGTGCAAATAATGCTTTCAAGGTTCATCTATTTAAATCTTCTATAACTACGTCATTTCCCATCGTAAGATAATCTTATTGTAAAACTCGGACATGCATGTCTGCAGGCATTCTTTCAAGGAATGCTTGCTTGTTAATTGTAAGGGTTTTCTCCTTCACATATTTTGCCCACTTTAATAAAATGTGTCTACCTTCAATATTTAGTCTGAAAATAAGAGTCTGCTCTGAAGCTTTCAAGTCATCTTGGGGAGTTTCTTTAGTCGCTGCATGCTCTTCAACTCTGCAGGAGCCCCTTAATTCCAGCTCGATGCTCATTGCGATGCTGCACATCGATGCAGGGTTAATATGAGTGCTCATGTTCATCTCTGCAGTGTGGCCCTCAAGGGAGAAAACGAGATGCTCAGATAACGGATTAAGGAAAAATAAATTGGAGTACATAGTATATCAATAGAAATGTGATGACATAAAAGTTGATTTAACTGATAAATTACAACAAAAAGTAGATAACGCTTCTGTCCTTTGCTATTGTTCTTAGCTTTTTAGAGCAGACTGATTATATGATCATTGAAAAATAATTTTTCTTCTGTTTCCCAACAGGGGTTACACATCATTTGATTAGAGAATCCCCTTCTTTAAATTAAAGCAACAAATTTAGGCAAATTCAAGTGTGAAATCTGTATCAAAGTTAAATTAAATCTAAAATATATTTATATTTATTTTCCTCTTTTCTTAATACAAATGAGAACTCTTGTTCAAGGTCATGTAGCAAAGATTATAGAGTTATTATAATAATTAACTGGGTGAAAACTTTAAATAAAGCTGTAACCAACAATAAATAGTCTTAATTAATAATTAATGAAATAAAACAACCTAATATCCTTGAAAAACAGATCTACAAATAACTTTATATAGCACTAAGTGTAGTTCATTGAATCCATGCATGGAAAATGCATACAAACCTTTAGTTTCACTGCGCTCTTTAGAATAATCCTACAGTCTCTAAACACATTGATGTAGAATAAATTGCTGTTGAGACTAAATAAGAACTTTTAAGAGATTATTCACTTTCATGATTTTAAATCATTTGCAGAAAAAGAGCAAACAGGTCACACACACACACGTCTTTGTTAAATGAATGCTAAAAAAAATGAACCAACAGCTGTGATACTTAAAGGTCTTGGAGAAGTTGGTTTAGTCATTTTAGCTCAGAATTAAAGGTAGGAAATAAAAAGAAATGTACTTTTAGAACTGGTCTTGTGGTAAGAAATGAAAAACATTATTCAAGGTCATGGATAGGTCACAAAAACTTTGAAGAGGATATTGTGCTGCCATAGACTTGAAAATAAAACTAGACAAGTAGCTGCTAACCAAGTCAGATGACTGAATAAAATTAAAATCTTAACATTTTTTGAAGGAATGAACGTTGCTCATCACTTTTCATGACAGAGTTTTAGACTATCATACAGCGAGAAATGATGCAGATGTAGCTTTTTAGATCAAACCTCATCATAATATCATAAATGATACAATGTTATGAAACATATTGAAACTCTAGTTGTAGATTTATAATTGATTACTTTCTGAGAGTTTCATTAATGTCTGTTCATGAGCTATTTTGCTACAGACAAATGAAAACAAACTGAGCGATATACCTTAGGTCAAAATTTCCAAACAGGTCAAACAGACTTTGAATGACTAAGACTGAAATATTGGGGAACACAAAGATAGTCTAAAATGTCTCACATTTAAAGGTCAGGGAATCTCAGACAGCAGTAACAGAACATGCAGTTTTATACAGAAGAAATGTATAAACTTATAATACAATACTGATCGACGGTAATATTTTCACTCACACATGTTGACAACCCCGTGGCTTCCTTGTACAGTACTTGACTATTCACTCTTGATAAAGCCATTTTTAATGGACTACTTTAACATGTTACAATCCTGTGTGTGAGCGTGAACCCAGTGGTGCAGGCAGTCACAGGGAACTCACAGGGTAAAGTAAAATAATGTTTATTAACAAAATAACAGGCTTACAACGAGGCAGTGATATTCACATTAGAGCTGTCATTTCTAACCCGAACACAGAGCCCGGCTCCACCCGATCCGGTTTCAGACCAGGCTGGGCCCTAATAATGTGCGGGCTGGGTCATTGTTGGACTTTTGATTGCGCTAATGGATGTGCGCAGTTGACAGTCCCATTATATGACAGCATAGCTTGCCATACCATTACCAGCCCCACGCAGCCATTTGACCATGCACTGGCTGACCTTGAAAGAGGTAAAAGGTTCTGTTAATCTTCAGATGGACTACTGCCAGCTATCCATCAGACCAAATGGATGTTCATTCAGCTGCTGCGCTCAGCAGATGTGTGCGGCCGACGACCCAAACAGATGAGATCACAAAATATCCGACATGACAGAGCAGGGTCCATGTCTGAATAATGCAGAATGCAGGCAGAAGCAACTCTGATCTTCTGCCCCTTTACTCAGCCGTGCACGTAAACTAACTGATAATATACAAGCAGTCAAAGATTGATTAAAAATGTTGGGGGGATGGGGGTGTCAGGTTCGGGGCTGTAATTAATATTAATTTGTTGAATTGTGTAGGGTTCGGAAATTATGGCTATGGGCTGGGGCCGGGTCGGATTTTTTTTTTTTTTTACCCAAATACAACTCTAACTCACATGGGGAGCGAGGAATGAGGAGACACGGAGGGAGACGCAAACCATATGTCTAGGATGACAATGCACGTTTATTAGGACCATAAAAATTTACCATTTTTTTGCCATAAAAGTCACACCTTTTTGCATAAATTTGCAAGTCCTGTGACTTCTACACTGAAGCGACTAATGTACATTTTTTTCCCATATTTATAACCCAATTTTTAGCTGAACTCTGACTACAGTATTTCATTCATTCTGACATGAAAAATATTCAACATTACCATTTGCAGCCACTAGAGGGCCCTCAAGCATTATGGCAAGCGACTTGTCTCATTAATAGGTAAAAGTGGCTATTGGCTTGCCATACCAAGCCACCTTTGTCTAGCTCCGGAACTCCAGGAGCAAACGTCTCAAAAATACACATATATCCTCTCACAACACAAAAAAATTGTGGTACTGGTAGTTTTACATTGAGCAAGCGTTGAAAGACAACCCAAAAAATATACATTAACTTCTCAGAGCTGGAGACCTCGGCAGGAAAGTTTGCACCCTTCTGAAAATAGTTGTGTTTTGGCACTGAATGAGAAGGGATTCAACATCCTTTCCTCTCACTACTCAAAGTCACTCTTTCCAAACTTAGGAACAGTCTTCCTGCTCGCTGGCTTTCACACGGCTCAGGTTGTCATACAACTTGAAGGGCGCTGGTGAGGTCTGAGGGTAATTGGTTTTGCAAAATCTGAGTCACTATGCAAATTTATGTCAACATTTTCTCAGGTGTTTCTACTTTTATAAAATAACTGGGTTAAAAAAAAGAGATTGCAAACAAACCGTAATGTGTGACAGGTGTGTAAATAACACCTGCAAGTAGAATCAGATTACTGATTATAATAGTTCACATCATTAACAAAGTTTCTGTGTGTAAACATACATTTTGTTTGGATCAGTGCCCTCCACAAATACATTTCTATGTGAAAGCTGTACAATAAGTGTCCTGCAGCATTTCAGTGAAAGCACTGAACTCCCTTCACAAACACAGAGGAGGACACACTGATTGGAGGAACAGTGTACCATAGTGTTCTTGACTTAAGTGTTTTGTTCAAACAATAGCACACACTGAGTGGTGTGTGTAAGCCTGTTTTAGAACGGGGTTTCCCTCTGGCCAGAGAGCTGCTCTCTTTATTCTCTTTCTCGTCATGTCTTCATAATGTTCTTTTCACCGTTTCTTCAGCGAATTCTCCCCACATATAATTATAAATGTTAGTTATACTGGTCGTATCATGCAGTAAATGTTTAGTAAGAAGGAGGAACGTGAAACAGCATTTAAAAGAAACCTGAGGGGAATGACAGCCGTAAATATGATTTCTGGTTTTCTCTTCTGAGTCTGAACGTATTGACGTCATGGCAATGTCTGTGTTTTTAGGTCTGAATGTTAACAAAATATCTAATGAACCACTGGAGACATTTGAATAAAACTGCCTGAAAGTAACCATTGAATGTATATCTAACTTCAAAGTTGATGCTATACAGGAAGAAAATCCAACAAAGTTCGGTCAGGTCATCTGAATGGTTCTTTTTTATTTTGTTGAGACGTTTCATCCTTCATCCAAAGGACTTCATCACTCCGAGGAGCCACAATTAACTCAGTCCCACAAGCAGCACACTCCCATAGCGGACCAAACAGTTTGCTGGTGGTAAGATGAAAACTGAATGAAGTTTGTTGGATTTTCTACCTGGATTATTGAGCATGGACTTTGATGTTTTCAATCACTTTAGCTACGGTTGCCTCAGAGGAGTCAACGGGGGAAAGGGCAGGCCCCAGAAACCATCTCATCACCAGCAAACCGGATGGCCCACAATGTGAGTGTGCTGCTTGTGGGACTCAGTTTGTTGTGGCTCCTCAAACTGACAACGTCCTATGAATGAAGGATGAAACATCCCAACAAAAGAAAAGAAACCGTCCAGATGACCTGACTGAACTTAGTTACATCTATAACTGTTTAACTTTTGGAGCTGACTCAGTTCAAGATAACTGCCATAGCCAACTGAACTTAATAAACAAATAAATGGCTAAATCTCTATCTGTTTCACAAATATGATTCTAAACTTTGGTGTCCAGTATCTAAGACTGATCACTGTGCCCTTCCTGGGCTCAAACCAACAGCCTCAGGATTACAAGACTTGAACCCCAGAGCTACCACAGCCCTTTCAATGTGTAATTACTACATGTCTACAAGTGATGAACGTTTTGGAGTCAATCTAATTCAGGATGTCCACCACAGCTAACACAACATTAGTCAGCAAAATAAAGCTCCAGGTCCATCAATTTTACAGGCACCAAGCTGGAATTTGTTGTGGTAGTTGCTGAGCTTAGTTCACAACAGTCACCCTTAGTGTGATATCTCGCAGTATTGCATGAGGTTTGCGCACAATGTTAAATTTAAGATTTAGCCTAAACAACTATCATTTCTTAACTTGAACATCTTATTCTAAATCCTGGACATGAATGTCAGTGAGTGATATGCATTCCTTCAAGAAATGCTAGGCCTTTAATTAAGAATAAACAAATAATTCCTGACAAATGACTCACCATATGTAACTAATACTAACTGTTCAACATCTAATCAGTCCTGGGTTTCCTTAATTTGGGCCATCTCATCTTCCTCCATCTTAAATCTGAGCCAAATGTGCAGTTTGTTTATCCCCCCACTACATTTGTTCTTATTTTGTCTGACGAGCCTATCTGCTGGCATTGCTGGATTGCTTTTGAACTCAGCTGGTATAAAGTATTAATTGGTTATTCTGGGAATACAAACAAAGCAGCAGTCAAATATAAAACAATAAATAACTACGGCAATATGAAAAGACCTGTTTTGCATAAACTATATGTATTGAAAATATGGACTAAGGGACACTAAATGGCACATTTTAGATAAAGAAGGCAACACTTTTTAACTGTATTGATATAACACCTGTTTGTATTGTAGGCATAAATTGGCAAGTCCAACTATTCTGTATTTGACAGCTTCCTGTCTATTGGCCTCAAGCTTTAAAACAAGATTACTTGCTTGCAGTGGCCTCTTGCTAAAAGCAACAGCCATTTACGTAATTAGTGCCAGATGCAGTCCAGAGACAAAGGGACTAACGTGCCTACAAATGGCTCATTAGTAGCCTATTTCTGCATAAATGGAAGGTGTCTACCTAAATGAGTTTGTTAGGTACTATTAGGTTAACTGCATAATCAGATGGCTGCAGACACAACTCAGTCCACCCACTGAGCACACCTTGCATACATTAGTTAAAGAAAGAAAAATACACAAACTTGAAATTGACCCATAAAGTAATACCAAGGAAAGCAACTGTATTTTCCACTGTACACGTTGCACCATCTTATAAGTCGGATCAGTCCAAATATTTCTCATTAAAGTGGAAAAATCCATAAATATATTGCATATGCATCACCGCTGACGCATCACATTTTTTACGCATCACCGCTGACAACCTGGAAATGTGGGCCGGTGTCCGGTGTTGTGCCAAAAATCGCTTGGCTGCCAAATGGTGACCGCAGGAGTGTGCATGGGAGGACTTTAACAAGAATTTAGCAAGATTAACACTTATTTGTTTAAAACAGTTATTTGTTTGTTCTAAATTATAGTAAAGGTGTGTGTTAGTGTAAGATTTGCTTAATAAATGCACTTTGATGGTCAAATCAGCTGCATTTCGAAAGCTGACATGGAAGTAGGAGCATGCAGAGTGATGACTCGCTGTGCACTTCTTCGAAATTTAACAAGATAGAAACCTAAAACAATTATTTGTTAGATCAACATTAAAGTAAAGGTGTGTCTCAGTTGAACTTTTACTTAATAAATTCACTTCAGCAGTCAAATTAGCTGCATTTCACTAGGGCGGCGCAGCAAAATGAAGCTGATTTGACAGTTGCCCCTTGCGAGCTGGACGAAGATGGCAGAATATGGCAGGCCAATTGTGTCATTAATAGCCACTTTGTACCTATTACAGGACACAACGGCATGTCATACTACTCGAGTGCCATCTAGCAGCTGAAAATGGTAGTGTTCGATATTTCAATCATAATGAAAGGAAACTGTCAAATCTCATCCAAAAATTGGTTTATAAATATGGGAAAAAAATTCATAAATACGTCGCTTTGGCATATCAGTCGCAGGGCATGTAAGTTACACACACAAAAAAAACAACACAACTTATAGGGTGAAAAAAACATTAAATATGAAATGATGCAAAAAGATTTCAATACAATAAAGAACCTAAAATTATTGTTTTAAATAAATGTTCTATTTGTTTTCATTGTTGTTTAATCTTTTCATTAGTCGTTTACATAAATTAAACAAATATTGTGACCATTTGAGTAGAAAAAATCGGAAATCGTTTCAGAATCGAAAATCGATTTTGAATCGAATAGTGCCATCAAAAATTGGTATTGAATCGAATCGCCAGACACTGAGAAATTCACAACCTTAATATTAGACGCTCAAGACATTAGTTGGGAAGAATCCATTTTGTTTAAAATGTTTGGAGCACTTAGTTTTAAGCTAAGTAGACACTGTGCCTTAATCCAAAGCCTTGTATGAGTTGGACTGAAAGATTAGACTTGTCCAGTGTCTCCCTCTTTTTCAGGCAAACAAAAAGGCACTTGGAACAAGTGAAACCATATAAGCAGTCCATATGTTCTTGGAGAACAGCAGCTGTTAGGTGACAGGACGCTCAAGATGAACTTGACCTCTTACATTCTGCACAGGAGATGTCATCCTTGTGTCCATCCACTGTACCGGTTTTAACAGCAATCTGTCAAATGCACACAGCTGCACACACATGTCATTAAAGTCATTAAGTGGACATGGATTAAATTAAGACTGGACCCATATTTCACAAAGTGCAAAAAGCTTGAGTTCATTTTGTTTGTGTAATTAAATTGAGATTTTTGCTTGTTCAAATGTTAAATATTAATTGACTTTTTAAATTTTGGTATTTTATTGTACTACGTTGCTGTGCTTGATTATTTTGATTGTGATGACCAAAAGGCAGAATTAGAGCAAAATATTTTCCTGTGTGCAGAAGAGACTGAAATAAAATCAGGTTCAGAACATCGGTGTGTTTCTAGAAAACCTTTGAAAATGTTTATTAAATCAGTCACTTATGCAAGTGTTTCTAAAAGTCTCTCCAACAAGATCTCAACTTTTAGTGGCTGCAAATCTTCATCTTTGAAAACCTAAACAACTTATTTATTTATTAGGCATAAAGTATCTCGTCTCTTTTGAAAAGCGATTAACGAAAAGCTGTTTTCAAAGTGTGCTGCAGCCACATTTGCCTGTCAGATGCTAATGATGTTTACTTGAACTGATGCTTTTCCGTGTTGACTCGTTCAGGAAATTTTCAAGAGTTGCGTCTTTTTTTAATGTTTGCTTTCTGGTCATGTAGCTCACATGTTGGATAAGATGAGCATCTATCTGTCTATCTATTGACACCTGTTCCTCTGTTTCCACACTCTTAATTCTGTTCTCTGTCTCCATTTTGTCCATAGATCACCAGAAACTGGAGCGGGAGGCGAGGATTTGTCGTATGCTTAAACATCCAAACATAGGTGAGTTGTCTTTGTGAGCCTAAATAAAAACTGGTAACATCTGCGATAATTAAAATATATAATGTAATTGGCAGCACAATGGCTCAGTGGTTAGCACTGTTGCCTCACAGCAATTATGTGCTGGGTTCAATCCTCAGTTGGACCTTGGGTCTTTGTGTGTGGAGTTTTTATGTTCTTCTTGTGCTTGTGTGGGTTTTCTCCGGGTACTCCTGTTTCCTCCCAATGATTAAAAACATCCATGCTAGTGTGCCTTCAGGCCCAGGCCTCCCTTGCAAAAGAGATTTATGATCTCAGTGGGATTTGCCTGGTTAAATAAAGGTTAATAAATAATGAGAAGATATTTAGAGTAAAACTGTTCATTGACCTCAACAATTTTTTCTTGACTAGAAAATTCAGATTTGCAGGCCCACAAAGTCACAGCGTCCTCCTGTTTTGTGTTAAAATTAGCTTTTCCTTTTTGCTGCTGTTTAAAAACTGCTTTTGTTTTTTTCCGACAAAGTACCAGTAAGTCAGGTCCTCTGGACGGTTTCTTTTTTTTTTGTTTTTTTTTTTGTTTGTTGAAACGTTTTGTCCTTCATCCAAAGGACTTCATCAGTCTGAGGAGCCATAACAAACTCGTCAGTCCAACAATCAGCACATTTACATAGTGAGGCAACCATTTTTATGGTGATGAGATGGCTTCTGGAGTCCGCCCTCTCCCCTGTCGACTCCCCTGAGGCAACCTTAAAGACTTAACTTTGTTGGATTTTGTACCTGGATTATTGATCTGAACTTTGATGCTTTTGTTTTTTATGCATTTAGGGAAAGAATGGAAGCAATAAATGGACAAATTCAAATGAAAATGAAAATTTCTCTGGAAAGTTCAGTTCTACAAACATCAGCCACTGAGGCTCAGTTTGTCTTTATACTCATGCCACTTTTCACAGGAAAGGGTCAGTCCGATATAAGATATTTCTCTTACAAAGCTTGAGTTGTGTTCATATGATTTTCTACATCACTGTTTAGGGAAAATATGGTATCCAGTATCCAGTATGGTATTTTAATGTATCCAGCCATTAAAGTCAATATGAAGTATGTTTAAAATAAGTTTTTGAGGGAAGAACAAATAAAAAAAGGGCGTTTGGAACTAAATTTTGATCGGATCCAGACCAATGCAATTGTTCTGCTAAGTTTTCTGTTTTTTAAGAGTAATTTTAAAGACTTGTTAAAAAAAAAAAAAAAAAAAACTAGAGCCTGACCGATATGAAAATTTTGATGAACGCTGATACCAATATTGAAAGGGAAAATGCTAGGATAATTTATTATTATCCGTGTAATAGCTCTTTAAATAAATAGCCACACAAGCGAGGTATATATTTTCTTAATCTCATGTTTTAATCTTGCAAGAGCAGCGTTGAAAATACAAGCATCAAAATGTTACATGACGCTCTGTCCCAATCTGCTCGCTGAGAGCCTAAAAGAGCGTCTTTTTATAAATGTTATCAGACAAAGGCAAGGGCAGACGACTGCTGCAGCCTCTTGCAGCACTCTGATCCAGACAAAACTATTTAACACACACACACACACACGCACACGCACACACACACACACACACACATGATAACACGTGGTAATATGAGTTACAACATTTGACTTCAGTAAGTGAAAAACATCTATGACCTTTCAAAGCTCCATCAGGAACGCTTAATGCTGATAACACTAAGTTGCTTGTTGCTTCGACTGTGCTGAAAATGAAACTTAACGTGAACGGCCATGACTTGAATGTAGTCTTCATGCACCTTCTGCTGGATACATTGTACAATTAATAATTGTATGTATTATGTATGTAATATATGCATGTATTATGGCTGGTTCCAGCATATTTGGCTTGAAAATTAAAAGTGTTTATATCGGCGTATAGTGGGACAATTATCACCAATACATAGGCCTGTCACGATAACAAATTTTGCTGGATTAATTGTCTCAGAAATTATTGCAATAAACAATAATATTGTTTGAAATTTGCCAATAATTTAATTATTGTAAAATTTAAGAAGAATTTTTGGTTAATTTGTTTTGCATGTAGTACCTTTTTTGACCACCAGGTGGCAGTATAAGACTGCTTGAACAGAAGGATGGACAGTGAGTGAGTGAGCAGTGCGTCTCTTTAAGAAAACTAGGAGGGAGACCCCTTAAAAAATCAGTAAACAAGTTCTCAGCTTCTTTTTTTACAGAGAAAAACAAGTGTTTACGCAAAGGCACAGGTTTCAACAGTGAATTTTGGAGCTTCAAGAAGACAGTTTTTTCCTGAGGTCAGCCTGTTAGCTTAGCTCGTAGCTTAGCTTCTCAGCTTAGCTGCTTTTACTGATCCATAAATGTGATTTTGAACGCATTTTAAACAGATTTTACAGAGAAAAGAGAAAGAGAGGGGTCAGTGAAGAGCACCGGAGTTGAGCCTTTTGTCATCCGTTGTCTTCAGTAGAAAGAGAGAGACGCGGAGAAATGATAAAACCGATAAATGAAAATGAGGTTGATAATTTTCATTTATCATGAGGTTAACTTAATTGTTAATCGCGACAGGCCTATCAGTACCAATAGATCCCCAAATGCCTATATTGGCCTAAAATTTTGGCCCTACTGATATATCGGTTTGGCTGTCAACTTTACTATCACCTTGCTAATATGATGCATTGTCTTCTAATAATGTTGTGTGGACTGACATTGGCTGAACCCAATATGTCTGTTGCAGACATTTAATTATTTCTTTCAAGCACCTAGTTTTATTGCTTTTATGAGTTGACTGACTTGACTTTAAAACCCTGTTTGCTTGGCAATTGACACACAAAAGAGCCGTTTTGTTTGTCCAACATGGATGTGAAAACTCTTTCCTTTTATCCTGAAACCATGTGTATTGTTTTATTTCACACAGGGGGCTGGAGAATTGTCAAAACAAGTTTCCTCTTTCTTTTTTTGTGTTTCATTTCAGCATTGTTCAGTTTAATAATAACTCAGCAGAAAATTGGCTCTTGATAATAGTTGAACTAGTCATCTACTGCTGAGTTTCTGAGACGGACATTTGCACGGTGCAGCTGGCCTGCAGCTAAGCAGGCGAGCCTTACCTCCAACAGGAATTCAGTCAGCTGGTTTTCATCTGTGCGTTTTATGTCTGAAGCTTAAACTTTAATAGATATTTTTCTCAACATGCCTTTATGTCTTTGATTGTTCTAACTTTTTGTCCTCTTGGAGAACTAGAAGTCAGCTTTGCTTGAATATCATAAAGTGTCAGGAAACCCTGTCCTAAAGCGTAAGGTAGTTTGAAGATTTATTTAGTTTGAAAATGCCTCTAATCATTGTAAATATGTGTAAACTTCTTTACAGCTTCAATTCGTCAGACCTCTTACTCTTTGAGTGTAAGGTTCAGAAACAAAGGCTATGGTCTTTTGGAAGGGGAGGAAATGACAAAGTTTCTGCATGTTATCTGCCGTGGGCTCGCCCACACACAGACATGAAGAGTGTGATAACTTCCTCAAGGTTTTATCCTTCTTCATTGTTTTCTTCTTCCACAACCACACCCCACATATATATATATATTTTTTTTTGTTGTTGTTTTTCTTTTCCAAAAGGTGGCATGCTTGAAGAAAATTGATAATAAAGCATATTTCTTTTCGTTTTTTTGTCTTCCAGGAACTTGAGCGCTCAATTTCTCAGAAATAAAATCTCATAAAGCATCACCACATAGTTTAAACTTAAACATGTTGAGGCAATTCCTGACATGATTTCAGTCATTCATAGCTGCCTTCTGTTCCTTTCCAGGGCTTATTCTGTAACCTTTGATTCTTATTCTTTGAACAAAATACAGAATGACACTGCTATTTTCTTTATTTCTGCAGGCCCAGCAATATTAATATTTTATAGAAGATTGCTAAACAAAGCAATAAAATTTAAGTGATTACACTGCTCATTAGCTAAACATCATTACATAGTGTGAACTGCTTCAACATGTTCACATAAACTTTCATTTCAGTGATCTTTCAGATCGGAGACAATGTGTTAAACATAATGGTACTTCTTCCAATTATTTAACAGTCAACAATGGTGTACCA
>JARVGQ010000001.1:52366851-52383218 GCA_031762355.1 Hypsolebias martinsi | reverse complement strand
GCACTAACGGAGCACTAACCATTCTGAGTGTTTTCCGGATTTTTTGACTTGGGTGGGGTGTCAGCTTCACTCAGCTCTTTCAGCTCCATAAGAAGCAGAGGGTCCGCACAATGTAATATGTGTTGGAACCTCTGACACTGAACACAATTTTATTCCACCTCATGCACCACATGTGATGCGAATGACAAGAAAGAACCTTGAGCCTTGAAAAATAGGTCTTACAAAGGATCAAATACAAACGCATACAATCCCTCAAGCAATATTTAATCCAGTAAGCAAAGATCTTCAACCTAATAAATGATGGTTGGTGGCTGAATCAATTAATAAACATACGTGAACTTCAACAACAAAATGTTTCTATTTTATTCCGAGCGTGTTGCGGATTACTTGGTTTTTTTTTGTTTTTACAAGCTCAGTTTGCATCACAATAACTTTGAGATGGAATTTTTCTGATAGCCCAGGCTAAAAGTTTCTTAAAGCTGAGAAATTGGGCTTTACAGTCACTGTAGTTGTTTTTATAGTAGCCTCTGGTGACTGGTGGCCCCAAGGAAGACCCATAAAACACTGGAGGGATTGTGTATCTTCACTGGGAAGGCTTTGGGGTCCCCCAGGGCGAGCTAGAAAGTATCACTGGGGGAGAGGGATGTTTGGGTTTCTCTCCTGGACCTGTCGCCTCCACAACCTGACTAAAGATAATTTGTAGAAGATGAAGAAGCGCTCGCTCCTGCTGCTGTAGGACACCCATGAAACAAGCCCTCTGGATCCCTCCTCCCACACAGACGCAGCATGAACGGGACCGCCTTTGTCAAATGTGGAACATTTGAGTGTTCCGTCCTTATGTGGGATGCGAGACGGGGACACAATTCGAGACTTGCCCCGTCCAAATCAGGACAGCTTGCAGACATGGCATGTAAAGTTGACAGAGTTAGTCTTTTTTGTGTGAGCCAAATTCAGTTAGCTGTGGTGGCCATCTTGAATCAAGTTGACTCCAAAGGTTCATCCAAGGATTACTTTTTGAGTGTCAATAAAATTCACTGCAGTGATTCAGCCAAGACAGGTTCCAAGTCCCATAACAGAGACAAACGAGACAATCATTCACACTCACCCACACCAAGAGACAATTTAGAGTTACCAATCAATTTAACATACCATGTTTTTCGCTGTATGTCACACATTTTGCATAGATTAACATACCCTGCGTCGTATACAGCAAAGTGACTTATGTTTTTTTCCCCATATTCATAACCACATTTTTGTCTGAGATCTGATGATTTCATTCATTGACATGGAAAATATTTAACACTACCATTTTCAGCCACTAGAGGGCTGTCGACCTTTATGGCAAGCCAAGTGTCTCATTAACAGGGAAAAGTGGCTATTAATGAGACACTTGGCTTGCCATAGAGGCCACCTTCATCTTGCTCTGGAACTCATGGCGCAAACGTCACATCAGCTGCATTTTCCTGCGCTGCCCAGGCAAAATGCAGCTGATTTGACCATTAAAGTGCATTTATTAAGGAAAAGTTCAACTGAGACACACCTTTGCTATATTGTCAAGCAAATAAATAATTGTTTTTAGGTGTTAAATCTTGTTAAAGTTCGACGAAATGCACAGCAAGTCCTCCCTGTGGGATTATTTAAAAGTGTGGCTATGGCTTAAAGAGGGCTTAGATAATAAAACAATGCCAAATATGGATGTAATTATATATTTCTGTTTTCTGTCATCCTGGATTGTTTGCATTAGTAAAACTATTTAACATTCAAAAAGTTCTGGTCCTGGAGCAATGTAAGATAGTATCTCTTACTGCAATCTTCACATTCAAACGCTGCTGATATATTTTCTTTGCCGATTCAGACCTTTCCAACATGTTTACATGAATTTGTAGGAAAGCATGCACAAATGAAAAGGAGCTTTGCAAACAAATAATTTGAAGATCTCTACAAAAGCAGACCTACCTCTAAATCTTCTGCTACTTTAGCGTACAAGTTTGTCCAGTACGGCAGAATATTAAATATTTAAAACTGATTATTCTTTGCAGTAAAATATGTTTTTAATCAATAATGGAGCATTTTTATTTAAAAGGTTCCTGAAATCCAGTGCACCTTATTGTGTTTCAAACATGAAATTAGTCCATTTTTTAATCCAGGTCTGAGATGTAGGGTCAACCTTGTTTTGCTGTACAGCTCAACTGTAGCCTCTACGACTGTAGAGTCACACAAACGATGGACTCACACAAACATGCCCCAAAAGACATGACAGTTTGGTCAGAAGCCCCGCCCACCCTTCCCATCCACGGCATACCATTGGAGGAGCCCTGCACTTGTGCATGGGACTGCTGCCCTCTCCTCCCTTCACACAGAGAGATAAAGAAGCAAAGGAGCAGTTAAGGAATTAAAGACGCATTTGGCTTCTCAAACTGTGTGAACCCACAGAGTTCCTGGTCAAACAAGAGTGTCAAGGAAGAAGGTTCAGCATAAAATTATGCAGAAAACTTGAATTGTTCTTAATCTTGGGTCTGAATCTGTCTGTGTGCGTGTCTTTGTACTCACTGCTGCTTCTCTTCTGCGTAAGCGTGTCGTCCAGCGAGTTGGAGCCGGAGCCGATTGACGAGCTGTCCTGGCTGTCCTGAGGAAACAACAGGAAGTCGTCTCCGAGCTCGGAACGAGACGGAGTCAACGTGAGGGAGCGCATCCTCTCCCGACTCTTTGGCTTGATCAGCTTCTTCATCTTCAGAGTGATCCAGTTGCCACGTCTTTGAAGAAAAACGGCAAGGCGGGGTGTGGGACAGAGACAGAAATATCTAAATCCATATTGCCACTACAGTCTAAGTGTTGCAGTATGCAGCAGTTTAGAGGCTCTGCAGATCATTAATATTTGAAGGAGTTCTCTTAGGATGCAGTGTTTTCTGCTTCAGCTCAGACAGCCAACAAGAAAACTGTCTCTTTAAAAAAAAAAAAAAATCTAACGTCTTTTGCTGCTCGACTACTTTCTTTTCCTTTTCTTTTTAACTAGATGAAGGTGCATCGTTTACCTGCGTGGAGGTGAAGGGTCATAGAATTTGTACTGGTCCATGATCTTTTCCTCCAGCTTCTCCTTCTGTCTCCTCAGCTCATTCAACTTATCTCTAAAGACCGCAGAAGAAACACACAAAATATACATTAATTCATCTAAACCAAATATACATTGCTGTCTGTCTGGTTTTAAAAGTTCTTTGGAGTTTTTGAATAGGTTTTGTGTGTTTTATTGGATGTACATGTATTGTCTTTGCTCCACGTGAAACAGGTCCTTGCTCTCCATCGTTTGCTCCAGAAGTGTACGGTTCTGCAGCATCAAAGTCTGAATCTGGTCCAACAGGTGACGGTTTTCTTCCTCCAGGTTTCCTTTCAGCTGGCTCAACAACTACAATGCAGAAAAAAGAAAACGAGGGATAAGGGAACAAACTCCTGACAAGATACATCCAAAAGTAAACGATGGCTTAAAGTTTTGGGGGGAATACTCCAAACGTGTGCTTCTCAAACTGAGGTAGTGCATCTAAGAGGTCTGAAAATATTCTTCCTCCTCCAAAGGGGAGCGCATCATAAATGGTTTTGCTTCTAATGAGGAGTCTTTACTCGCCTCACACTGGTTGGTGAGTTTTGTGGAGGTGATGTCGAGCTGTTGATATTCCTCTTTCAGTTTAGAGAACTCTGCCTCCAGCTTGGTCTGCTCCAGCTTCGCACTGTTCAACTGGCTCTTCATGTTCTTATGGTCCAGCTGGAGGTTCTCGTTGTCCTTCACCAGCTGACGATAGGTAGTGTTGAGTCTGAAAAGAGATCACATGGATCACTTTATTGCGATACTAAACAAAACGTGCAAAGTATTACAGAACTCTTGTGCAGGCTGATCCGACCTGTCGTTCTCCTCTTTCAGTTGTTTGCATTGGTCAGCTGTGGCTCGGTGGCTCTGGTTCTCCTGAGCCATTCTTTCCTGCTGTTCTTTGAGATTTTTCTCCAGGTCCTCTAGTTCTCCTTTCCTGTGCAAGAGCTGCTTGTACCTGAACACAAAACAACAAACAACTATAAATGACCAAAAGGCCAAACATTTCTTCTCCCAGCCTAGCTTAGTGGCCTTAAAGACAGTTAAATGATACTAAAATAAGAGCATGTCTCACTTGTCCTCCAAGTCCCTGTGCTGTTGCTCCAGGCTCTTGTGGGATGTCTTCAGACCACCATGCTTTGTGATCAGAGCTTCGTACTCAGCTGCCTGCCTCTCGTGGAGCGCTGCCAGCTTCTCGTGATCTCTGAGCAGCAGCTCGTACGTCGCCCTCAGCTCTTCTTTATCTTTCAGTGCTCCCTCTCGCTCCCCCTCCACGCTGCTCTGCTGGCTCTGCAGCTGGGCGTTCTGGGCCATCAGGGCTCCACTCTGCGAGCTCAGGGTGGAGTTCTCTACCTGCACACCACAAGGGACAGGAAAAAACATTCAGCTAATTGTGTTAGAAAAAGCAGCACTGATCTTCCTAGCGTTGCAATCTTAGTCTGTAGGGGGCGCTGTGTCTGTTCAGGATGATCAGTCTGCTTTAGCGAAGCTTCCTCTGCAAAATAAATAAAAATAAAATGTGTTCCCTTTATGGTCACAATATTTCCCAGTCTGAAAGCCCTCTGCTGTGTTTATTCACAAATACTACATCCATACGAAGTTACCGTACTTGCTGCCGTAAACGTTGCACCGTGTATAAGTTGCATCAGTCCAAATATGTCTAATAAAGTGAAAAAAATAAAATAAAAAATACATCACATCTATTACGCGTCACCACTGACAACCCAGAAACGTGGGCCGGTGTAGTGCCAAAAATTGATTAGATGCCAAATGGTGGCCGCAGGAGCATGCACAGGAGGACTTTACAATAATTTAACAAGATAAACACTTAAAAAAACAATTATTTGTCTGCGTGAAATTATAGCAAAGCTGCATCTCTGTTGAACTTTTCCTTAATAAATGCACTTTGACAGTCAAATAAGCAGCATTTCAAAAACCATTCACGGCTGCAAGAGCGCGCAGAGGGAGGACTCGCTGTGCATTTCTTCAAAATTTAACAATATAATCACCTAAAACAATTTTTTATTTGCTCGACATTATAGTAAAGGTGTGTTTCAGTTGAACTTTTCCTTAATAAATGCACTTTAATGGCCAAACCAGCTGCATTCCACATGGGCGGTGCAGCAAAATGCAGCTGATTTGACGTTTGCTCCAGGAGTTACAGAGCGAGACAAAGGTGGCTTGGTATGGCCAGCCAGGTGTCATTAATATCCACTTTTACCTATTAATGAAAAAAAAGTATGCATCCTTTATGATTGTCTATTGTTGTCGTTGTTGTCCACTGCTGTTATCACTCTTTGTTAAAATTCAGGTATCTCTTATAAATGAGTCCTCATGGCTCAATGGGACTAACCTGTATAAATAAAGGTCGAATGAAAATGAGACACTTGGCTTGCCATATAATTCGAGGGCCCTCTAGTGGCTGAAAATGGTAGTGTTCAATATTTTCCATGTCAGAATAAATTAAATTGTCAGCTCTCAGAAAAAATTGGGTTATAATATGAGAAAAAAAAAATACATCACTTCGTTTTACAAGTCACATGCATGATAATTTATGCAAAAAAGTGCAACTTATACAGTGAAAAGTACAGTACACATGGTGCCTTTTTTTCTTGCAGCTCACACACCAATTTCTGCCGTTAATGCACCCTCACATGCTTGTTGCTCACTTTGCACATAAAGCAACACAGCTAGCAGCTTCTGTGGTCAGTATAAAATCTGCCACCCATAAGAAGGGCTTGAAAACCAGCCAAACGACGTGGAGGAGAATCTAAATCCATATGAGGGGAGCTTAGCAGCCTGGGAGAGCAGCTCCCAGCATTGGGCAGAGAAAGTAGGATGACACAAAATGAGTGTGCCAAATGTACAATCACTTGTTCTCAGTGCCTTTTAGGGGAAAATACTATAATTTTGCTAAGGCTATGGATCTTTTTACATAAGTTTAACTTTAACAGTACGGTTTGTCCAATATAACATTAAATATAGTGCATCGGCCAGAGGAAAAGGTGCAGGTCTGCATGGATGGCCAGTGTTTGAATCATACAGTGTGCAAAAATATCTGAGGTTCTGAACTAAACTTTAAATGAGAAAATATAGAATATTAGATATTTACTGCACAAAAAGTAAAGAAAAGAACATGCAAACTGTGTATTTTCCATAAGGTTTCCAAAAAATACCAAGTGCTCTTCTCAGAGTTAATCATCAACTCTAAAAGTGAACGCTTCATAACGTCTTGGAAAATGGTGTCTTTAAAAACTATTGGCTCAGAAATTTTACAATCTTTATCACCATTTGATAAAGGTTATTTGACCCTTTGCAATAAAAGTATTCAAGTTAACGTAATATTTTAATGCATGTGATTATTCCTCTTTTAGTAAAACACTGAGTTAATAAATCTTTAGTTCTATTAACACCTGCCTTGTTAATGGCTTGTGAATGCTACATTTAGTCAAATGAAATGGACCTGCAGTTTGGCGTTCTGCGTCTGTAGCGTGGTGTTGTTCTCCTGTAAAGAGGCGGTCTGTCTCTGCAGGGCAACTATCTGCGCCTGCAGGTTGGAGCTTTGAGTTTCCAATTGTTTGAGCTGGCTCCGCAGGGCCACCTTCTCCGCCTGCAGCGTTGCATTCTGGGAAAAGAAAACAATACAGTACACACACATTAATGTACGCAGCAATTGATTCAAGAAAGTCACCCGAGCCATCTCAAATAAACATTTACTTACATTCCTCTCCACTTCAATTAATCTGTCTTTGACCTTCAGCAGTTCTCTGGTGGCTTCTTGACTTTCTTTTTCCCATTTACTGACAGCAGAGTGCTCTCCTTTAGAGGGCGAGCTCTGGACCATCCTTTCCTCCTCCTCTCTTTGACGAAGTGCCTCATAGTTTTTCTTCACCTGAAAAGAGACAAGAAGGCCAACATGAAATATTTAATGTGTCTTCTATACACTACAATCAACTCCTATAAAGTTTAATTGATTGCAGGCCTAATGAGAAAAAAAAGTAATTATTCTCAGAGCTATCAGACATTAGCTTCTGTGTCAAATATTTCTAAGTTTAAATCTGAAGTGTAAGAGAACTCCAGACTGCTTCAACTTTATGCTTCATGTTCTCTTACGAATAGACAACTGGCAACAGAAAATAAAAACAAATAAAATCAATTTATCAAAGTGGGAGTCCCTCAGTGTTTTTGATGGTATTAAGGATTTGCTGTTCTGAAGTGGACACACTATTCAAAATGTATTCAGGTCAATGTTTGAAGGCTTCGTTTACTGATTTTTTTTTTATATATAAGGTACAACTAAATATATTTAAATACATTTTGAAACAATACAAAATTTCTGAATATTTATTTTGAACGTGTGGATTTCTGTTTTCAGTGTCACTCACTGTTTTCAGCTCTTGACGAAGTTGCTGGTTGAGGTTGGAGGATTCCTGCAGCCTGGCCTCTAAAGCAGCTATCTTCTCCTCTTTAATCTCCAAAGAAGACTTCAGAGTCGACTCCAGTTTGGTTTCCAGGAGCCTAAACCTAAACACAATGATTCAGATACTTGTTGATGTATGTGTAGCGTGTAGAAATACATCATTGTTAACACTGTGAAGAGGTCCAGAAGCCACAGCATGGATTTATGTTGATTCTTTGATCATTGTGTGAATGTTTATGAAGCAGTCACACTATTGTGATCCTTTTTTCCCCCATATGTTTTTCAGCATCTTTCTCATCCCACAATTTTTACGCTATTTCAACAAATCATAAATTAAAACGTTCAGCTCATTCAGGAGAAGGGTGCTATGATGTATTGGTGCAGCTTTAGCTTTTTGAAATATTTAGCCTTTTCTGCCATTTTTTGTCTCATAGAAAATTAATTGAGCTCATTTTACATCCTTCAAAGTCTTTAGATCTGTTTACAACCTTTTACTGCTCCTTTCACGTTTTATTATAGTTCAGCTTCTTTCAGATTCCTTGTGCAAATTTAAACTTATTTCCAGCTACTTTCAGCTAATTTCAGTTGTTTTTTCAGCCGATTTGTGCTTCTTTCCACTTCTTTCTGCTAACTACAACATTTTTGTGCTTCTTCCAGCTTCTTATGCTATTTTCAACTTATTTACGCACTTTTAAACTTTTTCTACTATTTCAGCTAATATTTAACTAGTACATGCTAATTTTAGCTTTTTCAGCTTTCCATATTTTTTGCACTCATTTCAACATTTTTCAGCCTAATTCAGCAAAAATGTATTCTCTCCACTTCCTTCTTGGAATTTAAGCTTCTTTCTGCTTTTTAGCTGCTTTTCAGCTGTATTTTTTGTTTGTTTGTTTGTTTTGTTGCTAATTTTGGCTTTTTTCAGATAATTTTTAGTTTTTTGTGTTCATTTCTGCTTCTTTCGGCCTATGGGAAAACATCTTTCTACGTTCTTGTGCTAATTTAAGCTTGTTCTACCGTTTCAGCTACCTTTTAGCATTTTTCTTTTAGGTAAATTCATGGTTTTTCGTGGTAATTTCTGCAACTTTCAGCCCAATTAACTTCTTTCTACTAATTTCAGTTTGTTATGCTCCTTTCAGCTTTTTACTGCATTTCAGGTATTCCAGCTACTATTAAGCAGTTTATGCCATTTCTTTTAGCTTTTTCAGCTAATTTTTAGCTTTTACCACTTCATTCTGGTAGCTTAAGCTTCTTGCCTTTTCAGAAAATTTTGCTAATTCAGTTTTTTTAAGCTAATTTCATAATTTCTGAGCTTATATCTGCGTATTTAAACCCAATTCAGCAATTATGTGTTCTTTCTACTTAATTCTGCAAATTTAGGTGTGTTCTTCCTTTTCAGCTAAAATTCAGAATGTTTTTTTTTTTTTGATAATTTCAGCTATTTTTCAGCCTATTCTTCAGCAATAAGCAGTCACACTGCAGTTTCACAGGAAATGCAGTTTCTCTAGTTTTTAATGATTCTGATCCTTAAATTATTTTTTTGAACCATCAATGAGTAGATAGTGTTTCTGATTTCGTGTCTGTGCATTAATACCTGTCATCGGAGCTCTCGTCGTGGAGGAGCCTGTCTTTGTTCAGACCAATCTTCTCCAACTCATGAGTCAGCTTCTCCAAATCATTATTCATCTGCTGAGTTCGCAGCTTCTCACTCACAAGTTCCTAAATACACAAGAACATTCTGAGTAACGCTTTGAACTGTAAATATACAATGTTTCGAATCATTATTTGAGGATGTCAAACACTTGTGCAGCTCTGCTTACCTCCCTGAGCGCCATCAGTGTCTTCTTTTCGATGCTGGACTGTTTGACCAGCTCCTTGTTCTCTCTCTCCAGGTCTTTGACTCGTGTGCAGGAGTCCCTAAAGAAGATCATCTCCTTGCCCATGGTGCGGTTCTCCTTCTCCAAGGCAGAGATTCGCTGGTTGCTGTCCTCCAGCTTGGAGTCGCGGATCTCGGCCTGTTGCCTCAGACGCTTGTTCTCCTTCTCCAGAAGCTTCTTGTCTTTCTCCAGCTGAGAGCTTTCCTGTTCCAGAGTCTTGTTCTGGGCGAAGTGGAGATGCATAAACTAGAATTTAATATGATTATCTCTGCTGAGAAACTTGATGCAGTTGTTTGAACATGACTCATATGTGCATTCTTCAGATACTCAGAGTACACCTGACTGTTGCTGCAACCCACCTCCTGCTCCAGCTGCTCCAGGCGTTTACTAGAAATCTTCAGCTCCTCCAGGTTACGTTGTAGAGTTTGGTTCTCAGTTTCTACTTCCTGCAGCTCTACCTCAAGCTGCTGAATCTTCTTGCTACTGTTCTCTAAAGCCTTCTGCAAGCGCTGGTTCTCCGTGTCAAGGCCCTGGTAGCTCACCTGGATAAGACACAGACGAATTAAAATGTAATACACCTTATCCACTTCAACTCATCTGCCTTTGACTTCACAGAAGCATGTCCTGTATGTCTGGTAGTACCTCTAGTCTTTCTGTTTTTTTGGATGAGGCTTTCAGCAGCTCCAGGCTGCGTTTCAGCTGGCTCCTCTCGCTCTCCAGCTCCTGGTTCTCAGATTCCAGCTGAGCGGCCTTAGCTCCCGCTGACCGGAGCGACTCCGCTGAGCGCCGAAGCTCCAGGTTTTCCTGCTCCAGCTGGGAGTTATCCTTTTCTACAGCTTCTAGCTGGAAGGCCATGTTCTTCAGAGCATCCAGCTTCTTTTTCAAACGACGGCCCTCTGCTTCCAGCTCAGAGTTCTCCTTCTCTAAAGAAGACACCTATAGAAAATAGAATTATAGTGGACAAGCAGACAAAGTTTATAGAGACTGAATTTTGTACAGAAACTGACTGACAGTAAATGAACGTTGCAAAAATAATTTAAAAATATAGAAAATGACTCAGACCTTCTCACAGGTGATCCCAAGACTGGCAACTTTCTTCTGCAGACTTTCATTTTCTCGTTCCAGTTTCTGAATCTGAATCTCCAACTCCTCAGCTCTTTCACCTTTCTCCTTCATTACTTCAAGCTCTTTCCCTGTATTTAAATAAACTACTCTGTTTTACAGACAACCATGACTATATAGTAAAAAATAAATAAACGGTCTTCCATTAGCAGAACAAAACAACATGCCACTCACGGAGCTGCTTCCTTTCAAACTCCATCTTATTCAGCTTGGCGGTGGTCTCACAGATGGACTCGTGAAGAACACGGTTCTCCTTCTCCACGTCTTTGACGCGGGCCTCTGCTCCCACCTGGCAGCGCTGACGCAGAGATGATACGGTTTGGCTCAGGTGCTTGTTCTCTTGCTCCATGCCTTTCAGCTGGAAATCAGACAGTAAAGTTTTGATAAATATCTAAACTTATGTATAAAATGATTTACATGAAGTCAAGTCATATAAGTTCTTGGAGGAAAAAACGTTAATTTTGTTTAATCCAACATTTCTTAAGAATCGTAACATTAGGGTAGAAGGTAAAGGACTTTAGAAAACCTCTGCTTGATCATCACGTGTAATCAGAAAAGCACTGCAGCATTAGTTACATCTCATTACGTTTACCATAAAGAAGCTGAGCACAAAGTTTCATTTGCTTTTCTTCTGAGGCTCATCAAAGCTGGATTTAACCAGATGGTGGAACGAATCAAAGATGTCAGATCTGGTTCTAATATTTACAAAGACCTTACAGAACACAGCAAGCAACGCATCACACTCACAGGCAGGCCTGTCACGATAACACATTTTGCTGGGCGATTAACTGTCTCAGAAATTTTTGCGATAAACGATAATATTGTTTGAAATTCCACAATAATTTGTAATTATTGTCTAATTTAAGAAGAAATGTTGGTTAATTTTTGCCTGCAGTACCCTTTTGACTACCAGATGGCAGTTTAAGTCTGTTTGAACTGAAGGATGGATAGTGAGGGAGTGAGCAGCGTGACTCCAAAAAAAAAAAATGGGAGAGAGGCCCCTTGACGTGACATGGACTGTCTCTCCTTCCTTTTTTTTTGTTTCTCCAAATGGCGACTGCTCGGTGTGGTTTGAGCTCTTTAGCATAGCATTTGTCACACAAAGCTTTTAATTAAAATAATAAGTTCTCAGCTTCTTTTTGCAGAGAAAAACAAGTTTTTACACAAAGACACAGGTTTCAACCATGAATTTTGGAGCTTCAACAAGACGGAAGTTTTTTTCCTGAGGTTGGCCTGTTAGCTTAGCTCGTAGCTTAGCTTCTCAGCGTAACTGCTTTTAACAATCCAAAAAGGTGATTTTGGATGGTTAAAATGAGAGCCATCATTACAGCCCAAACTTCATCTGTAATAAGAATGATACATGTTTCATTGTTTCAACTGATCATAATAAGTGTGTTGCTGCATATAAAACTGACGTAATGTTTAGGAATGAAGTTAAATACTCAAATTAAGTCCTTGTATCATTTGAAGTGTGTGTCTCTGGGTGTGCGTGTGTGTGTGTACCTGTCTCTCTGAGTTTTCCCGCAGCGTCTCCAGAGTTTTCTCCAGCAAAGCCTTCTCCTTCATCAGATCTGTACTCAGTGACTCAGCACTGCGGAGTGACTCTCTGTCTGCTGTCAGCTCGCTCTCCAGCTGCGCTGACTGCAAAATGAAAAATTGTTTTAAAGAAAACAAAATTTGGATAATTTTAAAAGGGTTTTAAATCATGATTGGTCTTTATAAAAATAAATTTGAAAAACTGATGAAGGTTATGGTCAACTATTTTACTTGTGGAGTTTAGAGATTTGAATTTCCTTTTTCTCCCTTCTAAATAGTGATATTTTCTGCACCATTTTTTGCCCCCTTATAACAAGTTTAAAAATAATTCAAATGAAGGGGACTCGTTTTGTTCAAAATACAACTAGATGCTGAACATCACTTGTATTTTCAACCCTTTTAGTCTTTTTCTCTTTGCAAATTTTAATGAGTACAGCGACAGTCTTTCACTTTTCTACAAGAGGTGCATCTTTTATTATCTTTAAAAAAATATCTAAATGAAATGTTATCATATAGCAGAAACCACAGTACAAAGCATAACCATTTACAACAACACAGACATGAGCACAGAATATTACTCAGCAAACTGATGATTTTTTTTTTAGAGGTTTATTCTTGAACTCATTTGCTGTGAACCTTCCTGCAGTCTCCTATTTTTATTATTATTATTATTATTATTATTTTGAAGTTTATTTTGTGACTGCTGCTCTAATTAATGCAGCTGATTGCAATTTTGATGACACATTAGAATTAGGGATTCAAACTTCTGGTTGGGGTAAAAAAAAAAAAAAGGCAAACAAGAGTCTGGTTTAAAATGTATCATTTGGCACATTTGTGTCTGAAGTGAATTTTACATGAACTGATAAAAAAAAATTGTAGTTAACAGCAAAAACAAGTACAAAACAAAATAATCAGACTCTTTACTTTATGTACAGCAGGTGCCACACGAGTTGACATTTAAATAAATTAATTTATAAAACTTCAGACACAATTCTCTCATGCACACCAAGATATTTTACGTTCTTTTATTTATATTTTAAAAACAATTCACATAAAAACCATTCAAATCTTTAATAAAAATATTGAAAAGATCACCTTATTTTACACTAAATGCAGACAATCTCATACTTGCACATTCACACAATCAGATAAACACTAAGACATTTATTTCTGCACCAGGAGTCTCCCAGTGTCTGCTTTCACATTTAAATGTGCTCTGATTTAAGTCCTCAAGTCACTCTGAACAAAATTCCTCTTCTTGGATTGAGACAAATTTATGCTATTTTGTTCAGAGGACAATGAGAGAATCTCTGGAGTGTCCCAGTGTTGAAGATGAAGAGAATAGCAGTGCAGTGCCGCCTGATTTACAGCTTTGCTTTCCTGCTCGTGTTAGTTCCTCATCGACACTGTGAGAAAAGGTCTTAAGTCAAGTGCTTTAGTGATATATTGTTGAGGAGAGCTGGTGCAAAATGCTAATAGCAGTGATGTCACTGTTGAGGGGCTATAATTTAGAGTCTTTGAGGAGATTCAATGTAGGCAATCTTCTAAAGTTCCACAGAAATACTGATATGATCATTTTATTGCAATAATACTCCAAAAGACACCTTTGCAAGCTGTAATGCCTAAAGACTCCAAGCTTTCAGACAAGCTGATGGATGTTAAATTATATATAAAAATTGTTTAAAAACCCAAACAATTGAACTATAAAATTGAAAACTGTTATGGATGCCCGCTGCTTACTTTGTGGTTCAGTTTCTGGTTTTCCTGGATGAGTTTGGCCAGTTGTGTGATGGAATCCTGACTGGCTGCTCCTCTGAGATCCTCCACCGTCTTCAGCAGGGCTTGATTTTCCCTCTCCAGTTTCAACAAGCGGCTCGACGTCAACTCGTTCACCTCCTCACCCAAAGACTTCTGTGGGACTAAATCCATAATAATCCATTTGAGCATACAGCCACAGTTTAGCAGCAACAACTAGTTTGTGTCTTTAACAAGCAAAATTATCAATCAGTCTATTACCCTATGGTTAACCTTTACAAGTCTTAATTCCTTTAAAGCACCTTTTAACAAACACCCACCCATCATGAAGTCTTTATCCAGATCCCTGGCTAGCTAAACCTCTTAATAGCTCATATAATCCAAACGCACAGCTTATCTTTGTGGAGCCACTAAATATTAATTACAGCACAGGTCTTAACCAAGTGAAAAGAAAACCCTAGTGGAGGTTGGCAAACGCAGATGGATGACAGGATTATGGTTCAGTGACCAAAGCAGGTCTGTCTGCCATCTGCAGCCTCCATCCAGGTCAACTTGGATGCCCAACACCAGCTTTATATTTCTCCCACCTTTCTGTGTTTCCTCCCCCCGTCATAACTCTTGGCTTTTCTTCTTACCATCCGTCAGCTCCGGTGTCTTCGATAGTTGCTCCAGCTCCCAGCCCAAGTGCAGAGACTCATCCATGCTCTGTTTTTGGGCCATCTCCAACACAAGGTTCTCCTCCAACAGCTCCTCCATACGCTTACGGTCCAAATCCCGTTCCTGGACATGAAAGATTAGTAAGTTTAAGGTAAATACCTACGACAATTACTGTGTCTCTACCATAAGAGCACCATCTCACCATCTCTAGGTCATGCATCTTGGATTTGAGCTGCAGATTTTCTTTCTCCAAGAGGTGCAGTTTGTCAGATCGGGTTCTGCTAGCGTCCAGTTGCTCCTCCAGCATGGTTTTGGTCTCCAATAGAATCTGATTGTCCTCTTTCAGCTCCTGCAAAGGCCACAGCGCCAACAACAGACAGGGTCAAATGGCAGAAAAACTACAACTAGCACAACAATAACAGGATGCACATTAATCATGTCCACGTTCTTAATAGTTTTTAGCAACCATTTAGCTACAGTTAGCCTTCAAGACTTGCTTTGAGGACGTGCAGTTTCATACCTCAACTCTTGCCTTGTAAAACTCAATGTCATGGAGTCTCTCCTTATATCGGCTGAGCTCACTCTCCAACTTGTCGACGCGTATACCTTTCTCTCTGAGGGCGTCCAGCTCATCGCGGTAGGCCCGAGCCAACCGAGCGTCCGACAGCAGCTGAAAGCTCTGCAGGAGTGCACAAACAAATGGAGCATGAGTGTCCAGATTCATACAGCAACGACTGAAATCATAGACAGGTCTGCAAGCCTGCAGTCTTAAAGGATTATTAGATTATCTAAGAACAATATGTTTTTGTATATAAAACAGAACATGTTCACTTTATCAGTTTTCAGAAAATGCAAATCCATCCTCTCCTGGGCTCAGTCCAAAGTGTCCTCAGCAGTTCTGAGATCAGAGCTCAATGCAAAAAATCAGAAGCCATGTGAGGCTGCAGCCCGACTAAAAATAGTGTGAATAGCCCCTAATGAGCTAAATCACCCACTAGCCGATTAAAGTTTGGCAGCAGTTTAGAACCAAAGTACTTGGAACTAGAAAAGAGGAGCAGGTGGAGGCGAGGGGAGGTCCTTCAAATGACTGTGTGTCAGGTGCACATGGTTGTGTTTGAGTGACTGGGACTGGTGACCTCTTGCTGAAGTCTCTTGAGCTCCACTTCCATGTTCTCCAGCTCCTGCCTGGTGTCCAGAAGCTGCTCACTCTTCTCCTCTCTGAAAAAAATAAAACATGGATTAGGACGAGGGGAAAACTATTCCTACAACCTCATAACAGATTGAAGAAGGCCAACAAGCTAATTAACCTTAGCAAACACCACAATGGCTGTAACTCAATCACTTTTCCAGATACTGAGTTAAAATTTGGTGAGTTAGTAACAGAGTTACTCACAACGTATATTGTGAGCACTAACAAACATTATCTTTGTATCAAACTTTGGTCATTTGTGTCAGCACTCAACAACATATCTCATGAACCACTGGATGGACTTTAATGAAATTCCCCAAAAGTAATCATTGGATGTAATTTATAAATAAACTTTTGGATTTACACAGATTCAAAATGGCCCCTACTTTTAGTCAATCTTAGTGAACACAAACATAGCTATAGCCCAGTTTATTTTACAGATAGTGAGGTAAGATGTGGTGTGGTAGTAACTAAGTGTCATCCTCAACATATACTCTCACAAGATCTTTGTTTAAAACGTATGTAATGTAGAGTTGCTGGTGAAGATTCTCAGTCATCCAGGACATGATAATATTCAAATACTTTCAATACAAAAACAACTGGACTTTATTTGCAACAGAAGACGTTTCGCTCCTCATCCGAGGAGCTTTCTCAATTCAAAGAGCAGTGAGTGTGGGGTTCAGGTTTTAAAGGCTGAAACATGGTATGTGTGAAAACCTGACCCCACACTCTGCTCTT